>JANRMT010062814.1:49262136-49291688 GCA_026402145.1 Polypterus bichir lapradei
CTATCTATCTATCTATCTATCTATCTATCTATCTATCTATCTATCTATCTGTCTGTCTGTCTGTCATTATTAGATATATGGTATGGTACTGAAGGAACATCACATGGAAGACTGTAATATGCCAATGTGCATTCATTATGGTTGACAGCTCAGATTTTCCATATTTCATGGGAAGATTACAACTCTCAAAATTCAGACTACATTTTGTGGTCACATCATAAAGTGGACCTTACGTATCACATGCCATATAACAACAGATGGCCCAAAGACTATGTTACACATTATGTTGCAAAGAAGATCAACATTTTTTACTGTGACCATCTGAAGAAACAGTAAGCTTGGTTAGTGTCAGAAGGATAGAGTATATAAAAACAACCAAATATTGTCAAGAAAAAAGACAGGGAAAATGGTAATTAGGAAGATCATTGTCAAACAGGACTGTGATAAAGGTAAAAGAGGTATAACTATTGGCTTGTTATAATATTCTGGGCTGCTCTCATGTGAAGAACTGGAAAAGTGAAAATTTCAAAAGTAATTCAGACTTATTGTAATGGAATGCTTCGTTATATGCAATACTTTTGTTTTTCCTTCAGGCACAAAGATCAGCAAATTGTAATGAATGACTTCTGGTGACAGCCAGATAGGCTTGGTGCCATGAAAAAAATAAGGAGACAAATGCCTCTTGATTAAAAATAAAGATGAATGCATTATGCAGTAATCCAACCATGCATCCTCAATTAAATGCCAAGCATGCTAACCATCACACCGTTATCACCTCCTGCGTGGTACTGTTTCTTTATCCCTACACAGTAATTTTTTCATACCACTCACCTTGTTGAAACTACAGTTCTCCTTCCTGGATTAGTCCAGATATTATTTCAAAAGTTCACAGTAAATGTAAAGGTACAAAAAAACAGTGTGATTAGCCTAAATATGACTGATGATCCCAATACATTATTAGATTCAAGTTAGCTGTGAAGTTACGGCCACCTCCCCATGGAGAAAGAAGACATGAAAATGTGACGTCAAAAAGCGAACTTTCAAATATGACAGAGTAACATTGCAGTGCCAGGCAGGGGTTGGTGGTGTAATGATGAGTTGCTTGAGAAGTGAAATTACAATAAATACCACCATTGTCAATATGGCCAAGCTTAGCGTACTTTGGGGCTATGGCAAAAGCAGTAAGGGAAAAGCTGTAAATGTAATGAGCAGGAATAACACCACCGTTACAGCCTATATATGGTTAAGGTTCTCTGTCGATAGATCACAATGTACCACTTCTCACCATGCTCTCTGACTCTGAGCCTTCCCCACTGCCCACCTAAAGGGGCAAGTCTGAAAGTTATATGTCAAAGCCCTGCCTTATTTGTCTACCATATTTCAGGTCTGTAGTCTGAAAAAGAAAGCTGCACATAAAGAACAAACAAACTGCAGAGATTGCACTTTACAAATACAAACAGTATAAACAGTAGATCCTTTACTTTTCCTAGGGACGTGTTTTTAGATTTGACACATTCATGAATAATCTTGTTGGTCTACACCTTGAAAAAAGTTTAGGTTTAATACTTAGTAAGCAGCTTGGATTCTTCTGTTGATCTCTACATTGTGCACTTTACTTTGAATAAAACCACACTCTGATAAATAGTTTTGGGTGTTTTTGATTTGTTCCAAATATGGAGAGATGAAGGTCACAAGGGTAGCTTCTCCCACCACAATGTATACTGAACATGGCATTTGAGATGAACTGTACTTTTGACAATGCTGGGTAAAGCATCCATGTGTGTCATGCCTCCCTTGGTTGTTCTCTCCTGATTTTATTAATTTACATCATGCAATATCTGTCTTGTCTACATGTGATTGTTGTAAAAATGGCACATTTGTTCTGTCATAATGTATACCTGTCAGTTAAACAACACCGCTGCCTAAAGTCCAGTTCAGAGCGACTAAGGAGAAGCTTTTTCCATAGTTCATACGCATCTTGAATAAGAAAAGTGTCCAGAACTACATGATGCCCTATCGTTAACTCTCTTAAATTAAGTTATCATAATATGCATAAAGTCATGTATTATTGGCCTTCTTTTTAAAGGCAAAGTCATTGGAGTTGAATAACTAAGTATTTTACTACATATTGTATTGTGTTTTATAGTTTGTATGTGGCAACTAAAATTTCACTCATTTCATTTGAGATAGTGACAGCGTGTTTTTTTGAAACATCTTTCACACTTTTTTGAAAGTATACCTCTTTTGATGAGGTCCTCTGATTGCACACTACTACTTTGAAAGGATTCCTGGTCTTTGGTCTCATTTTACCAATGTCTTAGCTAGCTGCCTGCAAAGCCAACTTGAATTTGTACCTCTGATTTGTTAAAGGGGAAACAGAGTAAGTGCTCCACTTATAAACCTGAAAACTTAGTCAAAAGGCTTTTAGTGAGCTTTTCAAACATCTGGTCCAATATTTATCTGACTTTTTAGTTCATGTATGATATGAAATGTTACGGAACAGCAATAACTGTGTGCATCCATAAAAGAAAAAAATACGCAAAGTTTATGTTCATGCCGAAAAAAATACAAAGAAGGTAGAAACAAGTTTATGAGCAGATGCTAGCCTGATAAAGAATAGCAAGTGAGATGCACTGGTAATAAAGAAGTGGAGAGGGGAGTAAGAAAGCCAGAGAGGATGAAAAGGGTAAAAGCCCCAAGTAGGTGTTAAAAAGCGGCATTTACAGAAGAAAGAAGAAACAGATAAAAAAGGTTAATTGGTTTGGATTGCTGGATGAGTTTCAGAATGACCTTAGCTTCTTCATTTTTTCTTTGAAAGGTGTCTTTTGAAACCTCCTGAAAGCGTCCAAGCAGAAATATCATTGTGGCTATGATCAAGGGAAGTGAAATGTGCTATAAGAGGCTTGGCAAGGATTTTTTTTTGGTTCATGTTATAGCATCTGGAGACATGTTTACATAGTGAAGATGCTCCTGAGCAATAAAAAAACACCTCAAAATGTTTATAGGTTAGGTGGCCGGCTGAATTTTTGCACGGCTTTGACAGGAAAAGTGTTTGTGTAGTAAGATCAATTCCAAAATAACAAAGTGTTTAATGACCTGTTGGAGAGAATGTGCAAAAGAATAGAAGAAGAGGATTAATCGATCCTCATTTTGGGTGAATATTGCTGGACCTGTTTCTGGCTTAGCCAATGGCTCTGACCAAAATGTAAGCAAGGAGTTCCCTAATTTTAAGTACGACATGCTGCTATCATGTAGCTTCAGCCTTTTGTTAATTAGTTCTGCTAGGACACACCGCACTGCTGCTAAGGGCTGCCTCCCAAGAGACACTATGTGTGACGTCATGAAGGCTCAACTAAAACCCAGTGCAGCAGTCAGGCTGTTCGTCCAAGATTAAGAACTGAAAGCTCTAACAACCTTAGAATTATGTTCTTAGTGTCTGGTTAACAATTCATGGCATTCTAATTCTCAGTTGAGTTCACATTATTAGAGTTGTGACTCGAGGGATAATCTTGACCTTTTGATAATAATTCCTGTCAATTTCTGTTTAGACATTATTTACAGTTTAGCCCTGATTTTTGATAATGGTACTTCTTAACTTTCAGATAACAATTCTCGCTGCAGTATCCTTTCATGGTCCATTACAACACACCCATGTGGTTGCTAAAACTCTACATTGCCAGCAGGCAATTCCAAGAAGTTGGTTGCATCTAAAACGCTGGTGGGCCAAATCTAAGCTGTGATTCCAGCCAAGCCACTTTGGACTTTGGATGCAAGCAATTGGACTAACACAGATCTGTTCAGTATGCAAGAAGAGTGTTGTTTTCTTAGGTTTATTTATTTATTAGGTGGTAAAGGTTAGGGAAAGTGACCAGGTTAAATGCACTAATGGATGGGATTCCTGAATTCACAACCCTTACCTTCGGATATTTTTGTTAAAACCCAAGAAGAGATTATAGAAATCTAAATAATTTAAATCTTTCACAGATCATTCTTAATAAGCCACCTTTGTGAAATTTTCTTTTAGAAATAATATTTGCTTACCATAAGCAACTGGCATCAAATTGCTTCTGCTACATGACACTAAGTGATGATGCAGTCAAATTAATTCAGCCATTTATTTTTTATTTCAAGTAGTAACAAAAACCATTAAACCATACAAATGATATCATAGTTGAAAACTACTATATAGTTAATGTAATCTATATTAATAATAGAAAATAAACAATTCTGTATACTGACAGACGCAACAGAATGCAAAAAGAAGCAATAGGCGTCACTTTTAAAGAAATTTCTTCATTAAATTTACGTTCATTTAATGAATTAATTTCTTCTGAATATCCAATACTGAAGTTAACATTAACAATATACAGAAATGTTAAGCCCACTTTTAAATGAAATACATAAGCAAAACAAAAAAACAGTTGACTTTATGGTAATGCAGGAAAACATTAATTGAGCACTTGTGGACTGCTTTTGATTTCAAAGGAGAAAAAACATCAGCTGCATGAGGCAGAGGGCATGGGGCATGAGATGATCATTAAGACAGTTATTCATGTCTGAGTGCAGAAATGAAAGATGGCCACTAATTAGTATAATTCTGTACTTAAAGTATGTGATAGGGTGGCTGACATACTGCAACTGAAATGGATCGACTGTTGACCTAATCCCATTTTAAGTATGTTTTTCTACAGAACAGGAGCACAATGTTTAATTAGTGGCCGGCTTTCATTTTTTCCAATGTTCAAGAGCAAGAGCTTTGATGAGCTCTCATTAGGTCACAGTGTGCTTGACTTCAGTTTTTCCTGTTTATAAAGGTATTTCTGTTTATTTACACTTCTGCAGTTTGAAAGTTTGCTATTGTTTACAGTATTTACTTGGCTTGCTGCTTATGTCTTATGGCATCCATTTAGGATGTACATATGTTTTTGTGTGGTACCTTGACATTCTCTGCTTTCTTGACTGTCCCGCTTAAAGTGCCATATGCTGGTACTAATACAAATGATTGTCAATACAACATGTCTGGTTAGATTAACACATTCATGTTTTGAAAACCTTTATTTTGTGTATAGAAGATATTACTCAACTTTCTAACTGCTTATAATTGTGAGTGGCAGCATACTGGACAGAAAAGTTCATCCTGCTGCTAGTCCCCATTTACTTCTGTAGAATTTACAGGCCTTCACAGGCAAGACAAGACCTACAATTACCCCCAACCTGTTTTTGGGAATTCTCACAGAGTCTCAAGGCCATGCCCCAATACACTTCCCACTGGAGAAGATTCATGGGCAATGAGCCCAGCAATCCTGCAGAGGAAACTCATTTCAGTCTCTTGTATTTGAAATATCTTTTTCAGTCAATGCCCAGACCTCATGGCTATAGATGGGAGAGATAGCTTGTCCAATAAATTTAAAATAAAATTTAAAGGCTTTTTTCCCACTTGATCGCTACAGCCCACAACAAACTACAGAACTGGTGGCTGTGCTTGATTTCATGGTCAATCTCCTCTTAATCACCGCTTACACATCTCATACGCAAGACCCTAGGAAGCTGAACAGTACTCAGTACTTAGACATGCTGCAAGCCGCTTCTTTTTAGGAGAAATCCATGCATTAGATTTAGAAGTGCACATTCTTAATACCATCTCCATCTATGGGGACCTCAAAAATCAAGAAGACTACTACACACACACCATGCATGATGTACAGTCCACTCAGTTTTGGATAAGCTCAAATGCAATCCATGTTGAAATTATCTATAGTCAAGCTAAAGCTGAAATACCTTTGACATGTCACGTGAAAAGAAAAAAAAATCTTTAGAAAAGTTAAAGGATAAAAATGAAAATGAAAAAAAATCAATATTGTGATATAAGAAATGGAAATGCAACTTTAAAAATTAAATGAAAGACACAGTCATCAGCAGAAAAACGTAGAAGTAACTACGAGGATAAAATTGGAATATTAAAATCCATTGTTTTAATTACAGAGCACCAGAAAAATAAAAGGAAAAAACACAAATGAAGTTGCTTTCTAAAGGCAGAGTGGCAATATGGTAATTTGGGCTTGTTGAGTTTTGTTTATTATGAAATCACAATCTGACTTCAGGCAAAAACAGTTAATTCAAGGACTTCAATTAGTTTCCATAAATTAAGTCAATAACTTTTTTGTTTGTTATTTTTGCAAAAGATACCTACATATTATTAATGAAACTGAAAGGCCCAAGTCTGTTTAATTTTTCTCTTGACATGACAACAGGGTGAGAGACCTGCACCAATGCCTTGCTCATAATGACAGCTTAAGTGATGGCATCATTGATTTCCACTAACAACCCTAATCTAACAAAAACAACTCATTTACTTGGATTTACTGCAGTCTATGGAGTTTCCTCTTCTGCGATTACCTAAACCCATTAAATGTACTAAAAGCTGCAGTCCTTGCATAAAGTCAAAAGAACTTCATTATACTGTATGTGCCTACTTCCTAAGCCTGATCCATGAAAGACACCAACCCATGAGTCCATCTCTTGTGTTATATTTACGTTGTACATATTTTTTGCATTTTAATTGTTCACTTTGATTTCTGTAGTCTAATACAAACCAGCAAATTGTTCAAATCGTTTTAATTTTTACATCCTCCTTTCCTACACCACACTAAACATTTTTACAATTTTACGTCAGTATAGCATATGGCTCAAATACTTTATCTAGGAGTTAAACCTTACTTACTTCAAGTTTTTGTTATGTTAGCAAAGATTAATTATAACAAGAATTTAAATGGCAATTATTGAAAAAAGCAAAATATGGATGATCACTATGAAATGGAACTAAAATCTTTTGCTTCCATACACAGTAGATTTGTAGCTGTACAACTATGAAATAAAAGAGGTGTTAAGTTTACTGAAATGATTTGACTCCAAATCTATAGAGTAGATTTAAAAGAGAGAAATCATAAAGTATGTCATTCACCAATCCATTTCTGAATCCCTCTACGCCATTAATGAGCTGTAAGATGGCCTCAGCCCATTCTGATAGTATCACATGGAAGGCAGCATTCCACTCCGGATGCGACACTACTCCATCATGCAGCACACGCCTCCATACACACGCAGAAGACATTCATACACACCCACAGATCTAACGTAGAGTCTGAAAAATACTTGTGTTTGCAATGTGAAGGAATGCAAGGGTGCCAAACTGAAAACCAGCAGAAAATGGAAAGTTTACACAGATAGTGAAGTCTTAAACCACCTTTATTGTTTTAAGGTTTATATATTGCCTTTAATGTCTAACATGATTTCCAATCATACATTTATGATTCGAGTCACAATTTAGGTTTCTTTCCCTATAATTAACTAGCAGACCCGCCGCGCTTCGCTGCACGTTTAACCAGCTAGTCTCAGCAGCGGATCGTGGTTTTTCCAATCTAGACGTCCTGTCTTTTTCAGATTCTTTTAACCGCCTGATTTTAGCAGCGAATCATTTTTTTTCTGACGTAGAAGTCGTTTCTTGTTGAGATTCATTTAATCGCCTGGTTTTGGCAGCCAAGCGCTTTTTTTCCAACCTAGAAGACCTCTCTTGAGATCCATTTAATGGCCTCGTTGATTGCATGTCTTCCAAGGTAGTTTCAATACCCATTTCTTGCACGGAGTCATCTCCCCTTTTATGAGTGACTGTGTAAGTACCGCGTGCCGTGTACTAAACAGTAAATCAGTAAAGGAGAAAGGACTAAACACTAAGGAAAAAAAAACCGGCAAGACCGCGTCAGCTGCGGAGCTCAGCTCGGAGCGAATTGAAGTGAATGAAATGAGGTGAATGGGAGGGGAGATGATCAGGTGACTCCCCCACCTGCCTTAACTCTCAATCCCTCTACAAACACAGTCTCTCAGATACCAACTCTATTTATATAAATCAGTAAAGGAGAGAAGACTAAACACTAAGGAAAAAGAACGGCGCAACCACCTCAGCTGCGGAGCTCAGCTCGGAGCGAAATGAAGTGAATGAAATGATGTGAATGGGAGGGGAGATGATCACGTGACTCCCACACCCGCCTTAACTCTCCATCCCTCCACAAACACACAAACACAGTCTCTCGGATCCTAACTCTCCTTTATATATATACTAGCAAAATACCCGCGCTTCGCAGCGGCGAAGTACTGCATTAAAATTTTTATTAAGAAGAAAATTTAACCTTTTTAAACTGAGGGAAAATATGCCAATAATTATTTGTTAAGGATCTCTTTGTATACCACATTGTGAGTTCGGCCATCCGGTTGTAACATGACCAAGCTGTGCGCTGAGCTTACTCTTGAGCATGCAACTTACAGTTGGCCATGTGAACAGTAATCTTGTCTCATATCTCACAGCTTGGATTGCTGCTGTCATAATCAGTTTGAGGTTCATGGTTTGTTTCAATTACGACAGTATTTGCAGGACTTGTGTTGAAGTGACATTCGGCATCTGTCAAGCGTTGTAAGCTTACAACCGGTTTCATCGATAACTTCACATCCAGCTTTTGAGAGTTTAAACATTCATAAACATCAAAGTGTCCACTACTGAAATCGTCACCTGTGAATGTAAGATGTTTAAGAGGCATTGGCGGTTGTCGAAAGGTGTAATATATTTGACCATTTCGGTACACTTGAAAGCACCAACCGAACAATTCAGCGGCAGCCATCAACTCACATGCAGAACCATAGGTGAAGGGCTTAAGCATTTCACTCTTCTAGTGCTCCTGTGTAGTATAATTATCTCCTGTACCGTCATCAGTCCACACCTTGAACCTGTCCCAGTCATTCAATACATAAGACACAATGTTCTTCCAGATATCAAGAGTGAGCCTGATATGGCTGTGCAATATGTAACACAGAGAATGGAAAAGGTAGGTGCCATCTCCGGGCAAGGAAACCACTCGGTAAGTGACAGTTCTTTGATCGATGGTGATTACCTCGATAGACATGGTAATGGGGGTTGGAATGATGAAGGAAATGGGTACCTGAGTAACGTAAAGTAAGTGTAAAATACCTATACAATAACTATAATTGTAATAAACAAACAATAAAACAGCGGAGAAGCCGTGGATTAAACAAAAAGGCTGTAGTTATCAGCAGGGAGACGTGAATCCCGTGGCGAAGCAAGGAAGGGAATGTAGAGACTGGAGCGATGGACGGCCTTATATAGGCAGGCAGCCAACAACGTGGGAGGCGTTGGGATGGGGGACCCAACGCCGCCTCACATGGTGACCAAGCTGCAGGCTATGGACGTATATATGTACGTAAGTAGGATTCAGTTAGCGTTGGGAACCCGTGTACCAAATTTCTTGAAGATGGGCCCATAAGTAACAAAGACTGTTGAAAAGTTCAATATGGCGGCCGACAGTGGCATCATACCACTGAAATAAGTACGTACATTGGTTTCGGTTAGTGCAGGGAAGCCGCCTACCAAATTTCGAGAAGATGGGGCCATAAATAAGAAAGTTCAACATGGCGGACGTTGTTGAACGTTATGACCGTTACGCGTAGAATTTCGAAATGAAACCTGCTTAACTTTTGTAAGTAAGCTGTAAGGAATGAGCCTGCCAAATTTCAGCCTTCTACCTATACGGGAAGTTGGAGAATTAGTGATGTTGGAAAATTCAATATGGCGGCTGACAGTGGCGTCATACCACCGAAATAAGTACGTACATTGGTTTCGGTTAGCGCAGGGAAGCTGCCTACCAAATTTCATGAAGATGGGGCCATGAATAAGAAAGTTCAATATGGCGGACGTTGTTGATCGTTATGACCGTTACGCGTAGAATTTCGAAATGAAACCTGCTTAACTTTTGTAAGTAAGCTGTAAGGAATGGGCCTACCAAATTTCAGCCTTCTACCTACACGAGAAGTTGGAGAATTAGTGACGTTTGGAAAATTCAATATGGCGGCCAACAGTGGCGTCATACCATCGAAATAAGTACGTACATCGGTTTCGGTTAGCGCAGGGAAGTCACCTACCAAATTTCGTGAAGATGGGGTCAGCCTTCTACCTACACGGGAAGTTTGAAAATTGGTGACGTTGGAAAGTTCAATATGGCGGCCGACAGTGGTGTCATACCATCGAAATAAGTACATACATCGGTTTTGGTTAGTGCAGGGAAGCCGCCTACCAAATTTCGTGAAGATGGGGCCATAAATGAGAAAGTTCAACATGGCGGACGTTGTCGACCGTTATCGACCGTTATGACCGTTACGTGTAGAATTTCGAAATGAAACCTGCTTAACTTTTGTAAGTAAGCTGTAAGGAATGAGCCTGCCAAATTTCAGCTTTCTACCTACATGGGAAGTTGGAGAATTAGTGATGAGTCAGTCAGTCAGTCAGTCAGTCAGTCAGTCAGTCAGTCAGTCAGTGAGTGAGTGAGGGCTTTGCCTTTTATTATTATAGATACTGTATATATATAGATTTAAAGTTAATTCACAGTAATGATAAGTACAGTACATATGTACTTGGATTTAATGGAAAACTAGTACTAGTAGTTGTAGCGGTAATAGCAGTATTGCCACAAAGTAAAAATTTTTTTTTTTTTCCAATCATGCAAAATGTCACTGCAGTCATGATGAACAATAATACTCAGTTTTTTAAAGAACATATAAATTATCTTCAATATATAAAGTTTTGTCATGAAAAAGCTTTTGGGGACACCTCTCCTCAAAACATATACTGTACCTTCTCTTACCTGCACAGGTTCTTTTTAATGTGGACTCACAGTAGAATGTCTAACATCTGTCAATACTTTCAGTTGACTTACTAACCTTTAAGCCTATACAGTTCACAGCTGCAATTCACATGCACCCAAAACTACAGTCTGCTCCCTTCTGGCAGTAGCTTCTTCAGACTTCCAGGTATGACTTTCACTGTAGTTTACTGTCAAGTGTGCCTTTCCTCAGCCTTGATTGACCAAGCTGAGAAAGGAACTATGCTCCAGCCCTGGTGGTGGAACTGAATGAACATGCAAGCATGAAAGCAGGCTTAGTCAGTTTTAATCTTTAAGCATTGCTTAAATAGCTAGTGCCAAGAACAAATATAGTGTGGCAAGTCACACCATACCGCCTGGATCATCCTGTAGGTCTGTAAGCTCACAAAGATCAGCACATCTAATATATGCGCTGGAGTCAATGTGGCGCTTTCTTGCTTGAAGACGGGCAGTGACACAAAGCATTTTTAGTTTGACTTCCTCACTCCTCCTCCTCTTCATTCTGATCAGTTCATTTGTCTGATATTATATACTGTAGCTACACTTAGGTATGGTCCTATTACTAAGGCAACTTTGCCTTTATTCAGAGCTCATAAAATTAAAATCTAGCTTCTAAAATCAATTGAATTCAGACCACATGCTTCTGATATTATGAGCAAGTGGCTATAGCACGGCCTGCTTGAATAACTTTGAAACAGCTTACTAAATCCTAAATCCATCCATCCATCCATTATCCAACCCGCTTTATTCTAACTACAGGGTCACAGAGGTCTGCTGGAGCCAATCCCAGCCAACACTGGGCGCAAGGCAGGAAACAAACCCTGGGCATGGCATCAGCCCACCACAGTAAATCCTAAATGGTGTTCATAATTTGTAGTAGCAATTCTGCTTATACATTTAATTTAAAATCACTCTTATCTCTTATGCATAGCCAAGCAATACCCCCACACAGCAACATTTGTAAAACTTTACACTTACAATGCTGCAGAGTCTGTGCCACTTTTCACACAAAATAATTATCAAAACATTCAAGCAATTCTGATCTAAATAGACAAACAAATGCAATAATACAGGAGAATTTGTAAAAATCCCTATGTTGCAATTTAACTTAAGTTCTGCTTCTTTCTCCTATATACACACACACATATAAATATATATACAAATTTTATATGTATGCAAGAGATGGTCAAAGTTGTGAATCTGAAAAGTGAAGGAGAAATCATTATAATCACAATATACTTTAACTAAAAGCAACATACCACACTCCAAACTAATTTTTATTTTAGTCCCTGAAAGAAAAAAATGTAAATGTGTACTCCAGACTTGAAGAAATTATTCAAGTTATTTCAAAAGGCTTGAGTAGCTGATGAATCATTGTCGTTACTCGCTAAGTGCAGGACTCCAGGAGTCACACACTCGGAAGGTAATCACTATGTGAGTGTTTGTCTGCTGCCTGGTACAATAACTCCCACTCAATGGTCAACTGTAAAACACAAATTCAAAGGTCTATTTAATTAAACTTTGCTTTTTATTTTATTATTTTCACCTCTGCTCTTGCACAGACAAAACTATACTTTCCATTATCTTAAAACATACCCTCCTTAACAGTAATCATTAGAAAACAGAAAACATAAAAGACAAAATTCAAGGAGCCCTGACATGGAAACCATAAAGTTACTGTATAGGTTCAGACTCTTCCATCTGCAACTGCAATTTAATACAAAAAATGAACAAGAAACCCCATATCGATTATAGGCTAAGGTTAAATTAGACCTCCTTTCTGGCACTTGACATTTCATCAACAAGCTGCCGATTGTCAAGTGCAAGTCTTTCATTCTTAAAATTTTATGGTGGTAACTAGCATAGTCTTGCAAAACATTTTGGGAGAAGCAGAACATCTCCTGCAGTTTGAACATTACTATTATAGCACATTTCACAGATGAATTTAACCAAGGTGAATAACAGCACATACACATTTTAATTGTTCCGGTATTTAATGTTTATATACCATGTTTATGCAGAGAAAGTATTGTGACAGGCTCAGCATTTTAACTCAGATTTTCAATGTTTTAGCCATCCTTGTACATGATTTTGACATTTTCAGACTGATGTCGGCTGTCTAAGTGTGTGTGTGAGTGAAAATGAGATAGCGGAAATGTATCTTAAGAACTAAACAC
The DNA here is from genome assembly GCA_026402145.1 of Polypterus bichir lapradei. NCBI lineage: Eukaryota > Metazoa > Chordata > Cladistia > Polypteriformes > Polypteridae > Polypterus > Polypterus bichir. The sequence goes on from JANRMT010062814.1 coordinate 49,275,035, forward strand.
TCAGTACAAGTGAAACTTGTCACAGTTATTAGCATTGTAACAGGCTACTGATGGGAGAATCAGCCCTACAAATATAACTACTTATATGTGTACAGTATATACATTACATGTGGATAAAGCATTATGATGCGGTTAACATTTTAATACACTGATCACAATTTGGCTTCTTTAGGAGTCATGACCACCTGTGACAGGATTTGAGTCTATGGGCACAATAACTAAAAAAACAGAATAATTCAATTTAATGAAATGTGGCAGAGCTGTTAACACTGTACAATGTTAGAAGTTTCAGTTCAATTGCCCCTGTAGATTTTTCTCTTTTTTTGTGCACATTTCACAGCTGCCCCAAGGTTGGAGAAGGAAAGTATAAACTCTTTCAAAAGGTCTAGTGTGTGTTTGTTGTGTGTGTCTGTGTGTGTTAGCCCTGTATTGGATTAGCGCTCTTGTCCAGGGTTTGTTCCTGCCTTGCACCCTGTGCTAGCTGGGATAGGCTCCTACACTACCCGCGACCCTGGTCTGGATTAAGGAGGTTCGAAAATAACATGACATGATTCCATTAAATTCCCTATAATAAAATACTGTCAATATTTTACAGCTAAATTGATAGGTTTTTGTAAGAAAGTCACGTTCTGGAATCAGATGTTTGTTTTTAAATAGAGGTGCAGACAGGTTAAGTGAATCACACAGTGAATCACAGGATGGGACTGAACCATTGGTTTGAATTCCTTGACCCCCATTATCACACCACCTGGTGATTCTCAAAATGTTGGGAGACCAACACCAGCGGAGGTCGAGACTTCCTTTATGTGCAAGTCCATAATTTTCATTTATACATGCATTGTCTGCTAGGCAAACATTAAGGTTCGTTTTTAAACTCCAAGTACAAATACTCCCTTCAAATGTCTTTGAGGGCAAACACCTCCCAAACAAAGGCTGTGGCAGAACATTGAGAAAAAAGTCTATTGAATTAAAGTTATAATATGCAAAATTAAAGTTATAAATTTTCATATACAAGGTGCAGACTAGGGAATAGATCTTATATGATAATGTAAGCTGTGTGGTGCCTGACAGATACAGTCTACAAACCTAAATGCTTGTAAAGTGCTCTTTTTAAAATCATAACTGAATATATTTGAATATGTATCCTTTTGTGCTCTATTGAAAAGCAGAAAGCCTTTAGTCAGTAATAAACAACAAAGAAAATACAATAAGTATGCACTGCCAAAAGGTATATAAAAAAGGAAGTAACTCCAAGAAATTTTTGGAGGTAAGCTGCAAAAGCATAAACACACACCTAGAGTAAGCTTTATACAATACTCAAAAATATTAAGGGAACACTTAATCATCTCAACATGTGCTCAGTGTGAATCAGCTCTTATCTGTGAAGTGAACAGGGCACCAATGGCGGAGCTGCCAATTGTGTAATCTCTGGCAAATGGTGATTGAGCCACACGTGATGGGCTATAAGCACAGGCCGCACTAGATTAAGTCAGGCTCTCATGCCAACCTCATGGAGTTTGTTTCTGACATTTTGGTCATAAACATGCACACCAGTAGCCAGATAGAGGTCATTTTGTAGGGCTATGCCGGTCCTGCTAGTGGGTTAATGCCCTTCTACGGACTTGTCCAGTTCTCCTTGTGTCATGGCCCATCTCCTGTTATATCCTCCATGCTCTTGAGACTGGGAGAAACAGCAACCCTTCTTGTATCAGCATATATGGATGTGCCATCCTTGAAGACCTGGACAACTTGAGCAGCCTGAATTGGCTGCAGGGATTGCCTCATGCTACCAGTAGTGACACAGACACTAGCAAAATAAAAAAAAAAAACTAGAGAAGAATCAATCAGGAAGGAGAAAAAAAAGAGCAATTGTCTGTGGCCACCACCTACAAAACCATTGTCTTTTTGGGGGTGGTATTGCCGTTGCCTCTCCAGTGCAACGGTTGTCAATTTCATTTACACCAAAGCAGGTGAAGTTGATTCACAATCACTTATACTTTAACTGGACAGACTGATATCCCTCAGGCTTAAATGACTTGACTGTGATGATTAAGTGTTCTCTTAATTTTTTTGGACAGTATATATTATATATATATGTCATGCTGATGGAGAGTAGATGTTGTATGGTTGGACATATACGTAAGAATTTTACTGTATTCTGTATTCTTACCTCAGTTAAATTTCACACATTTTTCCCCTCAAGGCTTCTCAAACTCTCCCTTATACCCCTGTCCCCTTTCTAGCATTCACTTTTTTGTTCTCTTGTACCCTCTTAGCCTTCTTCTGACTTTTGTCTTCTTCACACCTATACATCGACTAGCCTGATAAGCTAAATTCAGGGAGTTGGAGATTATGCCAGTAATACTAGGCTCAAGGCAAGGCAAGAAACAATCCTGGATAGGGTTCTAGTGTTTTACAGGGACAGAGAACATTACAATCTCCAATTGACATTACAGTGGTACCTCGGTATACGTCCGCTTTGGAATAAGTTCAACTTGGTATATGTCACTTTTGGACGCAAAAAATTTTGCTTGGTATACGCCGTTTGTTTGGAATACGACTTGCGTGCTAGAACACCGTGCGCTATCCTCGTTTACCTCTCTGGAGACAAAGCCACGACTGCCCACGAGCGTCAGTACGCCAGTTGCTAGCATTCAGTGAACAACCCGCGCTATAACTATGTGAATTTTCACGTGATTTTGTGTTTTTTCACGTAAATTTGAATTGATTGTTGAAAAGTATGAAGGTGTCATGCGTATCCGGGACATGGCTGCTGCATACTGTATGCCGAGAACGACGGTATCTACGATTGTGAAATACAAAGATGTTATTAAAAAGTAAAGTGAGGTTAAATTTTCATTTATTTCTTCTAATTGCTTTTGTATTTATGTATTTTAGTATTAAGCAGTGTTTAAATTATTTTATACAACCCCATCAATGTATAATATGCCAATAACAATAGGATTTTTTTAAGGGAACAGATTAATCATTTTCACTTTATTTCTTATCGGAAAAATGTGTTTGGTATAAGTCCTGTTTGGTATAAGTCAAAGGATCTGGAACGGATTAAGTGGTATACAGTGGTATACCGAGGTACCACTGTACATCCAAGTCATTGGCATGTGAGAAGAAAACCAAAGTACCCAAAGAAAGCTGAATGCAAAAATGGGAAGAATGTGCCAAGTCTACACAGACAGTGACTGGCCTAGGATCTGAATTTATGACTCTGGATCCATGAAGCAGTAGAGGTAACCATTGCACAACGATGGTTCCCATTTGACTTTTAATAGTATGCAAATTCCACAGAGGAGGTAATTTGTCTAGGTGATGTGCTCCTGAAACAAACTGCTGTTCACTGCTGTTCTCTTACTGGCCTAGGATTCAAGTCTGGGTCCCTAAAGGGAAGATAAATCATCCTTATCCACTATTCCACTAACCATGAGCCACCCTTAAAGGTATTAATTTTGTGATGACTGTAAACTGATCTTTAAATTGTATCTTTTTTGCATTAATTAAGAAGGTTTCACTTTTTCTTCATGAATCGATTATAACAATATTTTATTTCATATTAAATTTCTATCATATTAACTACTATTTTATTTTTCAACCTGGAAAAAACACAAAAAGAAAAACAATGATTAAATTGGCTTTGGTGTTATTCACAGACGACTGGAACTTTTAAATATAGCCAATGTGTTTTAGCTCTCATTTCACATTTTTTTTATATGAAATTAACTTTAACCTGTTTTTCCCTTTTCCAGATGCATGCTGACACAGCTCTACTCTAGCTAGTAAAAAAATAATTTTAAGAAGTGAAAATGTTGCCATAATGAACAATGGAGCTTTTTGTCCATCCATCTTTGTCTATTTTTCCTCTCATTAATAATAATCCATGCCCCACACACAATCCTACTATTTTAATTGGCTGAATTCCACATTGATTTCATTTGAAAACTTTTAAGAATAAGTGAATTTCAAAAATCACATCCAAAGCTAACAAAAAAGGGACACACAATTTGGCAGGGCTTCAAAATCAATTTGCATGTGCTCCATAATAAGAAAAATAGCAAAAAGATTCAAACAAGCTCCTAACAGCATTGGCTTGCCAAAGAGCTTGCATTAGCACATCACCACTAAGGTGATTTGCCCAAAAGTGGTTGAACCTTTTTAATGTCAGATTTTTATTGCCATGACAAAATTGTGTCACAACTGTTGCTGACACTGTGAATCTGTTTTTAACTGTTCCAACTCCAGCAATGATCACATAGCAAGTGATTTCAAAACCTTTAATACACTCATGTTCAATATTAGCCCTGAATATTCATATATTGGATATAATAGTTTATCACTATTAATAAAAATTAACTTTGCTTCCAGTTATCATAAGTAATTAACCACTTAAAGGGGTGCAGGGCTGAGTACTTGGCAACTCTAAATTGACTATGCATGTGTGAACATGGGTGTGTGTTTGCATGGGAGTGCATGATCAATTAGTGTCCCATGGGACGTTGATCAGTCACACACAGGCTGTGTATAGAGTTTGCATACTCTCCAAATGTCAGAATGGGTTTGGTTCCACATCCTAAAGACATGCATGATAGGTTTAATGAAAACTCTAAATTGCCATAAATGTGAGCATGTGTGAGTGGGTCCTTGCGCCCAGTATTAAGGGTTAATTCCTACTATATGATTATGAATGAATACATAATTAAACCTTGAAAAATTAACAGACAGTAAAATAAGAAATTGTCTTAAGAAGAAAACAGAAGAATTTCTAATACTACTGAACATTGACATTTCTAAGCAAAGTACAGCAGAAATTAAAAAAGCTAATAAAATGTTAGGTTATATCATAAAAAGTTTTAAATTTAAGTCAAGGGACGTTATGCTCAAACTATTTAATGCATAAGAAAGACCACATCTGGAGTACTGTGTACAGTTCTGGTCACCACGGTACAAGAAAGACAGCAACACTTGAAGCTGTGCAGAGGGGAGCAATCAAGTGCATCCCAGGACTTAAGGACACGGCCTACTATGATAGACTCAGAGAATTAAATCAGTTTACTAAGATTTGCATTGGGATGGATAGGATTAGAAATAAGTACATTAGAGGGTCAGCTCAAGTTGGATGGTTGGGAGACAAAGTCAAAGAGGTTGCGTTGGTTTGGACATGTACAGAGGAGAGATGCTGAGTATATTGGGAGAAGGATGCTAAGGAAAAAGCTGCCAGGCAAGAGGAAAAGAGGAAGGACTAAGGAAGGTTTATGGATGTGGTGAGAGAGGACATACAGGTGATGGGTGTAACAGAGCAAGATGCAGAGAACAGGAAAATATTAAAGAAGATGATCTGCTGTGGCGACCCATAACGGTAGCAGCCGAATGAAGAAGACTCTCGAGCAGAGAAGAATGTATGGGGACCTAATCCAGGTATTTGAAATCCTCTAATAAATAAAGTAAATCCAGCAACATTATTTCGGCTTGACCGTGAGGACATCAGTGGAAATTAGGAGGAAGTGCATTTAAAACAGAAGCCAGGAAGCACATCTTTACCACTAGAATTACCAGAGCCTACGAAAAAACTTGTAAATCCGCCCCACCTTAAATCGCTTCTTAAAACCGTTCTCACCTCTCCGCCAGCGTCTTTTGTTAATCTAAATGTGCTGATAAAAGTAAAGCTGCAAGTAGCCGGCTATTCCATCCCCCACCGACTTAGAACGTGCACAAACTTATTTCTGTCATTTCTTTCTATGCTGTGGTTTCTATTACACACCTGAAAGAAAGAGACAATATATGTGAAAACATCATCGCACAAATGCAATATTATTTGAAAACGAACAGCGTCCAATCAGCTGTAAAAGTATGGCATTTCTAAATGTTTGCTTTTTTTCAGTCTGATTCTCTCAGTCAGACTGTATATTTGTCTCTTATTCAGTGCACGCAAGAACATGCAGGTGGCCAGATGCTGTGTGCTACAACATGCTGGCGGTGATCAACGCACATTTTAAAAAAAGAAAGAGACAAATATATGTGACGTTTTGAAGAAATCATTTTATGACACGATTTACCTTTATTTATTTACTTACTTCCTAAAGCCTAAAGTCACAAGTAGTGTGCAGAGGGCATGCTCAAAAATGTGTGTAATGCCACGAAAAGTGCCTGCTGACACTTTAGTATGCAAGCAATAGTATGTGCATTCTTGCTCCGATGTAGAAGGGAGCTGAGTTTACCTCTGTTACAGCGCGTCTATGTGAAAACAGCAGTGTCAGATGCGGGGATGGGGTGTGTTTGGGCTCGTGAACACTGCCGAGATAATAAAACTGACTAAAAAAAAAAAAACCAAGCTAACCTTTACAAGTATCATAAATTACACCGGCCGTTACAGACTGAAATCAAATGTATGTTTTTATTCTAAAATAGTAAGATTAAGAGCAGTTTACTTCTCAAAGCAGAGAGGTGCAGGATTGAACTCACGACCTTTTGATCCCCAGTCGGCAGCTGATTCTATTGCGCCAGGGAGGCAGCCATAATAAACAGGTGTCAATGTCGCATGTTAAGGCGGCTTTTTGTTTCTGCAGTTATATTTTTGAATAAAAGCGCAATTGTTGTGTTAGATTTGTACCTTCTGTGAAAGTATTTGTTTGATATTTGGACTTCAGGCTTCATACATTATATAGTTTATGCCTACATTTTGTCATCTACTACTAGAATATAAAAAACGTTTCTGTTTTAACAATGTGTTTACACAGATTACTGTAGAAACGAAACAGACATGAAATGCGTGTGTTCCAAACAACGATCTATTATTTCCACTCTAAAACTCCACTTCACTCCCAGAAAATCAATCAAGGCATGAGCTGGGAGAAGTTTGTGCACGTTCTAAGTCGGTGGGGGATGGAATAGCCGGCTACTTGCAGCTTTTCTTTTATCAGCACATTTAGATTAACAAAAGACGCTGGCGGAGAGGTGAGAACGGTTTTAAGAAGCGATTTAAAGTGGGACGGATTTACGAGTTTTTTCGTAGGCTCTGGTAATTCTAGTGTTACACAAAGAGTTGTGGAAGTTTGGAACAAACTACCGAGACATGTAGTTGAGGCAGAAACCTTGATACCCTTTAAGAAGAATCTGGATGAGATATTGGGACAGCTTAGCTATTAGGGAACAGACTTGATGGACTGAATGGTCTCCTCTCGTTTCTTATGTTCTTAAATAAGTTATGCAAATGTGAACAAAATACCTTTTGTGTATTTAGAGCTGTCACCTAAAGTATGATTAATATTTTAAATTTGTCATTTATTATTGTACAGGGAAACGTGTTTCCTTACTGTGCACATGACAATAAACTTTGAACTTGAACTATTAATACTGCAATTATTACCACTGTAAAAACATTTTGAATATGATTTTGTTTTGAGCAGTTCTTAATCATCACCTTTGAAATGTTTCAAAGCTATCTCTTCATTTCAAGTTTGGGAGAAGTATTAGAATTCATATGAATTCATTCAACTTTCAGCATGTTTCAGCTGTAAATGAACATTGGTACAAAACACCAACAGTGTGTAAAGCAAAAAAAAAATCCCCAAATTCTTGAACAAGCCCTGACGCTATAAGTTTTATTTTAAACTATGCTTCCATTATTGGTGACTCAATCACAAATACTGTTTGTTTAATAAAAGGAAATGCAAAACTTTTACATCAAGCCATGATTCCACCCATTTATCAATTTTCTGAAGCTGCTTTTTCCATTATGGCTTCATGAAGAGCTTTAACCTTTCGGGGTAAGATGCCAGTCTATCAATTGCAATATCACACATACTGTACGCCCAAACTCACTCGTACCAACTTAGTAGTGTATTAAAAATTACAAAATCTAAAAATATGAACATTCAAGATGTGAGATTTATTTATTGGTCACATACACCATTATGCAAGTACAGTATGCAGGTAGCAAAATAAAGAAGCAGGAAAATCAAATATATATACTAAATAAATCAACTTATATTTAAATACAATAAAGCTAAGTAGAAAAACTTGAGTTTAAATATAAGATAAATATAACAATGTACCTCTATATGTGGACAACAAAATCAAAATCTGAGGCTAAATCCAGCAATTTCAAAGAAATCCTATCTGAAAGCAAACTTCCCTTTCTTGCTGTTTCTGCTCTTGTAACAATCCAGCAGTGAGGAAAATACTTTCATAATTTATATGTAAGTAAAATAACAATAACTTATTTGTTTCCTCTTCTAATGGCATGCTTTAAAACTACAAACAGAAATAAAATGACTGGATCACATTTGTTCTCAACTTTTTAACACTTATTTGTCAAGAGATCCCAATAAATATATCATAGAACTGATTCTTTGAAAATTGTTGGACTCTAAAATACTAGAGTACAGGTAAGGTTTCTGATGAAACACTGTGGAAACACTTTTTGTGGAAATAAACAGATACACTGAGGGTTATATCTTAATTCTGATACTGAAGAATCATTAGAGACAATGTGTTTTGTAAGTCATCAAGTTCAAAGTCAATCATTCCGTGTCTTTCCAAGAGCAATTCTAGATGCACCTGGTGCTGTTATATTACTATATACTGCATAATCAGTAAACAGATCTTTAATTCCTGAACTTTTCAAATAAACATTTAAAATAACTGAAGCATTAGAGGGTAGTATGGTAACAAATGAAAATAATTATCAGTCGTTTTTGTAAGCAGACATTCTGCTTTGTTTTATGGGAAAATACCACTTATAATTAACTTTCTGGAAGTGTTTTTACATTTTTTGATAAAAATAAATAAATGTTACAGTACATCATAAAAAGAGACAAAAATGTACAGTACATCATAAAAAGAGACAAAACTGTAAATGTGGTGATCAATAGCTTCAGCTTCCTAAGTTATACCACATTGCACAGAATATTAATAGCTCATGGAGGTCTTTTTCACTATTTTATTAGTGAACCACATCTATGGTCTCCTAAATAAATTCATCAGCAGGCACATCTTACTTCCTGATTCATTGCTTCCTGCATAATTCAGGAATTGTAGTGGATTGGGCAGATATGGATAACCAAACCACAAGCTACACTGTTCAATCTATAAAACCCTTTTCCTTTCTCAACCCCATTTCTCCCATAACAGACACGTGGTAAACTCCAGAAGGGAAGTGGCTTGGATTTTGCCTGGAGTTTACACTACAGTGCTAATAACCACTGTACCACTCTGACCAAGGTTAATCAATTTACAGACACATTTCTTTAATTGTTTGGGATATATCAATAACCTTTTAAGATAAAACTCTGAAGTATGCTTCATGGTGGCATTCAATCACTTTTTAAGTACTGTACATTAATAGAGAAATAGTCCCTTGTGAATAGCAAATGACTTCTGCATTAGCTGCAAAATTAGGCAGATGATTAAGTGTAATTAAAACAAAGAAATGTCCATTATCAAAAGAGTCAGAATGCAGGATAATAATAAGCATTAATGGTACTTTCAAGGTGGTTTGCTCCGTGACAGGCAATTTTTTAAAAAATCTCTTTATTCTGTTATGAAAAAAAAAAAATAGCCATTCCCATGCAAATTTTAGACAAATAACTTTTTGGTTTATAAGTTCCACATTAGTCAAAAATAAAATATGGAGTGATGGTAAATTTTTCAATTTGCATTTAAGAACATGACTTCATAATAAACACCAAAGGGCTACAAAGGAAAGGCAGCTACTTCAAGAAACTGTAGATCCTTGTATATATTTTAGTTGATGGCTACAAGGTCCCTTCTAACATCAACACTTTCTTTAAAATCCACTGCATATATTTAAATCCAAGAAATTTTAATAAAATTAGTTACTGTATAACAGTGTATTCTATTGATTCGATCAGTGTAAGTGACTGTGGAGGTGTGCTTGAATGTATCCTTAAGATGGACTGGTGTCTAGTCCAGGAATGGCTTCCGCTTTGTGCCAGACATTGCTCGGCTTGGATTTGGCACCTCACTATCTTGAACTGTAGAAATCTGTGCTCAACAAACTGATGAATGGAAGTTTATTGCAAAAACAGCTGTCTGAAAATCTAATTAAAGAGAAATGCTGGCTTAATTTTAAATCATAAAGCTTAAATATGTGGTATGGAGGAACTAAAGAAAGAATCACCCATGCAAAGTGTTATCAATGTACTCTGAAAATTACATTTTAAGAGCTCATCTTGATCCATTTAGAAACAGCATAATTTTATTTTCTCAGAACCTTCCAATCCATTACAACTTCCAAGAAAAGCATCAAATACAAATTCATAGTATATATATATATATATATATATATAGTACACAAACAATACTTACTTGTTCCATGTTCTAGCACAGATTATGCTGTGCTCTGACTAATGCACTCTGACATGATTGTCAGTAATGTTTATTAAGTCCTTTTATAACATAAAACAATATTCTCAAACCCACATAATTCAATTCTGGAATCAGCCATGGATTGAGTATCAGCATGTACAGCAGTATGAAAGAGTATGTGAACCTAGTGGAAATATCCATATTTTTCTATTAATTTGTCTTAAAATATGGTCCAAGCTTCATCTAAATTACAATAATGAACAAACATAACCTGTTTTAACTGAAAATGCAATAATTATTGTGTTGTTCTTGCACATATTGAATATATCATTCATATATTCACAGGTGGAGGCTGGAAAAAATACACAAGCCCCTATGCTAATGACTTCAACAAAAGTAATTAGATTCAGTCATCAGCCAACACGCAGTTTAATAAAAAAAAATACATTTTTGCATGAATAAAATTGGCCAAATATCATCTTTACACTCCACAATGCCTTTAGAAAAATGTTACATGGACTAATGAAACTAAGGCTGAATTGCTCAAAAGTGCAATTGACAGCAGTGCATATGGAGTAAAACGGGCACCACGTACCAACATTAAAACATCATCCCAATGGTGAAGTACAGTGGAGGCAGCATCATGACTTTGGGCTTTTGGGCTGCTGACTTGGGCCTGGAAAACTTAACATCACTGAGAGAAAAGTGAATTTGCTAGTTTATCAAGGTATTCTACTCTGTCTGTCATTCAGTAAGACAATGACCCTAAACATCAAAGTAAACCTACAACAGAATGGCTTCAGAAAATGAAAAAATAAATAAATCTCACTCTTATAAAAAAAATCTTGGAAGGCTTGGAAGGAGATGAGACGTGATTTTCTCAGAGACACTTTAACATCCTGCGAGACAAGACAGTGAGACAAAAGGACAGCTGCTGTACAGGCTTTTAAATGTTCAAAGCACTGCACAAGATGCAGATCATTCAGCACGGCGGCAGCAGCAGCAGCAGCAAGCAAGCAAGCAAGCAGCTGATCGAGCAAAGAGGAAGTATAAAAAAATGTATTTGTTTCCTATTGTATCATTGTTTAAGTGGGGGTTTTGGAGGAGTGACCGCATCTACTTAGCGTGCGGTCAGCCCCTCTCTTTACAACACGAGTGGCAGAGATGCGAAGTGGCTGGCGCGTAGCACGGCCCGGGTTTGTAAGGGGTAGGTGAGCGAAGAGAGCAGGGGGCAAAGTCCCCTAGTAAATAAATAAAAATGCAAAGCTGCCATTTGGAGTGGCCCTGTCAAAGCCCGTAACCAAACAGAGATGTTGTGAAATAACCTCAAGTGAGCCGTTCACATCAGAAATCCTAAGGATTTGGTTGAGCTGAAGCTGTTCCGTGATGAAGAATGGTCCAAAGGATGTTCAACCAGTTTGTTTGTGTGCTATAAGCGCAAGCATATTTATTGGGTTCATCTAACCTTGTGACTTAGATCAGTCATTCGGTTCCCAGGACTGAATTTAAGAACCACTGACTTAGGTGAAAATCAGATCACATTTTATGAGCAATTAATGTAGGAAACCAGGTAATTTCAAAGAGTTCACATACTTTTCCTTTTTTACTGAATGTTTCTGGAATTTTATTATAACAAAATTAAAGACAGAGAAATAATTACATTTACTATATAGCATATAGATACAGCAGTATACAGTTTGGTGAAACATAGCACAAGAAAAATGTTCTTCCAAGTCAGCACACATATAATGTCAGATTCAAAGCAAAGCAGATGTAGGACATTAGAATTCTAAGGTGCTACAAGGAATTTATTCCTTCATGTGAATAGACACCTAGGCAAAATATTCACTGAGAAATTCTAAGCTGCTCACACATTTAATAGTAATAGATTTGTGTTAATTTCTCCAAATACTTCACATGTTACTTCTTGATTTATGATTAATTGTGGGTGTGATGGATCATCCATACCATAATCTGTAAGAAAGGGTGCTACTCTACTCAACTATGTAATGCAAAAAAAAAAATCAGAAAATAGATAGAGAATTCATCTCTTGTTAATGTTTTGATATTCCCTATCTTTGTAATGTAACCTGAAGCTGAAATCTACAGTTTTATTTCCAATTTTAATGTATAGATCTCAAAGACTCAGGCACTATATGTCATTCATTTAGAGTATCGATCCATCCATTTTCTAACCCACATATCCAGAAACTTATGTTGTGGAAACTTATCATTCAGTCTTTTTTTAATATGCAGACAAAATACTAGAAAATTAATACCAGGAAATTAAAATGTACAGTTCTTTTGTTGAGGATATACTATTTTAAATAATGTTAAACTTTGTCAATTTTCTTTATATTCTTATTAAGACTGGTCCTTACTTCTAAATTATTAGTATATTTTTATTTATCAAAAAATACAGATTGTAGCAATCCAAATTTTTACATCACAAATTATAATGTGTACCCATGCAAAGATTAACTACAGTAAACTGTAAACTGCAAACTGCAGACTTGTGACATCACACAGCTTTGTCAGCTTGAGAGGAATGTGTGGAAACACCAATATGAGGCCCGGAGTCTGCGTATCTTTGTTCTAAGGAATGTCCTCCTACATTTAACTGGAACTTTATGGTGAGTTGTTAATGGATTGCTCTTTGTCAGGATCCCCTGCTAATGCCAATTTGTCATTTTTACTCCTGTCAACCTCACCTACCTCCAATTTACCATTTGTACCCCTGTCAGAAGCATATTGTATCTCCAGACAACTTAGCTCTAAGGATTACTGAGACAGACACGAGTATGGCCCATTTGGAGAAGGCTGGGAAGCAGACTGGGGAGAAAATGGAGGGATTCACTCTTTCTGCTGGCTTGGGTTCATCTGAGTTCTCCCCAGGAGGAGTACCCAAACTCAGTGTGTTGCTACCACAACCCTCACCAGGAAAAGTGAGATGAAAATAATGTTAAAGTTAATTACATAGGATGAAAGTTATTATTCCATCCTCATTAATCAATATAAGCATGTATGTGTTAATCTTGTGCTTGCATAAAAAACCCAAATGTATTGTAATTAAAGCAACCTACTGTACACTTTTTGAAGGAGTAGCTGTTTTTGTCAGGGTCAGCATTATTTTTGGAAAAAGAGGTAGCAAATAACATTTGCGGAATGTAAAGTACAGTGCCAAGGACGAACTCTGTGTTCTTATCAAGTAGTTAGTGAGGACAGCAGGAGTACATAACTTTAGATAAAAATCTGTAATACTTGTAACCAAAAGAAAAAAGGTCAGGGCACCCTCATTGAGATTCTGTATTAATTGTCTATGTTAATTGACAAACCTGTGTAATAGGCATATGCAAAGAAGTAGGCAAAAAATATTTCACTGACTAGGTTTTAATTTCTTTTCATTTTGAATACAAAAAATGACACTCATACATTCTCAAGCCCACCCTATCCCATTCAGGGTTGCTGGGTGTCAGAGTTCCTGTAGCAATAGTCACTAATTGGAAATCATTCTCTGTTGAGTACAGTTCCATCAGAGAGATACTAATTGAGATTAGATACATGAAAAGAAAAAATTATTACATTTTAAAAACAAAATATAGCCATTCTTTGGGACGGACGGATGGATGGACGGAAGGACGGATTGACGGACAGACAGAGAGAGAGATACCAAACCAAGGTTCAAGTACTGTATATATTTTATATATTTATATTATATTGTGACATGTGAGTCCCTGTCTTGCACCCCAGAACATGAGGCTGAATCTCAGTACTTTAGCAAAACCAACTTTATTCCACTTGAAACTTGAACAACACGATTATTTATTGTAGTGGGATCTACCACTCTCCTATACACAGAAACAGCAATCAGGAAGGGTCATGGCCAGGTTAGTGGCCCTGCATTCATAATGTTCCTTGCATCACCCATTGACAGCAAGCGCTTATAGTGTGACCGCTATCAACTCGGATCTGCTTTAGCTGCGAGCCACTGCAGTGTTGGGAGCCCGCGGTTTCCCCGGAAACTGATAAACTGTCTTCCACAGTTGCAGCGATCTTGCCTCATGACGCTCATTGGCGTGTCGTTTCATTTGGGGGAATCCCAAAAGAAGAGTTCATATAAAAAATACAGTATATTTATATATATATATATATATATATATATATATATATATATATGTATATATATATATATATACAATACTAGCTGTGTAAGCCTGTGCTGTAAAAAACCTGGGCTCCTAGAAACTATTGAAATTGTCAGAAAAAAATTGAAATGCAGAGCGGGTGGTTTCATTTTGTGGCTGTGCTCACCCCCTTGTCTATCAGCGGTTAAGCAAGTTTCTGTCTCGTTTGTCTTTCCTCGGTGGTTTCACTTTGGTGACAGAGTCACTTTCTTTCAGCTTAATGCTGTAGCCTTGTACTTCTTTCTTCTTTCAACTTGTGAACCTGGGGCTGCCTTGCCTGCTCTTTGAGCTTCATGCTGTGGCCTCGCACTTCCAGTAAAGACAGACAGACACACACTTCCATATGTAGACGTTTATATATAAGATATATCTATACTAATAAAAGGCAAAGCCCTCACTGACTGACTGACTCACTCACTGACTCACTCACTCACTCACTGACTCATCACTAATTCTCCAACTTCCCGTGTAGGTAGAAGGCTGAAATTTGGCAGGCTCATTCCTTACAGCTTACTTACAAAAGTTGGTCATAACTGGAAGCTATTTTTCTGCATATACTGTAATGGAGTTGAGCTCGAAAGCCGTGGGGGCAGAGTTTCGTGTGACATCATCACGCCTCCCACGTAATCACGTGAACTGACTGTCAACGCAGTGTGTAGAAAACCAGGAAGACCTCCAAAAAGCGCTGAAGAAAACATGCATTATATAATTGAGAAGGCAGCGAAACAATAAGAAGCGAGCGACTGACATATACTACCATATTCATGAGTGCTGCTACTTCGGAAACAAAGCACGGTGGAAACCTAAAGTTTAAATTAAGTTCATAGACAGGCTGCCGCTGGTGTTTGTAATTTAGTGCCTGCCCATATAAGGCCGTCCGTCAGCGGCAATCCAATAGAAACACTGCCGCTAAATATTCACGGGTGAAGGACTGTGCTTATGCAGAGGAAGATGAGATGGTCAGGGTGGTATTTGGCACAAACTCAGCGAAACTGCGAGAGAAACTTTTAAGTGCCGGGTCTTAGCTGACATTACATACAGCCGTGGACATCACACGAGATGGCACCAGCACAGCTGGGAACCTTCGATGCAAGAACACCAAGCGGCTCACGTGAACTGACGCAGTGCACAGACAAAAAGCAACAGTTCCAAAGAGTGCTGAACAAAAACCGAATTACACAATTGAGAAGGCAGCAAAAAAATATGAAGCATCTGATACATACAAGCATATTCATAAGTGCAGCTACTGTGGAAACAAAGCACACGGTGCAAAAAGTGAATGTCCCGCTAAAGGAAGACAGTGTAAAAAAAAAACCTGTGCATGCAGTGTGTGATGTCTCAAATAAAGAGGAAAACGAGCTGTTTATTGATGCAGTAAGAAACGAATCGATGAATGAAACCTCTTATCTTTACAACGATTGACAAACACGGAATGTAACTTGAACACAACACATCGTACAAATACGACCCTGATTGAAACAAATAATGATAATCAAATCCTTGATGACAGCAACACTCAATAACACTCACAAGACAATTACTGTACATTGACAATCATGTTACGTTATTTTTAAAATATTCCCTTTTCTTTTTCATAACTTCTTTAACACACTACTTCTCCGCTGCAAATATATATATATACCCCGATCTACATACTCTTAAATAGACAAGCCACACGCCGTGGTGCAATTGTAGAGACTTTGCCTCTAGCGCCGACATCCGAAGTTCGATTCCTGGGAGGGGATGTACTGAGTATGTACGTGTGCTTCTCGATTCATTTTAACCTCGCATCTCCTTGGTTTGGGACGTATGAAAAAATATGCGGTTAACGCAGAATCATGTTACGTTATTTTTAAAATCTTTCCTATTCTTAGCACAAGCACAGCTGAGAAGCTTCGATGCATGTACTCCATAACAAAAAATAACGCATTTAATCACACTTTCAATTCCAAGCAAAGGGGAACTTTTGTCAATGCATGATTTCCTGGTACATCGATTACATTGATGCACACATCACAGCTACAAAAATGTTAGAGTCGGAATGAAGCGCGTTCCTACGACTGATCGGAGGAAAATTTAATTTCAAAAAACTACCCGAGCGAAGCCTTGATAAAAGCATGGTTTTGTGCACA
>JANRMT010062814.1:49292088-49318825 GCA_026402145.1 Polypterus bichir lapradei
GAATGTTAAGCAGGATACAAATGTACAGCCAAATATAATGGACTGATTGCATTTAAAATATATGCTTAAAATTCACACTTTCCATCTACCTTTTCTGGGTTTAAGTTCAGAAAAACTTAAAAGTTGTGGATTCCCCCATAAGAAAACCAATTGAAGCAGAATAAAAAAATCATTGAAGCAAACCCAGTTCACATACAGGCAACTTCCAGAAGAGATGGGTACATTCATTCTCAGTCTGCTGATGGAGCTTACTTACCTTGCGAGTTTGATTTATGACATGTGCACCCAGCTATGATGTGTCTGTTATACACTGTAGTTGCACTCCATGTTGATGTCCTGTTCTGCTCACTAGCTATTACAGCTGTTCCTGATGAGGTCCATGGTGTTCACGGAGGAAGTGTTTGCAGAACAAATAAAAGTGAAAATAGCTTTTTTTCAAGAATTCTTGGTTGAACATGGCCAAAGGGTTACTGTATTTTGGAGATGCTGCAATTAAACATCAGTACACCATTTAATTATTTCTATTAGCTCTTTATGGTTTAAACTGGATAATAATTTCAAATTTATTTATATTTAGTCAGTATTATTGTATTTTTTTATTTTCAGTTGAAATCTTAGCTTAACAAATGAAGCATAGATTTGAATTGTGTCCCATTTTCATTCTTTTTAGTGATTGTGTCAGCTTGTTTCTTCTGTTTCTCATTACAAAGGGATAATTGTGAGAAATGCTACAAGAATTTAAAATATATTGGTATGAATATGTAATTGAAAAAAATGGAAAAATGATTTCAGTTTTTTAAGCAATCTCTAGGATAGACAAGAAAGGTAACACATGGGGTAGAAATTTAGTATATTATACTGTTAACAGGAATCTAGTGAACCTTAATGTTTGCAACTGTCAAGTAGTAATACATAGTAAGTGATCTTGAGAACCATAAGTTGTCTTCTTTCCTTTCCACAAACCACTAACTGATTCTTTATCATTCCCTGCTTTACTGTTCCTCAGCATTTGAACGTGAAGAATTACATATACATAACTTATATCCTTTGGCTCTGTTAAAGCTGGACAACATACAGATGCTCAGAGCTGAGCAGCCTCACACCAATCATTTATGCTTTTCCAATGTCACATGAACTTATTTTTATTCTCTACCTTCACAATGACACATATTTTATTACTGCTTTTATGTTTCCCTGCCTGCATACTTATTTGTCATTGTTGGAACTTCCGTCACCAATAGCTTACCCTGAATTTGATAAAATGTGCTCAGAAGTTCAATTTGGCTGGCTGCCTTTAAAAACTCCTCTCATTCATGTCTGTAGTTTATTTTTTTTCCTTTAAAAGCTTCACTGAGAAGATATCCATCCTCTCCTTATTTTCTTTTTTTCTCTCTCTCTGCTTGCTTTGTAGATGTACCAGGGGATTTACCATTTATCACTAAAATGGACTCACATCTTGAATGAGAATTTTTACTTAGAAAGTGGATGACTCTGTAATGCTGCTGTGAGAAGCTGCTTGTTACTTTTCCTCTTACTTTTTCCTCCTCATCAACTTCTTCATGGCAGCTACTTGCAAAGATAGAGCATTTTTAGAAAGCAAGCTCCGAGATTGACTACAGCAGCCTCAAAGAAACTCAAAGTGGTTTCATATTTTTACTACAGTTTCCTGCCTCATAATTACGTTAACTTGTTAATTTTACTTCTCCTGCAGGAAGTGTGTCTAAGATTCTGCAATGCAGAGTCCCAGAATTGATTAACAACAATATACAGGTAGTTAACTATCCAAAGCTCATATTGAGCAAAATGTTTCATTCAAATTTTGTGCAACACTTTATTATGAGTTAGAGCTGCATGAACTAATAGGTGGTTGCTGTTTCTTTACGGGTGGAAAAATGACTTGGACTGTTGCCTCACACCTTTGGAAACCTGAGTTCAATTCCTGACCCAGGCAATGTCTATATGGACTTTTTACATTCACCCGCATTTATGTGGGTTTTCTCCATTGTGACCCTGGTATTTTTTTTCTTCTTTATTTCACTTTATACAATTTCTTGTATTTGGAAATTGTTAGTTTTCACATACTCCTTGGGGTCAGAGCACAGGGTCAGCAATTGTACAGTGCCCTTGGAGCAATTGCAGACCTTGCTCAAGGGCCCAGCAGAGTAGGATCTTCTGGATATCAGCGGTGATCCTTAGCCTCAGAGACCACTCCGCTCCTATAAAAGCAGCCTATCACTCAAAGCACTAAATTTAGGAAGGTCCTGGGATTGAACCGATAACATCTCAATCGTGAGCCAGCAGTTCTTACCCCTGCACCAGTGAAGCAGAGATAAGGTATTAAGGTATTATAAGCAGGGAAAGATGGCATGGTACACAGGCAGAGCCTTACAATGAGCTTAGGACAAGACAGAAACATACTGTATGTTGACAGTGATAATATACATATTTTGATGCCAACATGAGAAGTTCAGCTCTCCTATCACTGAAAAAAGTATAACATTGATGTTGTTCATTCAACGTAAATTTTCTCTGTCAAACAACTTAAAATTAGTCATTTAGCGTTGTAGCTTGAAATATTTGGTTTCAGATCTCAATTAAAGTAAAAAAATGTTTTTGTACCAAAGTAAGTTATGGTGGAGGGAGTAAACATAAAAATCCTGCTTCAGTTAACCTAATATTTTAGGCTGTTAGTGTGCTGTGTGGGAGGGGCTGTTTGTATATTCTTCCGGTTGAACTGTCCACTATGCTGGCTTTCCAACTGCCAAAAAAGAAGAACACTTTCCCGAGTGGAGTGGACGTGGCTATACAGGTCTGGTCATTTTCAGCTGCAGACTTTTATAACGGAGGATTTATGGTAAGTAACCCCGTTTCTCAACTGTTAATTTTAAGTATAAGAACTCGTAATAAAACATACTTTCAAGAAAGCTGTAGGAATGTTTAATAATTTTTTGTTGTATATTTAAGATTTACACTGCAAAATTCTTGTGTATTTGAACTAGATTTTTAAATAAATGTAAAAAGTACAGCATTGGAATATGTTATGTTCATAATATTTCTAATAGCATAAAAACAGGTTACGACCAATAACCCATTTTAAATCGTAACAACTTAAAAAATAGATTTACTTCAGTATAAAACAAGTGAATTGCACCCAATCACTCTAAATGATTTGCCTCAACATAAAAATTGTGGGTTCAATAAGATAAAAAGAATTATATTGGTTCAAATTGAAAATATTAAATGTGAATCATTACCTTAATTATTTTAAGTTGAATGGATGTTATACTTTTATAGGGGTAGCAGTCTGTGTAAGTTTAGAGAGTACTGTGTTTTGGCAAGTTGTCCTCACAGGGAATCTTTAATGCTCCATTAGGACTCATAAGAACAACTTCTGTAATTTAATAAGACACTGAACCCAAAAATGGTTCCTAGGTTGATTCCAGAAAGACTCTTACCCTATACCAATGGTCAGGGAGCTTTGGGAATATGACCCATTTACTTTCTGCAGAAATGCTTGATTGTAGCAGAGGTCACCCAAGAAGAAACTCTAATCTAGGGCTTAATAAGCACTGTGTGACCAATACTCATTTGGGTGTTAAGTTGAGAGATGTCTACAGACAACTGCACAATTCTAGGAAGGTAAAGGCCATCACAGAGAAAAACAAAGATGAAAAGGGGATGAAGGTGAGTTTTCATCTCTTAAGAGTATAGTTATTGGACACAGGCAAATGGATGTTGTGTCTCATTGGTCAGACAGGAAAGGAAGATCTGTCTTCCAGCCCTGTAACACTACACAACATTTCCAGTGGTTTTCAATCACAGATTTCATTGTTATAATCTTATTGAGTTACAAGAAGCTTAAGTGCACTCCAGTGACCTCCAATCATGTAGTTTGACATTTCCAGCAACTAAATCATTCCATTATGTGACTCAACATGACAAAATAGGTTTGACTTTGTTTTAAGTTGTAGTTTCCGACTGGTATATGAATAAGAGCCAACAACCAATGAGTGCTCACCTCATACAATGGGGTCATAAATATAGGAGAAAGCGTGTGTTTTGGAGTGCACAAAGGCTTGTCCATCTGATGTCTTGTGGATTTTTTATACTATTACAAAATGGAAAACAATAAATGATAGGACAGGGTTATGGATGAACTCACCATACCTGGAAAGCATTTGTACAGGCACTGACACCATCCGACAGCACATTAATTGTCTTTCAGAATGTAGCAACCTTGAATCACTTTCGGAACTTACAACAATGCTAAAAAGTTGTGAGGCAGTCCAACAATCTGTCATCTCCTGAGATTTCAAGTTGAACATTGTAACGTCCAAAAGGCAATGGGATCCAGCACCTGCATTCATTAAGTATGACATTCTCCCTAACTAGAAGTTATATAGTGGGGTGCCATCTTGGCAACAGGAACTTCTTATGTTATTTATTTTATACTTTGGTTCTCTTTGTTAATTCCCTCCCTGTATAACTACTGTATTTGACAGTACATAATCAGGTATGGACTAACAAATATATGATGACTTATTGTGTTACTAGAGTTACACAGTAATACTGTAATTATGCCTTTTTACTGTAGTAGGGTAAGTAATTATTGCATATTCACAGTGTAAGTGCACTGGAATAACTGACAATATAAAGAATAGACAGAAAGAAAGGTTTCAAAAGTAAAAGCCAAATGTTTTCTTCAGAAATAGAAAACAAGCAAACAGAGAAGTATGGCTACATAGGCACATAAATTAGACTTGAATAATGTGGTGATTTTTATTGTTTGTCATGCAGTAGCCACATAATCTTTCACAAGAGGAATCACTGCCTTGGAGACTCACATTGAGGCAATCAATGGCACTCAAGGTAAAAAAAAAACTGCCTGGTAATTTTGCCACACTGAGTCTTCTGGGAAGGGAGAGAAAACCTATGTATTGAAAATATCAAACAGATGACTGGCAACGTGTGGGTTTTTAATTAAATAGAAAAAGTAAACATTTTATTGCTTTTGTAAATATAATGGGAAGCACACGATTCCTTCATCTTCAGGTGGCCACAAGACTGCAGGCTGGAGTTTGAGCAGCTATTTTTAAATGTGAGTGTACAATTTATATAGGAAAGTAGGTAAATGTTTAAATATGACCTTTTTAATTCTTAAGAGTACTATACTTACATTATATTTTACATAGCATGCATTGCGTCAATAATCCTTACCCTCAACCTAAAAAAGCTGACATTTTCATATCAAAATATACAAAAAAAAATGAACCTAACCCCAAAAGAAATCCAGAAGAGTGGAGTGGAAACATCTGGGAGCAAATTGCCTATCCCAGGTAAACTATAAAGCTGCCCATTAAAAAAAACAAATGATGATTGTTAAAAAACAGTAAAAGAAAAACCAGACAATTATAGTAAAGAATAAAATATTTCAGCATTAAAGGATGATGTACTGAGCAGAAAGTGTGTACTTGTGCTACTTAGCTTGCTACAGATTCTCATCTGAAGGAAGATTTCTGCATCCTGCCAATATACTCTGTCATTACATCTTCTAATAAAAAAATAATAATAAAATCAAAAATCCTGGAAATGAAAATAATTGCTAGTGTATCACTTCATCCTGTGAATTTGATTCAACATTAAATTAGATTCCATTTCAATCTAATTTTAGAAGTTAGAAAATGTAATTTAGTTACATTTTACATGTAGTTGCTTCTCCTTTTCCTATTTCTGTGTATCCTTTTTATCTTCAAAATCTTATCATAGAAGTAGACTCAATGTATCAATTCTTTTGCCCAGTTGATAACACCAGTCTGCTATAAAAGTGCACACAACCAACATGCTTCAAGCCAGAGCTATCAGGATGAATTCTTTTGTCAGACTAACTATCAGCTATTACTACTCATGCTTCCATTGCCTTTGAAACCTGTTTTGCCATAGCTACTGTAAGATGCTTTTGCAGTAACTTGAAATTTGTCAGAGTTGGCAAGCAATGCTGTGCGTTCTTGTAAATGATCACTAGTTAGAACTTGTAGGTCTAGAGCTCTATTACTAGACTGGTCATATATATGATACACTATGGCCTATAACATCCCCGATGCTTGAGATCATAGCATGGTGTCTGCTAGATTACAATGTAAATGAATTTAAAAGTTTCAGATTATGCTAGACTTAAATATTAAATGACTGTATAAGATTATCGAGCTGAAAAGAGAGATGTGTGATGACATCTCAGTGTGTACAGCGTCACGCATACAAGTCAGAGGGAACCCTTCAGGGCTCATCCAAGGTAAGCAATAACATGCTGCGGCAAGAGGGGGCACTGCTGCTGACAATGGCGTCTTTTTTCTACTCTACAGCAATATGAAGACACCCCTTTAGGGCAACTAACACTGCCAATTATGACCTGAGAACAATCACAAATGTCTGTGACTCATTTGGACCCAGAATGTACTGAAGACACAGCTCCGATGCTGTGACCCACTAATAAGAGCCACTTTAGATACAGCCACATGGGCTATTTATATTAACACTTCACACAGTCATCCTGTGTTCCTTACACTCTTCCACAATATATACAGTAAGCTGAGCAAGGATATGATTTTTTATTATTTAATGGCACTGTCCAGAAAGCAGAAGACAGAGCTGGAGGTAACAGAGTTAAAGATGCTAAGATTTGCATTGGGGGCGATGAGGATGGATAGGATTAGAAATGAGTGCATTACAGGGTCAGCTCAAGTTGGACAGTTGGGAGACAAAGTCAAAGAAGCGAGATTGCGTTGGTTTGGACATGTGCAGAGGAGAGATGCTGAGTATATCGGGAGAAGGATGTTAAGGATAGAGCTGTCAGGGAAGAGGAAAAGAGGAAGGCCTTAGAGGAAGTTTATGGAAGTGGTGAGAGAGGACATGCAGGTGATGGGTGTAACAGAGCAAGATGCAGAAGACAGAAAGATATGGAACAAGATGATCCACTGTGGCAACCACTAACGGGAGCAGCCAAAAGAGAAAGAAGATGAATGCCAGACCCCACAATATAAGTATAATTCCATCCATCCATCCATTATCCAACCCACTATATCCTAACTACAGGGTCATGGGGGTCTGCTGGAGCCAATCCCAGCCAACACAGGGCGCAAGGCAGGAACAAACCCCGGGCAGGGCGCCAGGCCGCCACAGGTAAGTATAATTAAAGTACAATTATTAACATACTTCCACATCTGTAGCTAAAACTGCAAATAATTGGATTGCATCATAGACACGGAGTTACAAAACCGACTAAAAATATTGTATATCATTTGATTTGTAGCTATACTGTATATACCATTATAACATCCAATTATCCACTCATTCATCTGTTTTCTGGACCCTCTTATTACAGGGTTGCCAATAGCTGAAACTTATTATAGCAGATCCTGGGCAGGGCATCAGTATGTTAAAAGGCCAATAATCTTGAAGTTACACTTTAATGGTTCTTACAAATGTGGAAAATGTGCAAGCAATGCCAATATATTAACCATGTCAGGATCCAAATACAAACATTTGAATTCTGATGTTGTATTAAACACTTTGCTGTTGTGTTGAACTGGTTATTACTTGTAAAACCACATTGATTTTTAACATGGATAAACTCACACTAATCATTCCCCCTTTTGCCACAATACTTTATAAAAATGCTAAATACCTATGAAAATGGCTCATGTGTACTAAACTACTAAACCATAATTTACTTTTTTTTAAGTAAAAAGCATAATTTGCATAGTCAATACAAACAGCACAGCATGATGTTCTACTTTAAATTATGAAAACATTCACCTCAAAAAGCCTTTATAGTAGATTCCGTTCAATCAAAATAGGATATATTTTTGTTTCTTTCATTTAACAATATCTTAGCAGCAAATCGAAACAGCTGAATAGAGTCATAACTGTCACTGTTTTTATTAAGACTATTATTACTGAAAGTGCTGTATGCATGAAAAGTACTGTTACCTTTACCCTCAAAGACGCATCTACAATACACACAATACAAAAGATTACAGCAATTAAAAAATGTGGACTGGACTTTGCCCTTATTGCTTGACTCCAAAATCCATTTTAAAATAGAATACAGTGAACAGCATTAAGTAGGCTTAGAAATGTCATGTTATGTTATGTAAACAGGATTTCAAATGTACTGCAATAAATCTAAAAACAAAAAAAAGAAAAGCACACTGAAGACATACCATAAATGGAAATATTTTAAAGCAGTATTCTGGATGCATAAGTAGTTTTATTGATATCAATGGAATATTGATCTGTTTATTTTTTATTAAATTCACCTTATTTTATTTACACGATACATACAGTACAACTGCCAGTATACTTGAAATTGAGGCTATACTGTACAGTGCTTTATGGAATAAATGGCAAGTCATTCCAAAACAATTACTAGCAGTTTGAGGTTGCAATGTGTTGAACTGCATCAATAATACAAAAGTGGTGCAGTCAAATATCTAAAAATACTCCAGAGAAACGGCTGACTCATGTAGAAAGGCTGCTTAGCTCAACACCAAAATGAACTTACTGGCCAAGTGACCTGAGATAAGGGACTAAAAAACCTGGGGTCTACAAGTCTAACATGTTAAAGGCCATTAGTGCCTCATGCAGATAATGGATTTAATTTTTAAGTGTTAGGAATTGTAATGGATTTAGTATTTATTTTTTTCTGAATTTAAAGTAAGACTGTGTAAGCAGTATACATACATACAGTACATACATACATACAGTACATACATTCATACAGTACATAAAGTGTCGTACATACATTCTTAAGCAAACTTACTTCATTTCAGGATGTGGGGATTATATTAGCATGCATCTACCAGATTTATCATGTTATATTTTTACCTTACATTGTTTACCGTATAACTTTGAAAATAATGTTAAAATGTGTAAATGTCTTATAAAGTGCCGCTGCAGTCGGCCTCAGAGGCTTGGATGTAGGGAAGGCAATAAAAATCAGGTTTATATATTTTTCCAAAACCATAACTGACCTTAGTATTGAAATATCTGGACTACTTGGGTGACACTGAAGCTGGAATATAGAAAAAAAATGTGGAGAAATAAACATCTGGAATGCTTGCTTGTCTTAAGCGTTTGATCTGCTACGTATGGTAGAGCTCTGTCAATGAATAATGTAAAATCTGAATTGAATCTGTTTTACAAGTGAGCTGTTATAAGTAAAGTAACATTAAAACAGTAGAGTCTTTTTCAGATGCTAGCTTTCATGAAAATGAGAAGGCCCAATATTAGCTTTAGTGAAGAATATACATATAAAAAAGTAAAAGTCTACATTCCTACATTCATTTAAAATTGTAAAGTGCTTATCATTTTGTCTCTAGTTTCAATATATTAAGCAGCCTTTTCAGAATTCAGCTCTTCATTTCCAACTCTTATACCCTTATTCTGCCGTCTACATCCTCCCTTTGTCTTACAGAGCTATATAAAAGATCTATGCCACTGACATTAACCATAATGTATTATTATTAAGGTAACCTGATTCTCTCAGAATCAACACATTGTAACCTTTTTTTCTATGGTTCATTATGATTCATACATGTGATGAACTTTATTTCTGCATTTTCAAATTTTCTGCCATAATGCTGATATTAGAATGCACACTCACATCGTTCACCATTGTTAGCACTGCTCGCACATACAACTCCCAAGAATGAGAGAAAAGGCCCTAAAAGCAGTCACATTACTGTATATGCTGCCATCATTAATGCACAGTAGATAAGTGTTATGCTTTTCAAACAAAGAATGATCACAAAAAAAGAAGAAAATAACTATACAATTTAAACCATTTACCTCAGATTTCAATATTTTACATCGATATCAGTTAGGAATCTTACACACACTTTTTAAATGGCTGCTTGTTCCCTGTTGTTGGGTTGTATCCTGTGACCATTATTTAAAAAATGAACATCACAATATATTGGAACAGTAACTATTAAACAAGAAAGCCTGATCGCCTGGAAAAATGTTGGTAGCAGGTCATACCAGAAATTGTAGCTGGTTAACCATTATTTTAAAATAAAAACCGAGATTAATTCTTCCTTACAAAAAATCTACAGTGTTTTAAAGTTCAGTGGATTAAGAAATGCAACCCCATTATCTTAAATTCTGATGCTGTTTGATCACCACCACCGCAATAAGAGAGCATTCACAATTGCAAAGCCATAGGCCATGCAAATTATGTCATCAACACAAAGCAATATATATAAGGTAAAAAAAAATGTATAGAAATTCCAAAAAATAACTAAGTTCATGACATTTACGGTACGGCTAAATCAATATAGCTGGGTAGAATCCACTTTGAGATAGGACAGGCACCGCTCCCAATCACAGAATATTTGAGTAGTCAGATCTTTTCTGTTTTGAGTAGAATTGATGTGACTGGTGCAACACCTCATGCAATGAGAATTCTCTGTGTTAAATTTCAACCCTGAGAAATTAGTTATGCCTGAAACAGGATCAAATAAATATTTCTTAATAAAGTTGGAGCATCTACAGCAAAGATAATACATGGGATTATCACAGTCACCCTATGCTAATTTCCTGCCCTTCAGAAACTCAATAAATGTTAATAATGAACGAAAAACAGCATTATTGTAGCAGAAATTTGGTTTGTCCTTAATGAATACCTTGGCTAATCTCACTTTGGCTTTTCCTCTCAGATCTCTCACAGACGTGAAACCTGGTGAGGTGAGCTAAAGATTATTTTCTGTTATGTTTGACAGCTAGTTTTGGTAGTGGCAGGGCAGTTTCTTTAGTTCACCATTGAATACGGGTATTCTGAGACACCAGTGAAGGGCTTTTCTGTTTTGATGAAATTAAACCAGAGACTGGATTTGCCCTTCTGTATTTAGTCTATAGTTATAATAAAGATGAAATTTTACCCAGGTACTGTACTCGTAAGAGATGAATTGAAACACCACATATCAATGCAGCCTTCTTACAGAAGTGAAGGAAATTACGAAACCACTCCTTTTTGTACTGTATGTAGGTATTAATCAGGCCTCGTTACGATGCCTGCAACTAGTGCAAAACACTGCTGCTTGCCTACTGACAGACTCTCACAAGTGTGACCACATCTTAGCAATACTAACCTCACTCCTTTGGCTTCCAGTGTGTTACAGAATTCATTTTAAAATCCTGTTAATTGTTTTTAGATGTTTGAATGGAATGGTCTCCTTTAATCTTTCAGAACTCCCCAATAAAAGCACTGCGATCTATTAGCTAGATGCTCTTAGTGGTTGAGGCAGAAGCAAAGGGTGGAAATCGGGCCTTTGAGGCAGCCGCTCCGTCTCTTTGGAATAGCTTACCTTATTATATTAGGTCTTCCCCAATTGTAGTTAGTTTAACATCATCACCAAAGGCATATTTCTTTCCGCTTGCCTTATGTTTGTATATGTTGATTCATGTACATTCGTGATTATAAATGGGTACATGTATGCATTCAAGCACTTAAAGGTATTCCAGCCATTAGCATCTTCTGCCAGTTCACCTATACAATTACTAATGTCCACCTAACCAGAATGAGGGTTTCCATCTGCCATATCTGATGAGTGAATGAATCATTTACCTCTCCTTCACAACGCTATCTCCTCTCTAAATTCAAAGCTTTCTCTAAATGTAACATCCATGAAGTATACCTACACACAAGTTGGATAGTAGTATCTGAAAGCTTGTCTATACCACAGTCAGAACATTGAGAATTTTCTTTCACACCATCAAAAGTGCAGACTAAAAAATCAAAGTCTCCTTGAAGTGTCTTGAGAACATTTGCTGGACCCTTAATGTGTGCTCCTGCCCCGGAGTGGATAATTAACTTGGATTAGTAACAATGTGATATAAGAATTCATACATTTGGTAGAATTACTTGTATTTATATGCTCTGTACAGTTGTTAAAACATGTCACTTGTGTATTCATTAAAAAGTAGGCTAATATACTATTTCATGTAATTCAATGAACACAGATTGATCTTGAATTACTATGGCTGAGGAAAGCACTAGCATAAACACAAATGTTGTTTTAGTCATACATTCAGCCTTAAAGCGTGCTTGCTGTTACAGTGCTGGGCAGACAGTAGGAGGCCCGTCAGCTTTTGGATTTCCACCTAAAGTACGTATAATAATACTACAAGGTTGCACCAGATTTTCTTTGCTTTTTCAAAACTTTTTGCAAAGTCAATAGCTGTAAATGTCTTTTCTGACATAAAGTAAAAGAGACAAGTGAACAGATTTGCCAGACTGCCTTTTTGTGAATTGATTTTTACTAATGTCATTTAAGCTGTGGAGTTACATGCACAATATTTGTCATTACCTCATTTGGCACAGGACTGGTGCCAACTTTTCAGGTCATCCCGAGGGCTCCTGTTTGACTGATGCTGAGCCACATGAGGCACACAGAGCACACACCATTAGGAACATTACTAAGTGGTCTTAATCATGTGTATCATGAATATGCAAATCAGGCTTCTTCTGCTGGGATAACAAATCGGCAAACATATGCTTGCATAAGTAAAATAGAGAAATGGAATGAGCTGCCATTACAGAAAAGGAAATGACTTTTAAGGTCAGGAAAGAACGTTTCAAAGACATGTGCTTCCCTGCACTACGTTTTGGAGAAATAGCATGTGGCTTTATGTCATATAAAATGTAGAAGAAAACAGTGATGTTTTTGTTAGAAAATATGTCTTGTTTATAAGGAGAGAAAATATGTTTGCTGTATATAAGTAGTAAAATGTCTATAACTGACAGAAAAAAGTACCACTGCAAAAAAAGATTATAATTAAAGAGTCACAGGCATTATTTCTGTTGATGAGATTCACACCGCAAAAAGGGCAAATGGCAATACTTAAATGAAAAAAATATAGGAAAGAGGAAAATATCATTTACAGGGAACTAATATTTAAATACACAAGAGCTATGGAGGCCATAATAGAACTGAACTGGCCAAGATTAGAAATGTGTTAGACAATACACTATACAATACACAACAAATACTCAGTTTCCTCATGTAACCTGCATTAGAAGTACAGTACTTAAGCATAAAACATCTGTGAATAGTGTAAAACAGATGTATACTGGGTATACTAAACTCTTAAAAGGCAGATGTAAGGAAAGAGAAAGCAAAAGTGCTTGACACTACCAGCCTGTTACACTAGGACATCCTGACTTCATTTGTACCAGCACATTTAAATTAGAAAATGAGATCATATAGAACATTTGACTTTATATGTTGCTGTCTCAAAACAGTTTACATAATGCTTTTTTATCATTAATGGTTTTATCTGAAGAAAATAGCATTCTATATGATCAAGCATAACTTATACAACAAAGAAAATAACATACAAGCAAGTCATACTTGACAAAGCAGAATTCAACCACCACCTGAGAGAAAGACAGGAGAGCCAACAGCAAGAGAAAATCTTCAAAAACAACAAAGAGGGGAGAATATCCCTTTTCCTGATATAAATACTTATTCTATTTTTTTTTTCATTTAGATCTTGCCATATTTTAAAAACGTTTTGAACAGATCCTCTAAGTGAGATTTAGATTTTTTCCAATTTCAAATAGTAGGTTATCCACTGTATTATAACAGGTGGGCTAGAATTCTTCTATGCGCTAAGAGTGTGGTAAAGGCAATTTCAGTCAGTTTTTTCCTACTCCACTTTAAGCCCATCTGGAAGTACACCAAACATAGCTGTTAATGGATTAGGAGTGCTTGTGACACCAAGGCTGTCTAATAGGCATTCAAAGATTTTTGTCCAGAACAATGTTAATTTGGTGCACGCCCAAAACATGTGGCCCAGTGAGGCTGGAGCTCAATTGCAACGTTCACAAATTGAATCTTTTTCTGGATACACTTTGGACAATTTTAAACAAGATAAATGTGCTTGATAAAAATATTTTAAGTTGAATGTTTGAATGCTTTGAGCATACAGAGCTGGAGCAGTTTACATAATACTTAGGGTGGCAAGGTGACGCTGTGGTAGTGCTGCTGCCTCGCAGTAAGAAGACCAGGGTTCACATTCCGGGTCATTCCTGTGCCCCTGTGGGTTTCCTCTGACAGGTAAAAGACATGCAGGTTAGGTGAACTGGCAACACTAAATTAGCCCTAGGGTGTGTTTGGTGTGTGGGTGCAAAACTGTGTTCATTTTGTGATGGATTGGTGCCCTGATCTTGTGCCCTATTCTAACTCCAGCACCCTCTGTGACTCTAGTTTGCATTAAGCGGGTTAGAAAATGACATGACATAATACTTAATGTCAGGAGGTGTTTCCTAGTATATACCATTTATCTGTATGGCGATTGGTGCAAATTAAAAATATTCTAATGTTAAAAAGAAACTGTCCTCTTAAAATGAACCAGTCATGCTCAAGAGAATAGTACTGTTCATATGGCATGGCTCTACTGGCCAGGTGTAAATAAAGGACATCCATGTTAGAATTCATTTATAACGATGGCTTAAGACTCTTCTTTGTCTACTAATTATTCTTCTCAACAGTAGATAATGATGCTTCAGTGATATGGATTCAAATCCAGTCAGACGAAAAACGTCACAAAATCAAAATATCAAATTAACTTCTGAAACATCTTAAGCACACTGAGGAGTTCAGTAGTTTGGATGAAGGTCGAAAGCTCATTCCACCAGCTAGGATCTGCACAAGAAAAGAGTCTAGATTGAGATTTGATGCTTCGCAGAGTTGGTATCATAAGACACCATTCATCACAAGACATATTGATTGTTACAAAGTTCAAGTAATATGTAAAGCCAAAAAATGATATCAATAAATGAATAATTTAATACCACAAGAGGCACTTTAAACAAATCTTACTGGAGCAGTGTGTTGTTACACATACAAAATATGGTGAAAATCTTACTTGCATGTCAGACTATGCAACAAGTCACCACCCTCTGGAGCCATGATGAAAGAAGTGAATTAATTGCAACTGCAGGAGCTTGCAAGGGAAAAATTTTACTTTTTCCTCACCATGCACCTCTGTTATCTCAGATGAACTGCTGTACTCTGCACATCCACTTTATTGCTATTTATAGCATATTAAAACATATAGTGTCATAGTGGTCAAGTGCTTAGCACTTCTACCTATAAACCGCAAACACTAAAGTTCATCACTCAGTTGAGTAACCTTGATTGTAGAGTTCAATCATTCTTCATTCTTCAACCCAAATTTTCCCTGGGTGCTCTAATTTCCTCCCAGATCATTAAATTGGTGGGTATATGCATGAGAGTTCCCTTTGATGAACTGGCTTCCTATCTGGTATTTCTCCTGCCTTGCTCCTGATGCCATCACCACAGAAAAGCATTTACATAGAAAGCAATCTTCATGGCACATTTTCTCTGTGAATGGAGCTGCTGCTTTATGGCTGTAGAGATTTGTACTGGATTTCTAGGTTGTTCTTTCCACATTCTTTCTTTAGTTTTTCAAGGGATTCTGACTTTCTGACACATCCCAAGAAGTGCAGAATAAGTTAATCTGTGAAATCTGCCACTGTGTGTGTGTGAGTGTGAGTTATGTGCATGATTGTGCTCTGTAACTAACAAGCATCTCATTCCAAGCTATTTTCTGCCTTGTACATAGTGCGCTAGGATATAGTGGGATTCACACTTAATATTCTCCCACCTACACAATATAATTCAAGGTTGTGAGGTGCCATAGCCTACCCTGGCAATGCCCATTACACAGATTGTCTACACGCATATCCATACTCGCATAGGACCAACTTAGAGTCACCAATGAACTTAACTTGCATCTTTGGAGATGAGAAAGGAAATGGGAGCACTTGGAGGGAAACACACAGATATAGGGAAAATGTTTAAATTCCACATTAAGAGCTTGCCCAGCAAAAACTTTTGGAAACTTAAGATCTTTTGTAGCATTCCCACCACAAGAACTCAGGACATTTGTAGCACCTTATATGTCGCTCCTGGTGCATTTTTTACTTCCTGTTACAAGGTATGAACTGTTAGATCAACCAGGAACTATCAAGGGTGGGGCTCATGTAATGAATTGTGATGCTTGATTGACCGCAAGTATTGAAGCTATCTTACAAATCTGTTTAATAGTTTGAACTTTGGAGAGTTATTGGTGAAAATTGAGAACAGCATCACTCTTAATGGCCACCTACTTGCTGCACCGCATCATGCACTGCATCGAAGCAGTAATCTTCCTCATTAAGTTGTGATTACTCCAAAGCAACAAGGTGCAGAAGGCTCCCATGAACTCCCAATCACTTTGCACTTTGCAATGCATTAGTCTTCATAGCCGTCTCCATGGTGCACTGTACCATACGCCACATCAAAGCAGTAAGTAGCACATCACTTTAAATGTCGCTTATTTTTCTTATATTGCATATTGTAGCGACCCGTGGGTGAGTCTTGAAGTTTTTCAGAGCCAAACTCTGCCGTGCACCTCTCCCAAACTGTCGGCTAGCGGACTGCCAGCGCTATGCACGCAGCTACGGTCAGCTCTTTAAGAAACGAGCACTCGTGTCCCATACACCGCACGACTCCGAGTGTCTCGCAAGTATTGCTGAGATAAATCTTAGCAAATACACAGCTCTGTCCTGTTGTATCTCTTTATTAGCGGAGATATTCAGCAAACAAAGCTCAAAACTCATTGTATAGCCATGGTCAAGGTCATTTACAGAGCCATCTTTCTATTTGATGGTGACTATTTACAATAACAACAACCCCGGACGGCGATAACCCAACCCACCCCACTGATTGAGCACAAACACATACAACACTTACAACAAGAAAGACAATTAGGTTATTAAGTTAATTTCGACACAACAATAAGCTTTACATAAATTACCCATAAATTCCCCACAAACTATTTACATAAATTACCCATACGGCGTCACTCCGCCAGCGCTTGCTGCCGGATCGTTACAATATTTAGAAAAACACGGCAGCATGAGGTTTACATCTGTAATACATTTAAAGATATTTTTATTTTTTCCTTAGAAATTAACTCTCATCATTTTTCTATTAATTTATATGTTGTGCTTCCTTAATTATCTATTCTCTCTATATATAAAATCCTAAGCCTAAAAGTGCAACGATTTTGTGCAACGATTTTATGTGACGTTTTTATGTCACTTTTTTTTTTACGCTTTAAATCAGCCTTACAGTATTTTAAAACCTACATATATATGTTTGGTATCATTCTTTTCAGAATTTATCGAACTTTGGGATTTTATTAGATTTTCAGATTCTTATTCCTGTTTTTAAATTATAAACTAAAAAAATATCAAAACTCGCATCCCACAAGACAAGAGTTTATACCAAGAGATTTAGTCATGCCCGGGGCCGGAAATAAAAGACAAGGAGTAGGACAGATGCTGTACAGGCTTTTAAATGTTCGAAGCACCTCATGAGATGCAGATGATGAGGCATGGCAGCACCAGCAAGCCTGCAAGCTGATCGAGCAAAGAGGAGGTAAAAAAAAAATTTATTTATTTCCCATTGTATCACGGTTTAAGAGGGGGTTTGGGAGGAGCAACCGCATCTCCTTGAGGTGCGTTCAGCCCCCCTCTTCACAGCACGAGCGACAGAGACGTGAAGTGGCTGGCACGTAGCACAGGCCGGGGGTGGAGGGATTGGTGAGCAAACCCCCTATAAATAATAATTTTTCTTTTGTACATTTACAGATTTTACTAATATTCTGGCCGTAACTGGGGGTTGGGCGCCAAAGGCGCCAGGAGGGCTTGCTCCCCTAGTTTTTTAATAATGACAATTAACAGCAAGTGAAGCATATATGAAAGCAAACAAAACTGAATGCTGAAAGGCCACAACTTTCCCAGTGCTGGACCCACTAACGAAATTATTGCTAAATAGGGCCTTAAATAACCATAAGACATGGAAATGTGGAATGAAAATCATTGTGATGATATTGGAAATCTTAAAAATGAACATAAAAAAAGTAAAATTATCCCCATAAAACAAACAGAAATTCTTGCTACATTTAAATAACATTTTAAAAAACCCAGATAAGTAAGTCCTGGATTGACAGCGAAATATTAAAACTGAATTAATTAATTGAAGCTTAATTAAGGCTGGAATCCCGCTAAAGGCATAATTTGCCTGATATGAAAATATGCAGCCTACAGGGGCTTCAAGAACTGAATGTGGAAACTGATGTTCTAGAACTGATAGACTAAACACAGGGCAATATTCAGAAAAACGCCTTTTCAACAAATTACAGTACTCCACTTGACATTGCATGCCTTATTTTACATACATCATTTTTTTTTGTCTGCAAACTCTTTATTAGTTATGGTTGCCCTTTTTCTGTTGAATATTCATGAGAAACTGTGAGTGATCCCATACCAGAATAAATGTTACTTTCCTCTTTCTACTAAAGGTTGTACACTGACACCATTCATTGATAAGTTATTAATTGTACATTATCTCTGTATGGATCAGTAACTTAGGATTCAAACTGTCCAAAGGCTTTCTAGAATGATAAATTAGTGTGTGGGGTCAAATGAAGTGCCATGTAACAATTAGTCTTAGTCTTCTGAATGGTCAAACCTTGACTCTTCTGTAATAGATCTAGGGTTGGCCAGTTTTAGAAAGATTAACAATATATTTGTGTTTGTGTGTGTTCTAACCTAACCAATATCACGCATCAGCTTTAGAGCAGTTTTACTTTATTTCTGGTGAAAAGTTTCGATCACTTAATCTTAAGGGGGCTCTGTATTAATAGTGTTATTGTAGAAGCCTTGTTAGCGTCATGCAGTGGTAGTCTGAACTTCTTTTTTAATTCTGAATTTTATAATCTTATACCTTTTAATGTATCTACTAATAAGTGTACTTAAATATTAAAAGTACAAGTAAATTCAGGATCTCTCCCTGTTTTATATACATTGTCAAAAAAAGGTTATTATAAACCTAATATAATTAAGGCTATCTTCTTTTTGCATGTGGTTTGTATTACAAGCACTAAAGTAAGAGTTAAGAAACTGCAACTTGAAGCAGTGATCTTCATAACACGTATGTCTTAAAGATTGTAATTTAACTCAATGGGCAGGGTGCTAATACAAAAGGTATACTGGCACCCCTTGTTTTAAGACAGAGACAATCTATTCCTGAAAACCCTTTCATAAATGTAATTTTCCTAACTTAATTAC
Source organism: Polypterus bichir lapradei (assembly GCA_026402145.1). Lineage (NCBI taxonomy): Eukaryota > Metazoa > Chordata > Cladistia > Polypteriformes > Polypteridae > Polypterus > Polypterus bichir. Next base: position 49,311,293 of record JANRMT010062814.1, read on the forward strand.
AACTGATTTAAATTAATTCTTCATGTAACACCAAACTACAAGAAAATCAACAGAATTAGTTTAAAAATAACATTATTCATGAAAGCACGCCATAATGAGACATTGCCCTTCATTAAATAATGTTTCATAAAGCACTTTGCCTAGAGACTTTATCACTTCTAATTTCACAATAAAGTTTGTTTTTTCTTAGGCTTAGTTCACAATCTATTTTGGGCCTGTGATGCCCAGCGTAACGCAGGATGACATGAGCAACACACGTGACAAGGTGAATGAAACAAAGCACATGAACATTCAAGCCCACCTCACAGCAGCCTGCAGATCAGCCCCACCATCAGCCATGGAAATAACAGACTTGTGTATCATCGACATTCTGCCCTCTTCTCAAAGATCCTGCCCCGCCTCATTGCGCAGGCTGCCCTGAGTTTTTATTTTCTTTTATTTATGCAATAACAATCACAAAAAAGCATCAGGCAGAGTATAAAATATGAAATAGAGAAATAAGAGAAAAAATAGGAAAGGGGAATAGGATTTTTTTTTAATTCAAGTTCATTAACCAAACTAAGCAACTGTCATTTTTCTTCTTCATGAATTGCAGAGATAAACAGAACAGACACAGTTCATTATGAAAGATAAATAAAGGATGGCTTAGCTTTCATAAATCTAGCCTTATGCTGTGGCAAGGTGTGCTTGAATGACTGCATAGATAATTTGGTGTTAGTACCAGCAGTGCACATTTGATTCTTCATATACGTACATTTTTGTAAAAGGATGTTCTTAAAGCAGGGTAAAGCTGTATCTTAAATAACTGACTAACTGTGTAGCTTATTTGCTTTCTGGTTTCATATTGCCATATAAGATGTGCCTAGCAAAATTAATCGAATTAAACATAGCCATATGAATTTGAAAATATAATGAAGTAAAAGTGAAAGTAGATCAAAACTGTTGTACTCAAGTAAAGTGGAATTATTCCGAAAACATACTTAAGTAAAGTAATGAAGTATTTCAACTTAGTTATTATAAAGCAGTGGTTTCATGTAATCTTTAATGTGTATGCAGACTAAAGTTGTAAACTCTTGTATACTTCAGACCATATCATTTTTTAAACCACCTGGTGGGTGCCGCCAGGGGGTGCAGTGGAAGGACCAGGGGAGTCGTGCTTCCCTTAGAGAAGTACTAGGAAGTCACAAGGATGGAAGCCCTGAAGTACGAATGATTAAATAACTTTAATTCTTTGTTTGACCCGGAAGTGCTGACAAGTCACGTGGATGGAAGAGAAGAAGCATTTCCGGGTCAAGAACTATATAAAAGACTGCTGAAGACCCAGCAAGCGAGCCACAGTTGGATGGAGGTGGACAAAGCTTGCTGGGATGTGTGGGGGAGAAAATAGAGAACGAGAGAGAGCGAGAGAGAGAGAAAGAGAACTATGATTATTACTGAGCTAATTCCCTGTATTATTGTGGCTGTGGTGCATAGGGAGCGCTGTTAAAAGAAGAAAAAAATGAAACAACTTTTTGGTGCTTTTAAACTGTGTCCTGTGTGTGTGACTATTGGGTTTAAAGAGGCAACAGCGACCACTATCATCCACAAGAGGAAGGCCAGCAGAGTGACAGTAAGACATGGGGCTGAATTGATAAAAAGAGACCTGCAAGAGAACCTACTATGTGTAATAGGGATTTAAGCTGTAAACACTATTACAAGTATCTAAAATGAGTAGCGAACCATGCTGTTGCCCCATTACGTCTTCATGGATACATTGTGAGGGTTAACACCTTAAAATTAAATATTTGAGAATCAAGAGTGCACTGTTCACAGTGTCCAACAGTAGGCCGAGTTACCTTGAAGGTCAAGCAGGTTCACACTGAGTACTGACTGCTGAAGTCACCCCAGCTGTGCTTATAAAATGACACTTTCTTTTGGAAACCTAGTAACCCGTAATAAAAAGCAACATTTTCCTGGCAGAAAGAAATGTTTCTGTGAGTAGGGGCAAAATGGAAAATCTGATGGAGTATAGAAACAAGAAAGCTGTCTCCCACACAGTATAAATCTTGTTAGTAATTTTGGTGTAGGGTAAGCCAACGTTTCTTATTTTCATATTCTTTATATTTTTTTTTTGTGTGCAGTATTTCTCTAAGAATTCTGGAGAGCACCATGCATATACATCAGGTGGTGACATTATCTGCCAGACCCATACCTACCAGGTAATTGTTAGTCAGTCAGTGGCAACATGATAGCTGTTTGCAATCAGGTAGGCACACAGTACAGAAGGAGAACACTGAAGTACAGTACAAGAGGGAAACAAAGTAAATGTCTACAATGGCTAACTGGGATCCTCAACACTTCCATAGATGTCAACACATTTTTGTGATGTTATATTTTTATTTTGCCAAGCCTTTGTGTAACATATACTGTTTTTATTTTGTATTTTGTTTAGTGTACAACAGTGTTTGTGAATTTGAATACCTTCTTTATATTGTCTGGTCGTTTTACCACCAAGTGCACCTCTTTCCCCCATCATCTCAAAGACACGGGTGGTTCCAAAATGACACCGTGTGTGAGATTGTGTCGCTTGACAGAATGGCTTTCCATCCCTAGTTGGCTCCTGCTTTGAAGTTGATGCTGCCAGAATAAGCCACAACACCCCATGAACCTGAATTACAGGGATGAAGATCCATTGTGTAGTATTTTATGAATTTTCATGATTCAGTTCCAAGTTCTTAACATCCATGAGTGGTGGTGGTGCCTGTCTGTCTATCTATAGCAGGGTGTCCAAACTGCGGCCCATGGTCCATTTTTAATTGGCCCGCAGCAAATTCTAAAGTTATAATGAAATATGGCCCACACACGAAACTTGTTCTTAACTGTTCTTAACTGTATTGTACTTCTTAGGTTTAACACAAGGTGGAGCTACTGTCTTGATCAAGGCAGCATCTTCACAAACAAGCGCAATCATAGAACAATTTTTTCATCGAACAATTTTTCTACGGGTGACCAAAAATGGCAGAACCAAAGAAACACACAATAGCAAGTGAGTGCAGAAAATTTCAGACACGGTGGGAAAATGAACATTTCTTCCTAGAAGTCAAGGGCAAGTGTGTCTATTTGATTTGCAATGAAACTATTGCAGTGATGAAAGACTATAATGTGTATTGACACTACGAAACCAAACATTTGACCTAAACATTCTACACTGGTGCTGAGCAGAAAGTTAAGCAAATGCCAGCTAGTTTGCTAGCTCAACAACAGTATTTTTTCCTTGCTAACAAAACACAAGAAAATGCCACATTAGCCAGTTACTAAGTAGCACAACTCACTGCCCCTCACGGGAAACCTATCTCAGATGGTGACTTCATAAAACAGTGCCTCACTAAAGTCGCAGGAATAATGTGTCCGGAGAAAATGCAGGAATTCAACAACGTTCGCTTGTCCCATTAATGGAGAGCTGTGATGCTGTTTTTTCTTTAAGCATATTCAGTTATGAAGCATAATTTAGCTATATTTGATTGATTTTGCTAGCTTAATACTCAGGAGGTGAGGCAATATACCTCAACACTAGTGGGTAGCCCAGCCCTTCATATATTTCTCTGTATGTGGCCCCCAGTGAAAAAAGTTTGGACACCCCTGATCTGGAGCAAAAGTTATGCCAAAAAAAATAACTGCAGCATATATATACTTTAGGTCAATAAAAAATGAATGTCATTTTGGCATATGGTCTTGTATAAAGTAATGGACAAGAGGAAAATAAAAATTGAAAATTGTTAACATTCTCACTATCAACTTTCATGAAAAATATTTATTAAAATAAACATTCTTCAGTCACATACTTTAAAATCTATAGATCTATTTACTACTGACCAAATGCTGCAAATAACTGTGGTGATCTACAGTATATACGACAAGTCCATAAAGTGTTCATCGGATGTTAAGGTCTTCTTTTAGTACTCTATATTTCAACACTTTTATTGGACACTGAATACAGACTTAACAAATTAGGCAGCCCTTGAAGTTTATCCCAGAAAGAATCTATTAGCACACTGCAATAAATCGGCCCTGGACTGGCAGAAGTTTAACCTTGCACTTGCTGAAGTGCTATCCACTATTATGCAACACTACTCATTAAACATACAAACGGTTCACATTGATACACTTAGTGAAGCAACTCTGACAAAATTGATGATTGAGATTAGGGGTTTTAATAATGCGGGTTCGTCAAATGTAACATTTTAAAAACATGATATTGCAATGAATCATACAATCCACAGACAAGTTAACATTATACAAGGATTCCTATTAAGGTTAGATAAACTAAGAAGAAAAAGATATTTTGATGCTTTAAAGTAAACTTTTTAACATCTTTAGAATATTATAATAAAATAAATGCTGCTTTAATCAACCACTGTGGCTGGCTATCCAATTGAGGGTCGCACATGCCGAAGCCTTTCCTGGCTGTCCAGACAAGACAGTAGTCATGAAGCTTTCATACGCACACCTACTTAATTATATGGGGCCAACTTACTGCCACCAATTAACCCAGAGCAGCAGACATCTTTGCAATGTAGGAGGAAAACCCACACAAACACAGGGAAATGCGTAAACTCTAAAAAGTAAATTAGCTTAATAAACATCTTCCAAATATAGCAGTTGGACATGAAATACCGCCACTTACTAAGCTGGAAATTGATTCCACATCTTCAGGATCACACTTGCTATTGCGGTACCGTTCTGATCAGTACATTTCAAAGCGCAATCTATACTAATAAAAGGCAAAGCCCTCACTCACTTACTCACTCACTCACTCACTCATCACTAATTCTCCAACTTCCCGTGTGGGTAGAAGGCTGAAATTTGGCAGGCTCATTCCTTACAGATTACTTACAAAAGTTGGGCAGGTTTCATTTTGAAATTCTACGCGTAATGGTCATAACTGGAATCTATTTTTCTCCATATACTGTAATGGACTTCAGCTCGATGGCCGTGGGGGCCGGAGTTGCATGTGACATCATTACGCCTCCCACGTAATCACGTGAACTGACTGTGAATGCAGTACATAGAAAACAAGGAAGAGCTCCAAAGAGCGCTGAAGAAAAAGGTATAAACGAGACTTTGGATCACTTTGTAACGGAGTTAAAATTGCTGTAGTGAGAAACTTTTAAGTGCCGGGTCTTAGCTAACATTAAATAAAGCCGTGGACATCACAACAACACACAAGAGAGCAGCTCATGTGAACTGACTGAACGCAGTACGAGTGATCAATTACATATATCAAACCTGTTCAAAAAACGCATTACACAATTGACAAGGTAGGAAAAGAATATGCTCCGAGCTGAGCTCCACAGCTAATGCGGTCTTGCGGAAGCAACTTCGTCACGCTGCCACCAAATACTCACAGAAAAATACACAAGTTAATACACACGCTGTCTCTAGAGTTTCTCCACACTCAATGTATTCCTCGCATCCCCGTTATACCCTTTGATCTCCCATTTCTATTCAAATGCCTTCAATTTCCTGTAAGGCTCTGCTTCGCGATGACAATTAATAAGTCTCAGAGACAGACCCTACAAAAGGTTGTCATTGATTTGAGGCAAGATTGCTTTTCTCCTGGACAACTATACGTTGCATTCTCAGGAGTGAGCTCGCGCAGCTTCGTCATATTAAAAACGGAGTGCTAAACTGACAATGTGCTATATAAAGAGAACTATAACAATCATAATAAATGAAAAATAAAACATCGGAGAACCCGTGGATTAAATAAAAAGGCAGCTTCCTTGGCGAAGCAAGGAAAAAGGATCGGCTTATATGTCGTTCGTTTATAAAACAGCGGAGAAGCTGTGTAAAGGCTGCTTCACAAAAAACCAGCGGAGCGCCTTATATGAGCAGGCAGTCAGCTAAAGAAGGGAATCAATAAATATCTATAATCGTAATAAACGAACAAAAAATAGCGTACAAGCCGCGGATTAAGTAAAGGAAATGGGTACCTGAAAAGTAAACTAAGTCTCAAATAGCTACACAATAACTATAACAATCGTAATAAATGAACAATAAAACAGTACAGAACTGCGAAGCAAGGAGAAGGGACGGCCTTATATGGCGTTCGTTTATAAAGCAGCGGAGAAGCAGTGTGAAGGCAGCTACACAAAAAAACAGCAGAGCGCCACACTCTGAATGTATTCCTCACATTACCGTTATACCCTCTGATCTCCCATTTCAATTCAAATGCCTCAAATTTCCAGTAAGGCTGTGCTTCACGATGACAATTAATAAGTCTCAGGGACAGACCCTACAAAAGGTTGCCATTGATTTGAGGCAACAATCCTTTTCTCCTGGACAACTATACGTTGCATTCTCAAGAGTAAGCTCAGTGCACAGCTTGCTCATATTACAACCGGAGTGCTGAACTGACAACGTGGTATACAAAGAGATCCTTAACAGATAGTTATTGGTATATTTTCCCTCAGTTTAAAAAGGTTTTCTTTTCTTCTTAATAAAAATTGAAAAGCAGTACTTTGTCGCTGCGAGGCGCGGGGATTTTGCTATATACAGTATATATATATGTAGATATGTATGTATATATATATATATATATACTGTATATATATATATGTATATATGTGTATGTATGTGTATATATATATATGTATGTGTCTGTGTGTATATATATATATGTGTGTGTATGTATTGTATGTATGTGTATATATATAAGTATGTGTATGTGTGTATATATATGTATATTTATGTGTATGTATGTATGTGTATATGTATATATGTATATGTGTGTGTATGTATGTGTGTATATGTATGAGTATATATATGTTGATATGTGTATATATATATGTAGCTGTGTATATGTATATATACAAAGTATGTATATACAGTAATCCCTCCTCGATCGCGGGGGTTGCGTTCCAGACCCCACCGCGATAGGTGAAAATCCGCGAAGTAGAAACCATATGTTTGTATGGTTATTTTTATATATTTTAAGCCCTTATAAACTCTCCCACACTGTTTATAAATATTCCCCGCAGAGTTATACAGCATAATCCCTTTGTATTCTCTTAGATATTAGGTAAGATTCATTGAAATTATGTATATAAACACACTGTTTATATACAGTAAAACCTAAATATTATTTGAAAGATATTGAGTGTCTCCGATATCACATATGTTACAGCCATTACGATAGACAGGTCACCAGCAATAAATACGTACAATGCAAGAAAAATAGTATACAGTAAATGTGTGTACAGTGACACTAAACGTACGTACATGTACTAAGCACTGTAAGAAGAAAATTAATTATGGTTACTCACCAACAATGACACGATGACTTGTCCGATAACAATGAGTTTAATTTTACTGCACAACAAAGGAAAGCGTTACAGCCCTTGTAAAGGAGCCACTTTAGGCGATTGTGTAGCACTGCCGTTGTTCTTCTTCTGGCAGTCTTCAATCCAAATCCCTAAAGCAGATTCCATCCAGACTACTGCCTTATTACATCCACTTACAACTCGTTTTGCACCCTGGTTAAAAGGACACTGC
>JANRMT010062814.1:49323825-49343303 GCA_026402145.1 Polypterus bichir lapradei
TGTTATATCTACATATTTGGTTATAAATTTGGCTTACAATCATGTTTATGTAAGTCTATATTTAGTTTGCATGAATATTAAATATACTGTACATAAACAGTAGGCAAAGCATTTTTCCCATAGTCTGATGTTACAGTATACTGTATGAAATAATGAGGCCTAACTTTTAAGCTATACAAGACAAGATCTTATCAAGTATAAATGCATGAGGCACAGACAGTATCAAATTGGTAGATAAGACAAAGGTCAGGCACGAGATACTTTTATATAACAGTCTTTTATGCTCTAAAATGTTCCAGCTGTAAAGAGTCACAGATATCAAAGGGCATAATTTTAAGCACATCATTTATTGGACTACTTTTTATGAACTGCATTCAAATAAGGTCATAAAAAGAACAGATATTACATTTTCTCTGCTGCAGTGTGGTTTGACACCTTGACTTCAATACTGCGTAATCAGTGAGCTGTCCAGACTTTTGACATATTTTTCTGTAAGAGTCACTCAGAAAGGTGCACGCGAAGTAGAGGTGTGCTCTGATTGTTCATGTCTTCAGTAACGTGAACCCATGACTCTTGTTTCGTTGATGTGCTAACTTAATACATCTCAACAGAGGATTGGTTTAAAAAATGATGCAGTGTTAAAATTCATCTCAAAGCTATAGGAAACACCAAGACCATCCATTTATGAAGAATTATTTTACATCTGCTTATGTCATGAGAGAGTGGTTCAGTGAGTGGTGTTACTCTGTCATGGACCCAACATCCTGGGTTTGGATCCCAAGCTTGGATGTTGTCTCTACGGAGGTTGTACATTCTCCATTCTCCATTCATTTCTGTGGGTTTTTCTTCAGGTTCTCTGGTTTTGCTTCCACATGCCCAAAAATACACAGGTTAGGTTTGCTGGTAAATCTAAAAAGGCGCCTTTGTGAGGCTGGGCTTGTGTGTGAGTAAACCCTGCAATGGACTGGCCCACTGTATGAGGCTGTACCTTTGATTAGTGATGCACTACATGTACAGAAAAACACAATAAAAAAACAAGTTAGAAAATGTATGCATGGTGTAACATTCAGGTGCATTCAGGGGATGTGCAATCACTGTGGCCCTCAATGGACTAAGTTGAGTAGGTAGGTTCTAGAACCTTCTCAGTCCATTTCAAGGTTGCAGGGGGCCAAAGACTACCCCACTAAGATTAGGCAAATGGCTAACAACAGGGCTGGACAGGACTTTCGTCCAACACAAAGTCCACTCTCATTCACACACATATAAACTCACACACACATTAACCCACCCCATATTTACTCACAGTGACAAATTTCAATTGCCAATTAACATAACCTAAAATAAAAAAATAAAAAAATAAGCTTTTGTAATTAATTTCAGCGCCGCTTGAGCAGGTCTGGCCATTGTAATTTTTAAAACCGAAAAAACAGTCGAAAGCCAAGAAGTCAGTGGCATGGTTACCAAAGCCAACTTGCGAAACAAAAATCAAACTCAAAAATTCAGACTGACAAACTGAGTCATAAATCTGAGAAGTAAAAGTAATAGGATTTATAGCCATAAAAAGGGTTGTTTTGAATGTTGAAATTCAGATAGCAATGTATTTCCAAAGGTGAAATTTCATCCTGTCGCTTCGTTAGCCGGAGGTCAGAACCTATGAAAATCTAACCCTAATAAAAAACAAAAGTAGGCTTTAATTTAGAAAACTAATGTCAGATTCAAATTCTAGGACTCAATAAACCCCCAAACAAATCCTAAATCTTGTAAAACAAAAGAGAATATCTTACAAATAGATAAATAATGAATCAATTTGTAACACACATGGTGTTCCTGTACTGATTCTGTTGTTCTTTACAATGACTGGCTGCCAGAAGGATACTTACCAGTAACTCACTTTACATATGCAGCACCATACATAACTTGTAAAAACTTGGAAACTTTCCTTTAATAAGTCACACAGTGAGCAGCGTGAGTTTACTAAATTGTGACATTGCTTCCATCTAAAATGCACTGCAAGTTGTTTTATATTATAAATCCTACACTGCTTTTAGGCAATTACTGGACCCCCTCCCACTCTAAAGCAAATGCATTCCCACAATTCTTAACTTCCTTTAATTATTTAACTTATAAAGCAAACCAAACAAGGTTTCAAGCTCCTACAGTTTTAGCTGCGACTTGAAGATACCTAATAAAAGAATAAAAAAAAACAAAACAGTAAACCAAAATGGCTCCATACACATCCCATCATTTGAAATGCTTTACAGCAAAAGTGATCAGTGACTCTTTCTGTCAATCATACAGTAACAGTTCTTTCTCATTATCTACAGTATCTATATGTGTTATTTGCCTAGACATTTTCAATACCAGCCTTCTTAATGCCCTCACCCATAATTTCCCAGCTACCTTCATTCAAAGAAGCCATTTGTTCTGCATTTTATGCATGGCACCTCTCTGTTTTCTGCTACTGATAGAGTGAGGTTACCATAAACAGTACGTGTATATACACTGGAGTGAACACCCAACCGGTAAGTTAAAAAGTAGTATGCTGCTATAAAGTTTAATTTAGAGGATTCTGTTTGTCTCTGTTTTTTCTCTTATTACTTTTAAATTGTAGGACCTCTGCCATAGCCAATATATTTTCTCCTTGTGAAAATATGCAGTTTTCTGTTTTCTCTAACATATCTCCTCTTTGATTGCTTTTATATTTTTGTAAATACAGTTTGCTTTAGTAATTTGTCCAATCCACAGTAGTTTACAAATTAAAATAGCTTGTGAAAAGCAAGCAGTTGCGAGGTAAACATCTACAGAGCAATAACGACCAAGTTGATTTCCTTTTGGAAAATCATCCCAATTAAACTAATTTTGTGAACAGAAGTAAAAAATGTAAAAGACCCAATCAAATTCATCTTACATTGTAGTGATGCAAAATTAAAGAATTTATGGTTGATTAATTATTTTATTTTTAGCACTTAATCAACAAGATTTTCAGCATCACAATTTGAGTATTACAGAGTGCAAATTGGGTGTTTGTGAACCAGGATGTCTTCGCTGAACAAATAACAGTCTGAATAATACTCATGTAGTTTTGTGCTAGGACTTTTGTTTCTGTGTTCTTTGAACTGGTAAAAACATTGTGTACCAGTTAATTTTTTACAATTTGTACTTTACTGAATAAAAATGCAAAGGAGACTTTCATAAAATTACAAAGGATGAAAAACATATTTGCTGCCTGCCCATGACTGGGAGTTTTAAAAGCAGTGACTGGTATCCACTATGCTTTCTCCTTTTTCATTACGTCTGTACCTGTATGGTTATAGATTAGGACTATGTTTTTCTTTAACTGTACTTTTTTTTCCAGATGTTAGTACAGTGTAATTATATATTTTTAGAAAAAATTAAATGAGGTTTCTGTATGAAATGATTAACATTTTTTGAGTTAAAATTCATTTGTCCCATATAGTATACTGTATGCCCAAACTTGAATTCTGTTCATTTTGCTTATTCTTTTTTATTGCCTGTACCCTTAGCATGTCATATTAAGATCAAGATTGATTCAGTTTTTTATTTAAATGTACACCTTAATCTCTTAAATGAAACAAAAAAAAAACAACAGACTGTGTTATTGCCTAGGCACCACAAATGTAACTATACAGAACACAAAAGCCAAATGTACCATAATGTATTAATTTCTGTGGAAAAAATAGATTATTTCAGCACTGAAACAATAAGGCCAGGAACCAGTTAAAACAATAGGCCAGAAGCCAGTTAACCCTGCAAGGCCCACTGTTGTAAAATTACTACATTACCTTTAGCTCGCCTGAAAATATACCTGTAAATGTTTTTTTTTTTAAATGACCACATTTACATAGTCATTGAGTCATATTGTTTAGCCTTGCAATGCTATTGGATAGTAAATATGTATATGTGCCTGGCCATTTGGTCATGAACTCATTCAACCTGCAACCGCTCCTTGAAGCTCATCCCCTTGTTTTACTGGATTGGATATAACAAGATTCAAAGTAAGTAAAATGCCTGAAATATTTTTATGTGTTTATTACAATGTCTAGGAGCATGTAGATACTAAGTTACTGTGGAATATTTTGATCTTATTATGTCCATGTTGTAATTCTACAACATTGGGTGAGGTTGGTAGTCAAAGTAGCATATGCACCTTACATATTACATGGAGACTTTACACTTCATATTCACATATGGAAATAATAGATATGCAATGTCTATGATGATTCCAAAGTTCTGCATGTAATTTCTTTGTTATAATTTGGAGTTTTGACCTGCCTAGCTGGAGTTTTGGACTTTGAATTACATAAAGGAATGCGTTACTTCTAGTTGCTTGAAGCTCTTTCTGTAGCAGTATTTAAAACTCTACCTTATTTTAAAAATTTTGATCCTGGGATTTTTTCTGGACTTGTTTGTTTGCCCAAACAGCTACTTGTTGCATTAGGCAGAAACAAGTTGTGAATGTTCAGGAATGTTTGGGGGGGATGATTCCTGCAGGTGATTCCTCCAGGGACAGGTGACATCATTACATTTCACAAACAACTTGACAGTGTCGGAGACAGGAAAGAAAGATAAACTCTGGTAACTCAGACCATGGCTTGATTCATTCAGAGAGAAATGCCTGCAGGTGGTACCAGAAGAGCACAACTCTGTGGATGAGATGATGATTCCTTTTAAGGGGAAATTCAGCTGCATCAAGCAATATATGAGAGGCAAGCCCCACCCATGGGGGTTCAAACTGTGGGTAAGAACTGGCATCTCTTGCATGCTCTGTGACTTCGATGTGTACCAAGGCAGTGTTGATGGGATACGAGCCAAATCTGAACTTGGATTGTCAGGTGATGTTGTGATGAAGCTTGCCTCCACACTCCCAAAAGGTCAGAACTACAAGATCTTCGCAGACAACTACTTCACCTCTGTCCCATTGGTAGCTAAGCTCCTTGATTGTGGAATTCATTATGTGGGAACAGCCAGGCAAGTATGCCTACCCAACTGTAACCCTGAAGATGAGAAGAGCTTAAAGAAAAAGGGGAGAGGAAGCTTTGATGCCAAAGTGGAGGGGAACCACAACATCTGTGCTGTCAAATGGTATGATAACAGGGCGGTTACACTTGTGTCAACCTTTGCTGGCCCAAAGCCTGTGCAAAAAATTCAACGCTGGGACAAACCAGAACCTACATGAAGTTGAAAGGCCTTACATTGTGGGTATCTACAATAAATACATGGGAGGTGTGGATTTGTTGGACTCATTTGCAGCCAAATATAAGTTCCCTAAAAAATCACGCCGCTGGTATATATACATCTTCTGGCATACCATTATCTTTGCTGTGATCAACACCTGGCTCCTCTACAAGTGGGACTGCAAAGCTCTCAGCATTCCTAAGAAGGAGATTTTGAACTGGAGACAGTTTCAGGCTCAATTCGCATCTTCTCTTATATTGATGAATGCTGCTGCCAACAGACTAAAGAGAGGGCGACCATTGTCAGGCAATAAGAGCCCAGAAACATCAAGGAACCCTTTGAATTTGCAGAAGAGGCCATTTTCAGGTGATGGGAGTCCAGCAAATAACATCTCAGCCAAGAGGTCATCTGTGCATCCTCCACCGGATGTGCGCAAGGACATTATTGCACATGTCCCCGTGAAAACAAAGAGAGGACGCTGCAGACACTGTGGTAAAGGATATACCAACACACTGTGCAGCAAGTGCAATGTCCGTCTCTGCTTTTCAGATGACAAGAACTGTTTTTGGGACTATCACTGCAAATGAATAGTCACTGGTTATAGACAGTTTTCATTAAGTTGACTAAATACAATTTTATCCTGTTTTCTAATTATGATTATCAATAAATCATAATTGATAAAAATGCAAGTGTTGTTCAATTATTATTCATAATATATAGTCTTATGGTGGTACATGAGCAGTAAAACTTGCAATTAAATCCTTAGGTGTTTATATTTGTTTAGAGAGTGTGAGTACAAAATGTGGAAGTTCTGCTCCCAACTAGGCCCAATGTTGCAATATTACAACATATCCCTAAAAACTAACTAAAACAAAAAAATTTAAAAACTCTTTCATTTCTGCATCAGAAGCCTCCTACAACAACATCTGGAAGGAGAAAAAAAATTGCTCATTTTTTTTAATATTTGGGTTTTACAGAGTTAATTGTGCCTCTATCTGCACCCTACAACCACTCTGCAAGTGAGTGAATTCAAACACCGCAGCGTACACCACTAATCAAATATTTTTGTTGTGAAGTCATAAAGGTCTAATGAAATCTAAGAACTGGCTACAAGGAAGCACAAACCTATACTGCACCTGCAGTCACACTGTTAAATGTCAAATAAAAATATAAAATAATAATTTTCTGGTCATATGAGTGATATACAAAATGCACTTCTAACTGGATATAAAAATATGAAAAAAGTGTTAGGTTAACTAGGGGTAAAAAATGTTCTTGTCACGAGTGACTGTGGGCTTATGCATGAGTGTGCCCAATTTTGGACATGTTTGCCACTCAGGGACTGCAGACTCAAAAAAAGAATGAAAGGATATACAGTAAAAAGATTCTTACTTTTTTATGGTGTCACGCATGTGTGTCCGAGGGTCACCTGAAGTAAGCGCTTCCACTCTGGGACTCTAGGGGACATGATTGCTAACTCTTCTATCTATCTTAACATCCACAGCTCTGAGAAGACGCCCACTAAGGGCAACTGACCATGCCCCTTTGAGTCTGGTTGAGGCACTCCAGAGAAGTGGTGTCACATTGAGGAGCTCCAATCTTCTAATAAGACCTCTCTACAGAGCCTGTCAGTCTAAAGCTAACGGCTTAAGCCTTAACAGCTGTTAACTCTGCACTAAAACACACCTTTTGTTGTAAATGTTTTTTTTTGTTTGTTTCAAGTAAAGTAAACGGGGTGGACTGACTGGCACCCCAACCTTCCATTTGACACTTGTCCATCCCTAGACCGATGACAGTGGGTAGTATAGTAGTACAGTAGGAAGTGCCACCACCTTATGGATCCTGCAGCCTGGTCTGAACTCTGTGTCCTGCCTTTGTCCATTTGGAGTTTGCATATCTATGTCCAAGCAAGTTTTTAACCTACACACCCAAAGACTTAGATCAATTGGCAATTCCAAACATATCCAGTATTAGTGTGTTTATGAATAATGCTTGTGATTAACTGGTGCCACACCCTGGGCTGGCTGCTGCATTGTGCCTAATGCCACCAGGAAAGGCTCCAGCCCTCCATAACACTTAACTGGATTAAGGGTGAGTCTGAGAATGTTATGTTACAATTCTCTTTGACTCCTTATCATAATGCTTTTACTAGTTGTAGCATTTTTATATTATGTATGTGTTTTCTATTGATTCAACGACACTGTACAAGTAGCATTAGCCAAGGATGAGACAGCAAAAGTATAAGCTGGCATCCCATCAGCAATGGCAGGGGCACCTATAAAAATGGCAACTCTGCAAGGTAGCATGCTTTTTCTATTTTTGTATGGCTAATATGCGCCTAAACTTTACACCGGCTGTAAAAGACTGAAATCAAAGGCGGCTTCTTTTTGGGCGCACACTCCGTCAACAGGGCACTGCCAGATCTAAACAATAACATGGCAAATTGCTCACATACTGAAGTGACTTTAGCTGCAGGTGGAAGTCCCATTTTACTTATGGTGCCAAGCAGAGTTGTGTTGCGTTAAGGCAGTCTATTAGCCAGCGAAAACGCTGTGAAGAAACTGTTGTTACGGTTGTGCCTTTGTCCAGTCTGTGGTCACGAGACATCATATCTTTGATTAACGGTACAACAAATAGTTCTGAGCAGGCATCAGCCACAGCATCACTCTTGTGAAAAGAATGGAGATAAATGCTATCAACTAAGAGAAGGAGAGGCTAGTTTGCTGTACAATGTGAATGTCACTGACAGAATAAAACTGAATAATAAACAAACAAGCTGCTTGTGCCGATCGATGGATTTACAACACAAAAGACACTGATGGAGAGGTGCGAAGGGATTTAAGGTGGGCTGGGATTACGAGTTTTTTTGTAGGCTTCAGGAATTCTAGTGTTAAAGCTTGCAGTCCTTTTATGGATAGAAAGCTGCTAAAAGTGCATACAATTCAATATATGATCAAGTGTATTACACAATAAATTCAACAGTATAATACATTTATATGTGTTAATCCTACAGTTCAAAATATTTACTGCTTCTTCTACTTACTGAACTCACTTGATCCAATTTTACTGTTGCCCATCATGACCAGAATGACATGCAAATCATTTCAGAGAACTTCGATGACAACACCTACACATACTAAGATAATTTAGGCTTGTCATTAAATGTGTTTCCCTGTGGTATTGTATTTTCCTCCCAAAGTCCAAAAACATGCAGATTAAGGGGATTGGTGATGCTAACTACTGAATACATGTGAGTGTGTGTACATGTGTTTGCTCTGCAATTTACTAGCATCCTGTCCAGGTGTTGCCTCTGCCTTGTACCCAGTGACAGCTACCCCTTGACCCTGCCCTGGATAATCGGGCTAAGAAGATGGATGGATGGATGGATGGTTGGATGGATGGATGGATGGATGAATGGATGGCTGTCAGATCAAAGAAAGCACTTACGCTTATCCTGTAGAATGAGCTTCAAATGACCATCTGAGCTGCTCCATATCTACCAATGTTCTTAAAGATACACCTCTTCACAAATTATCCTGGGATGGCTTATGTTTTTTTAACCCTTTGCTGTCTTGTGTAGTTGTAATGACCTCATCAACTAGTAAGAAATGTTGGTTTTGTTTGAGTGCCTTACAACTGACTGTACTATTACACACTTGCTGTATTCTGTTTGCTTCTTTGAGTAGCTTGGTAACTTTATGCATTCTAATCATGTAAAATATATTGCATTGATAATGTAAGTTGGCTTGGATAAAGGGCTCTTTTAAATAAAAAACACAAATATAAGGATATTCAAGATACTGTACTCTACATTTGAATCTATCTTTATGAATGAATACTTTCCTTTAAACTGGAGAGCCCAGTGTAACTGAAGTGAGGCCAAGTTCTACTCATGTCATACATTTTGCTATGATAAATTAAATTAAAACAACTTTTTGCACATCTTGTTTTTAGCACTTCTCCATGGACACACTTGTGGTGAAAACACAAGACTTATACATTTCACAATTTTGTAAATGTATTTTGCTCTGTTCAAAATACACAAATCCCAGAAATCTACCTAATGGTCAGCACATGACTGAAACAGCTAAATTCATGTATGACTTCATAATGATATGTGATCAAATTGCTATGCCATTGTTAATGCTCAGATTTGTAACTGATCAGTGTCAAACAGTTTAAAATAGCCAGCATACCAAGTGTCTTTTAAGAATATATTTGACCATAATGTTGTAGTGGTAGCATTACTGCCTCGCAGTTCTGAGACCACGGCTCACATCCAGGGTTCTCCCGGTGTCTGTGTGGTTTTCCTCTGGGTGCTCCAGTTTCCTCACACTGTCCAAAAACATGCAGGCTACAGGTGAACTAGCAATGCTAAATTGGCCCTTGTGTGTATTTGGCCTGTCCAGGGTCTGTACCTGCCTCGCACCCTAAACTAGCTGGGCTAGGCTCCCGGTTGTTCGCGCCCCTGGTCTGGATTAAGAGGGTTGGAAAATGATGCTTGTGAATTTTGAACTTTTGTTAGAAAAAATGAGCAATTCAAATGTATCAGGGCATTTGGAAAATGACATTGCCCACTTAAACCAGTTCAGGGGCACAGAGGGGCTGCAGCTCTAAAGTTCAAGGCAGGAAACAGCTATGGACAGGGCGCCATTCCATCACAGAGTTCACTCACCTATACTTAGAACAATGTGGAGTTCTCGATTTACCTAACCTACACATCTTTGGGAATGTTGGAAGAAAATCTACACAAACACAATGAGAAGTGTAAATTCCACATAGACCACAAGCAGATGCAGGATTCAAACTCAGGATCTTTGCAATTTGAAAATGATGCAGCCAAAAAAAAATAAATAATAATGATAAGAGCAAGAAGAAAAGTAAGAATCCTGTGCTGATAAGGAAACTTAAGTGTACCCCATATTGAATGATGTATAGCAATGTCATGTGTCAGAAGTATTTTAGGCACAATGCATCTTTAACATTCATCCTTAGGATAAGATCCTAAAATTACTAAAGATCTAACACTTTCTATATAGACCATGTGAATAGACCAGTTACTTCAGTAAGTAGTCACTCAACTAACTGTAAGGAATTTAGATGGCCTTCTGCTTCACATTCAGATTCCCAGAAATTAAAAAGCTATTGACATATTTGACTGGTTTAGTGTTTCTTACTCACCAAAGGACATCATAACCAAAGCTAATTTTCATTACTGAATGACATGTCATTGATGAAAATAAATGAGTTTTTGAAAGCTTTCACTACCTTTGATTACTACCACAAACACAGGACAAAAACAAACACAAGACTCCTACCATCTGCAAAGGTAAAACAAATTATTGGAAAATAACGGCAAATGCAGCTTTTTATTGTGGTATCATTTGAAGTTCAAAAGCACAGAGTATCCTGACCCAAATGTTTTCATAGGAATAATTAAAAGGAAATGGCAGTGAATGCTAGGATCACTAAGAATTCATCCTTGGGTTGAAGGAGCATCCTACTGTACCAAGAATAAAGTGGAATAAATTGGAACTTTGGTAAAAAAAACAAAAGTCTCTTAAAAACATACTTAGATGAAATTTAATATAAATTCCCTAAGGTTGTTTGCCCATTCTGATGTTCAGATAATCACTAACTGCTGCTAAAATTGCTGGTTTGCCTGATTTACACAAAATGCTATCATGTGACACCTGAAAAGTTGGAATGTAAAATTTATGTGAAGGTAAGGGTGTACATATTAAGTAAAAACTTAAAGTATTTATGTTACATTACATTAAATATAGTATGTGTGTGTGCGTGTGTGTATGAATATGGTGTAGATCTACTGTATGTATTTATATGAAACAAAACTGGAGTAATAGAGATGTCCACGTGGACATGGTAAGAACGTCTGCATTCAAAAACAGGTACTAGAATTTGAGGTGTAGTAGCATTAACCACTCTAGAATCATCTTTTTGTATTTAGCTACACCATTTCTTATTCAATACATGTAAAGACTAAACACTTCACAATGTGAAACGCTAAAATACAATGTGAAACATTTAGTGCGCTGTGTGGAAATTTCTGCTCAATGTATAAAATGCACAGCTAAAATAAGTAATTAACAACAACATTTATTTATATAGTACATTTTCATACAAATGATGTAGCTCAAAGTGCTTTACATGATGAAGAAAGAGAAAAAGGACAAATTAAATAAGAAAATAGAATTAGGGAACACTAATTAACATCGAATAAAAGTAAGGTTCAATGGCCAGGGAGGACAGAAAAAACTGTCTTATCTTTACTGCAAATTAAACTGGGCTAATCTTTACTTGGCTAATGAAATAAGAATGATTTTTTTTCTTATTACTCTTTTGTAAATTATTTTAAAAAATACTCATTTATGTTTTGCTGCTAAATAATAATATACAGTTTTAAATGTATTTGCTAAATAATACTTTAACATGAAGTATGTTATTGCCTCTGCTAATTTCTTTTTGCTTCATTAATGAAGGACTTTGCTCATTGAATGTCGCACTGATATAGTTTGCCATCCTGAATCATCTTTTCTGTAAAAAAAAACAATCATCATGCTTGCTTCTAAATGGAATATTGTCTATTTTGTCAAAAAAAAAATAGTTCTTTTTAAATTTTTTGTTGACTATACCAACACAATATTCAGTTTCAAGCAATACATCAGCTTCGCACACTCAGATGTTTTCAAACATGAAGCTTCTAATTAACAAAGTATGTGTAACCTGACAGAAAACTCAAGAAGAATTGTTAGTGTTGAAGAAAGAACACGGTAAATGTGGACAATCTAATTAATCTATGTGTTAATCTTGTTCTTTCTTTATAACACCCACACAGTACATTAACTGCATACTAACAATGGTATACTGAGCATAAAAGTGAAGTGCAAACTATGTGGACTGGCTTTAACACTCTGAAGATGCCATCAGCACTTCTGTCCTTTTACGTATCACAGATATGTACAGTATTATTGCGCTGGTATAGCTGACCTTTGGCTCCAGTGTTCTGGGTTTAAATTTCTAGTGAAGCACTTTGGACCTCCCTGTGCCATCTAAGTGTTTTGTCTTGGTATATTCATGCAATGTAGATTTGGTTAACTAGTGACTGCAAACTAATTTTATGTTCTCCATCAAGAGTTGACTTCTACCTATTCTAATGTTTCCTGCAACACACAATCTAATACTGAGATACAGTAAGATGTTTCTTCATTACTGTATGGATAAATGCATTTATTTAAAAACTTTTCTATTTATGACAAACACATTCACTTCTGTCACTACATCTTTTCATTTTCTCAGTTTGCTTTCCTAGTACAGACAGTTACAAAGCAGGAGGCAAGCCTGCATGATAGCTGGCATATCGCATCCGAATTTAGAGACTCAAATCCACCTAACATAACCACACAGCAGGAAACTAAAGTCCTCAGTGAAATCCAAATGAGACAACATCAATACTCCCCACAAAAGAATTATAGCCTGGAGTCCAGTTAGAGTTCATGTATTTTAAGACACTGTGTAATCTTCGGCCAGAACATTCTCACTTAAATTAATTACTTGTAATGTTCTTTTTTTTTTTTTTGGAAATAAATACCCCTTTTTTGTGGCATATAATTCTAATGGTGTGAAATCAGCAACAAGGCAAAGTAAACCAGAAAAAAAAAGCTGCAGGGAAGGAAATGCTGTGTGGACCATTGAAATGAGTTATGATGCACACCGTCTTCATTGTTATTGATAACATTTGTTAATTTCAAATCCTGCTGTTTTAATTTTGTTGACTGTAATATATCACTTGGGCAACGCAAGAAAATTGCACTACATGGCATCTGTATTTACCGTTGATAGAGATGAATTTGCCTTAATGACAGTATGAAGAGTAATGCTAGCCTATGTGGAATCGGGGGAAAGTGTCTGATACTTAGCTGTACATGGAGGCGTCTCTTCTCCTTAGATCTGTATGGAATCTGTTTCATTATCAGCAGGCCAAGTTTATCATACAATATTGAGCGAAAGACATATGAAAACCATTTTATCTTTTAATGAAAAACTCAATTTTAAACACAAGCCATTAGAAAATTACTAAATAAATAAACATTTTAGCCAACTGTATCTTTTCAGTACTATATTACTGAGGCTGCTATAGTTTAATTGATTTATTCAAAGATTGATAGTGCAATGTAAACCATAAGAAGCATAGGATGTTTGTGTTCTCTGCTGTATAAACCTGATGATTTTGTTACTTTATAGTCACCAAGGGTGTCATCCATCATTCAGCCAACATTCATGTCTTATTCAGCTTGGAGTAAAAAGCCTTGCTGGTGATCAGCTACAGAAGATTTGTCTACAATGACACTCTGCAGATCAAGCATTGCATTTACATTTAAAGTACAGGGATTCTTGTTAGTTTATGAGTTCAATATATGCCTAATAATACAGAAATATATTATTTTAACCTTAAAACTATATCAAGGTAGATGTCCTCTCCATTTTTGCTAAAAAAAGAAATATTGGAGACATGGTCAGTGTTGCTACATTGCAGCTGCAGTGTCATGAACGTAAATCTCACATAATGCTCAAGTAAAGTTTGCACTTTCTTTTGCATGTGAGGACGTCTCTCTGGTTCTCCACTTTTAATAATAACAACAATATATTTATACAGCAATTTCCCATGCTCAATGTGCTTCCACCTTTTCACAAAGATGTGCTTATTTTAACTGGGGACACTACATTGACCACATAATGGCTGACTGTGAGTGTTTGTATGTTTTATGAGTGTGCACTGTGATGGACTAGTTGGTTCCTGCCTTGTGCCCAGTGCTGCTTTAATATACTGTGATCTCCCATGACTGTGAACTGCATGTTAATTTATTAGTGAAAAGTACAGAGAAAAACGACTAGGCTGATTCCAGCACTGTACATGATAAGTTATGGGGAAAGATTAAAGGAGTTGAACCTTTTCAGTTTAAGCAAAACAAGATCAAGAGGTGACATGACTGAAGTATTTAAAATTATGAAAGGAATTAGTACAGTGGATCGAGACTGTTACTTTAGAATGGGTTCAGTAAGGACACAGGGACATAGTTGGAAACTTTAAAGTTTTTTTTCACACAGTAAAACATAGACACATGAAATAAGTTACCAAGTAGTGTGGTGGACAGTAGGACTCTAGAGATCTTCAAAATTAGACCGTGTATTATTTTGGGGGGATTAAGTGGATAGGACTGGTACGCTTTGTTGGGCTAAATGGCCTGTTCTCAACAAAATTTTTCTAACGTTCTAATTAAACCTCACTATACCCACTCTATGACAAAGTTGAAAATTAGGACAAAATCAGGCCTAAATCTCACTACAGCAGCAGATGGAGATGTTGAATCAAAGTGCATAATGGTAATCGTAAAAGTTTCATGCTACTGCCAATGTTACGTTATTGTTACCTGTGTGTTTAGTCATGCCCGTGTAGTACAGATAAGAGGTCATTATATTTGTAATGTTTTGTGTACACTGCTTTTCCCTTGCCACATCGTGGGAGTTTAACTGAACCCACGCATTTATAAAGAAAAATAAAGAAAAAAGACCAATAATCATTTAGCTAGTATATTTTAGATTGTGTAGCTGCCAGACTGTATGATTTGCTGCTTGAAACCTTTCACTTTATTGTTCTCCCTAGGGTGGTATAGATTTTTGTCTGGCCTCGGGTTTCCTCCTTAAGTTCAAAGACTAGTTGTAGTGTCAATAGTGGACTGTAAATTAATCTTATGAATGTGTATATACAGTAAGCTGTGTTTGCAGACACCCTGCTTTAGATTGGTTTCCCAAATAGTAAAGGGGCTTGCTCTGCACACACTGCTGCCTGGTCAAGTTCTGGCATTCTATGAGCAAAAAAGAGTTGTTATTATCATGTGTATATGCCACTCTCTGGCACCATGATTAATAACTGGATTAAGAGAGTCACTGAATAGATGAATGAACTTTTCCACTTAGAAGTAAAATGCTTTTGCAGAGCTACAGTATATTCAGGAAACACAAAATGTTGATTCTTGTTTCTCTGGTATATAAACATATCCCATTTTCTAATATTTGGAAAAACTACTATACGTCAGTCTTTACTACTTAACCCAGTAAGGTAACACAACTCAATAGACATATTTATTAAAAGTTTTCAAAGTGTCTATTGAACCAAACTTGTAAGAATATTTAGTCTTTTGAGTGATGTCAGATGTACTCATTCTTCTGGTCACTTTTTCTTTCTTACAATCTGGATTGGACTACTCCTCATGCTTGTAAAATTTAACAACTACAACAGTGAACTCTTCCATTACAGTGGTCCGTAATTAGTGCTGTTGCTCCTCTATTACAAAATCCTGTGGTTGAATCCTGTAGCCCACTGCTGTCCGATGAAGACTGTGTGTTCTCCCCATAACTCAAGGGTTTTCTTCCAGGTATTTCATATTATCATATTCAGCATTTCAGAGTATTAGATCAGCTGGTGATCCCCGGTGTGTGAGTGGGCCCTGGGATGGACAAGGCTAGTTCCTACCTTGTGCCTGATGATGGCAGAATAGGCTCAACCACTCCACAACTTTCAGTTGGACAAAGTGGTTATGAGAATGTTATGTAATGATAGTAAACTACTGTAGAAACAAAAATATTATCAAAGCAAAGTTAAACTAAATAACAAATATTCATTAATGTTTCTACAAAATGAGATTAATTTAACTTACTGACTTCTTGGTGGTTGTGCTTAATATGCAGAGTATCTATTTATAGGTAAACATTTGCACATAACATTAATAATTCATTTTTGTGTGTAGCACGTTTCATACATTCACTGCAGCTCAATTCAGTGTCAATCACCTTTAAATATATCTAAATATAAATGCATAGAAATATAAATAAGACAAAGGCCTACTCTATATTTGATGTGGTCGCGAGATACACTCCTGTGTGTAGTTGGCACATACATTGTTTTTGCTATGTGTGGAAATTTTTCTAACCACACTGCATGGCATGTGGAGTCCATGTTTCCAAAATGGTAAATTTCAAAGACAGGCTGGTTATGTGGGTGCCAGAATGATGAAACGAAGAGCTGAAAATGACACAACAGATCGGGGGAAGATCGGGAATCACAAGGAATCACTTTTGGTCAACAGGTCTGAGTCTCCACCTTCTTCTTTTCTTCCTATTAAAGTCAGTAACACCAAAATGCAGAAAAAATGTGATCTCAGTGATTATGACCATGGCTGGATTTTTGGTGCCAGGCATGCTGGTTTCAGTATTTCCGTAATTGGTGATCTAATGGGATTTTCACTCATAACAATCTCCTGGGTTTGATCTGAATGGTACGAAAAACAAAAAACATCCCGTGTGCATCAGTTCTGCGGACAGAAATGCCCTGTTGACGAGAGAGTTCAGAGAAGAATGGCCAGACTGATTTGAGCTGACAGAAAGGCTCAGATAACCACTCTGTATAACTATGTGGAGTACAAAAGCAATTCAGAAACCAAAACACGTTGAACCTTACAGCAGATGAGCAATGATTCCACTCATACCAGCCAAGAACAGAAAGCTGAGGCTCTAGTGGGTATAGGTTCACCAAAACAGAACAGCTGAAGACAGCAAAAATGTAGCCTGATCTGATGAATTTCATTTCTGCTGAGGTGCACAAATGGTAGAGTGAAGAATTTTGTGCCAACAGCATGAATCAATGCACCTAACCTGCCATTTGCCAACAGTCCACGTTGCTGGTGGTGGTTTAATGGTGTAGAGTATGTTTTCTTGGCACACATATCAATCATTTTTTGAATCCCACGGCCTATTTAAATATTGTTGCTGACATTGAGCATCCCTTCATGCCCACAATTTACCCATCTTCTA
The DNA here is from genome assembly GCA_026402145.1 of Polypterus bichir lapradei. Lineage (NCBI taxonomy): Eukaryota > Metazoa > Chordata > Cladistia > Polypteriformes > Polypteridae > Polypterus > Polypterus bichir. The sequence continues at coordinate 49,340,911 of JANRMT010062814.1, forward strand.
ATGGCTACTTCCTAATGCACCATGTCACAAACAAAAGTAATCTCAAACTGGTTTCTTAAACATGACAATTAGTTCAGTGTTCTTCAGTGGCCTTCCAAGTCACTGGAACTAAATCAAATAGGACACCTTCAGAATGTGGTAGAAGAGGAGATTTGCAGGATGAATGTGCAACGGATGAATCTGCAGAAACTGAATGATGCAAACGCATCAATATGGACCAGAATCTTAAAATAACGTTTCCAATATCTTGCAGAATCCATGTGACAAAGCACTAAGGCTGTGTTGAGGGCAAAACAAGGCACTACCAAGTACAGTATTAGTAAAGTGTTCCTAATAATTTGCCCAGAGAATGTATAATTACTCATAAACCACAGTGGGATTTAAACTCAGGGACTGGATCTAGAAGGGAGCACAGTTAACTACTGTACCACCATGCAGCCCTGATGCTGAGAGAAGATCTTTAATATTAACACAGGAGACTCACATTGGAGAGCAGTGTTTTGCTGGATGAAGTAACAGAAGTAATATAGGTGGAAAATACTTGAAATGAAAATAGAAAGTTATGACATATTGGTAGAAAAGACTAGAAATCAAAATAGAGAGTTATGACAGCTCAAATACCTTAGAATACGTGTCATTGCTCACACCAAAAAAATCTGCCAGACACCTAAGGTCTTTTGATGCTGGCCTTCTCACATTTGCAATACTCTATGGTACAATTTTCAGAAAACGTTTATTTAGCCTTGTGGCTCCTACTCTCCGGAGCACTTTCCTCCTCAGCATCTCTATGAGCTGCTGTCAAACATTTGAATCACTTTTTAGAACTGGCTGCTTTTCTTCCTGCATTTTAGATATATTGTACTAGCACTGAATGTCTTTAATTTTCTTACTGGCTTTTCTGCTCCTGTCATATTGAAGCTGATCTCTACTCTGCTGATCATAATCTCTAATTGCTTACCTACTTCCACCTCAGTTTCTCTACTTTTTAAAACTTTGTGTCTAAATATTATTAGTACCATTCCAATGTTTAATTGTTTCCATTTGATTCATTGAGTATTTGAATTTCTGCCTACTGCTCTTAGTGCAGAAAAGCACTGTAGTGTTTTACACAGCTGCTGCTTCTCACTTCCAGGAAACTGAGTGTAAATCCCGCCTGCTCACTATCTGTGTAGAGATGACAAGTTTCCTTCCACATCCTAAAGATGTCTGAGTTAACTGATGACTCTAAATTGAGTCAGCATAAGTGAAAGTAGATGATATGCATGAGTTTATGTATTCAGGATAATCCCTTTGCAATCCTAAAACAGGATCAACAATTTCATAAAATGGATGAATGTAACATCTTGCTGGTGTGAATTACATCTGTAATGTGCACTGTTGTTGGTGCTCTTCAAAAAAGATGCCACAAAGATTAATCAGTGGCTGAATACATCATTATTTAAAAAAGTTATAAACCTTGGAAATAAATCAAGAGGACCACAAGATGAGCTTCTTAATGTTTTTTTTGTTTGTTTGTTTTTTTGATACAAACCAATGTTGTGAAATGATTATTTATGCTTCTTTTTTAATGATAACATAGCATGTAAGGGAGGAAGCCTGTAAAGCATTCTTAACCAATACAAATGCTTCTTGGGAAATTTGAAGATTAAAATACAAATTCAAAAGTCATACATTGGGACTTTATACATGATTGAATGTGCAGACAACCATGAAGAAAGTGTGATTGCACATTTAAGTAAACTTGAGCTATTTTCAGAAACCATTACTGAAAAGCTGTCTTAAGCTACCAGTAATCCTTTTTCAGTCACAGAAACGATAGTGACAGATCACATTTTTTAATTAAAACACAATATATTTGAGCATAATAACTTTACAGAGAAAAACAGAGAATGAGAAAAGACAATTTCATGCATACTAACATCTAAAGTGCCCGAGAGTTATACAGGCAAAGAGGAAACTAATCTGAAAGGGAGATGCTCCACAGATGACAATTTCCAAAGGAGTGTCTCACTTTATTTTAATAAGCGACGACATTGAGTGTTGTTCTTAAAGAAGAAGAAGAAAGGACTTACATTCAGTGTCTTTTCCATATTTGCACTCTCATTGGGAACATAACTGGTTTGACACTTACTAGCGAACAGCTTATCATATCTCAGTACTCTACATTTTATAATGTTAGAACACATTAACAAGTGACAACACGGTGTGGTGGCAAGCACTGCAGCTTCACGGATCCTGAGTTTGAATCCTATGGGCGTATACTGTTTGCATATTCTCTCAACATCTGAGTGGGTGCTCCAGATTGCCTTTCACATCTGAAAGACACGTGAATCAGGTTAATAGGCTACTCTTCACTGGCATTAACAGAACCCTGAGTGTATGTATGTATATAT
>JANRMT010062814.1:49352148-49418330 GCA_026402145.1 Polypterus bichir lapradei
ATCTATCTATCTATCTATCTATCTATCTATCTATCTATCTATCTATCCATCCATCCATTCATCAATCCATGCATGGCTGGCTCCCGCGACCCTGCAAATTTAAGTTCCAATTTTATTGTTATGTGTACATAGAGCAGAACAATGAAATCCCTTCCTTAGAGTAATGATAGTAATACTTTGTCAATAACAGATTAAAAAATACAACATGCACAGAATGCAAAATAAACAAGTTCAGGAAAATTAAAGAATGAAAGGATTGTTTTTGTGTCTACTAATACTTCTACTGCATTATTATTATTTTTACCTAGAATTGTAACTGTTCAGCTACTGCAGATATCTTGTTTGATGCACCTGCATGCACTTTTTTGGTGCTGCAGTACCCGTTACAATTACACACATATTGCTGCCTTTCATCTTTCTTATACATACACCCAGTTAACCATACAAGTCTGTACAAGTAACAAATACACACAAAACTGAAGCATATACAGTAATAAATAGAATTATCCTTCATTCACTCAGAATATGGAACCAATGTAGGAAGCACTTCAAGTCAGAGAATATTTTATCTGTGGCACCTCTACATGATAACCATCTTTTTCCACCCTCTCAAAATTACACTTTTTAATGTTTGGAAAACGTATGGGATTAAATCATTTAGAGACTTGTATATAAATAATGTCTTTGCATCCTAGGAACAATTAAACTCTAAACGTAGTTTCCCATCAACACAATTTTTCCACTATCTCCAAATCAGAAACTTTGAAAAACAAAATCTGCCTAATTTTCCTCACCTCCCACACATTTCTATTCCAGAAGAGATACTGATCAGTCTTGAAGACTCAGACAGCATTTCTATAATATATAAAACCATTTTAAAAAATTACCACATTCATATTTGACAAGTAGGATAAAAGGCCTTACCAAAAAATGCACACGGAATTCAAAGTGAAGAGAGGGGCATTAGTTATAATTGTGTAGCTTGTTGCAGGTATGAAGTTAAAAATGTGTCTTCGTCAAGCTAAATCTAAATATTTAAATGCTGTAATTTCAGATAGAAACAAGTAATACTGCACCACAGACTTATAGTCCTTAGTCAGGTATGTATGAGCATTGCACATCATCCCTGCGTTTGTGAGGCCTTTGGCTGGTTACTCTGTCTTGACTTCAGTTCTAAACTGGCCTAAAGTAAGTGACCAGTGATGGACTAATTTCATGCCAAGGACAAGCTGAACTGTTACTGTCAATATATCTAACATAATTTTTGGGCCCCCATAATCCTGTATTGGAATACTGAAGAAGGATTGATGAGTGATCAATTATGCTTCATGATTGGCTTAAGGGGTTCAAGACTCTGACCCAAAAATCAACATTCTGAAAGAGACCCGTAATCACTAAGAAACCCGTTGACTGCACTTTACCATCTCAACAATTTGCAAAGCTGCACAGTAAAATGCAACAGAAGAGCAGTTTTCTTTCATCTCCTTGTGCAGCTGACCACCATCTCCATGAGGTAGTCCTTCAGTCTCATTTATTGTTACCTCTCAGTTGAATAGTTCATAATCCAAGGCACAATTCAGCTATCACCTTAAGTTTCCCTTCTAACTGGAGGGACTGGATAGTATTAAAGGGATAAGACAAATCAAAGAACATGATCATTATTAACCTTATACACCAAGCCTCTTTAGTCTTCCTTGGACACATTCCTCGGACGAAAGGACAGCAGCCCAGCTCATCTAGATTAGCGCTAGATATGGAAAGATCTGCTGATGATGCTGGGTAAATTTAATTTTTTTTCCATTATTGTGTACAGTTTCTCTCTTTTAAGTAAATTTTCAATAAGATTCCGTTTTACTACAGAAATCCTTATTAATATTTCCTAATTTGTTTTTATTTTAGTTAAATAAATATAAACAGAAAGAACTGTGCTAATCATGCTTCTTTTTTGTGCCATGTGGGAATTTCATTTTCAAATAATTTTAATCTTGTGAGTTCTCTTTTTGGAATGCAACATTTCGATAATCTGAAAATCTTCTGTAATGTATTATTTAAAAAAATTGCAGATATATAAATTATAGGAAGCTCCATTATAAATCCCTTATTATAGATGGGTAGCTTCAAGAAATCAGGAAGCAATAACTGTGTTAGAGTTCAAATTCCATTGGTGCGTACTTGAGCAGTCTAATTAAAGCCGGTTACTGCAAAAATGGAGTGACAGAAATGATTAATGACTGCATTCTAACCCAACTGCTTGGAGCTCCCACTAGAGGCAGTGCCTGTCTGGATTTGGCATTCGTCAAAATCCTGTCTGTTTTGGGAAAATGAAGTAATTGACCTAGTGGCCTCCAGTGATCAGATTGTAATCAAATTTGAAATCAAGGAGGATGAGGAGAAGCAAACCAAATTGTGTTAAGTAAATTAAAGCCGTACACAATACTGTTAGTAAAACACACAGTGACAGATTTGGTCAGAATTATTAGATACATGAATCAATAGAAAATGCATCTATTACCCATGTCAGACAGAGCTAAGAAAACAATATGGTTTCTAGGCCATTCAATACAATAAAATTTTAAAGGGGTTTGTGTGAGCTAACAAAGCAAAATCATCATGCCACACTTTCCATTTATCAAGTCTTTTCATTTCAATTTGTGTTCACTTATTTACCTACAGTACTATATATTACGGAACTGCTATCATCAGAAAATTCTGTCTTTTGCAATCTTTATTTGTTGTTTTCACACTAATCAGTTTCTTAGGAGGGGCATATGATGCTCGGGTTGCCCTTATCTGGCACAACTTCCATCGACCCAAGCATCAGTATTCAAGACTAGGATGATTAGGGCAATGATGACACAAAACAACCAAGGTTGGTGCAAAATAGTGCATTGTGCAATTTTATTTAAACATCAGGTGTTTGTTAAATAAAGTGCAGTTCCCCTCTTTAAACAAATAAATAATCCAATAAAAATTGCTTCTTTAGTAGGGAATATATCAATCATCAATAAATAATCCAAAGGAATGTGGAAACAGGAATAAAAAGCCTTATTTCCTCTCTTACATTTCTACACACCCTCCATCCATCAGGTAAGCTTGGTGGGAGCTCACACACCAGTAAGCGTGGCCAACCTTTAAACTGGCTTATGTCCCAGCCAAATCAGCTGGTCACCACAAGGAAGTCCAAGTTCAGATCCTTCATCCCAACATTTTCTCTCAAGTGCCTCAGGATGATTTCCCAAAGCCCTTTGGTCACTGCTGCTCCCTGGTTTCTCAGCAGGAACCACCCTATCCCAACAGCGCTCTTCCTCTCGCTCACAGTTAAGCTTACTCCCGAACACCAAGTCTCCTGTCCATTGCACCGGCTTACAACTGATTTATTCTTCTGTGTCGAGCATACACCATAGCTACACAGGCTAAGACATAGCTATGATATAGTCTGATGTGCAGCTCGTGTGACAATGTGTTTTATCAATACAGACCAAACACAGACCCTTTCAGCTCTGATTGGCCAGTGTGGTAACTATATACTGAAATGGGTTTGTGTTTATCTTCTGCTTTTCTGGAGAAGATTGAGAAAAGTAGTTAGAAAAATATACCTCATCATAACACTACATACAATCCAATGGCAGCCATATTGTGGTGTGAAATATCAACTACATCAGTTTATGAAGTTGGGAATGTATGAAAAAGTGGAAAAATGTGAAGGATAAATGCATTCGCCTATAGAGGAAAATATATACCAAGTGAAGTGGTGATCCTGGAGGGCAAAACCTGGCTGCATTTTATTACTGGATCATTCCCTTTTCTTGAGTGGTACAAACACTACTAACTAGCATTTAGGCATGCGGCACTGAAGTATAAACTGCCTTCGGTGGCATAGTCTAATGTGTAGGACGCACATGCCCATGGCATAGGCTCAACAAAGAAATATAAATCAGCCTTTACTCACCCAATCTTACTTGCTTTTGCCAACAAAACTCTCTCTTTTTGCCTTTTTCTTTCTATTATTTCTTCTTTCTTGATCTCCTTTTAAAATCTCTCATCGATCCTGCTCAGACTCTTTTATACTCTGTAGGTGCAAGGGGTTCTGCCTAACAAGCCGCAGAATAAAAAATAAAAAAAACGGCTTTGCTGACAGTGTTTGCACATGAATAGGTAATCCGCCAGTTTCCCTATTAAACATTCCAGGGTGCAAGGCACACTCAATAGCCCGAGCTGCTCTGCACCGCCACAGACCCCATACTTGCTTTACCACAGCGCAGTACAGTGAGTACTGTAGTGAGCATTGCTGCCACCAGTGTCTTCAGTTCAAATCCCTCAGCTAGACACCATCTGTGGGGATTTTACCTATTCTCCATTATGTGCCTACAAGGTTTTCTTCTGTCAGATTTTCCTGTCACATGCCCAAAGAGGTGTTACAAGTTAAATGGTTGTTCCAGATTTATTCCGGTGTTATCTTGAGTGTGGCAGGGTAAATAAAATAGGCCTGCAGTACACTGCAACTGATGATACCAGGTTAGGCTCTGGCCTACTATGCCATTTGAGAGGTTTTTCCTATGTTACGACAGACGTGTATTGACAATGCAAGTGCATGTTTTTAATTACTCCTTTGTTTAAAAGGGTGCCCTGCTAGCAAGAGGTTATCCAGTAAAAGGGTATAACCACTGAGGTACAGAGCAGTAAAAGCACCAGGACAGACCTCAAGATGATAAAGGGACCGCCACAATAAAAAACCTTATGCCTTAATGGGAAGACAGTAAGCCTTGCAAGTGGAATAAACAGTGGCATCACAACATGAAAGACCGACTTTTGGCCTGGGTGGAAGCATGCAATGTTCACACATGACAATGGAATTCAAGAAACCCAAAAGAAGAGAAAGTGAGGCCAGAGAAAGCTGATAATACTGCTCATTTAATGCAGTTTAAGTGGAAGGAGTGTTCTCCTGCCCAACCTCTAGACAGCAGAATACTATTTTCCTTTTTGTGAATCGCAAACTAACAAGAAGCTTTTTTTGAAACCTAGGGCTTCATTCATAAAATGATCTTAGGAACAAATTTGATTTTAAATCCCTTGGTTTTAATCCAAATGAAAAACGATATACGAACTGGGATTTATAAGACCAGAAAATGGACCGAAAATATTTTTATGCCTATGTAAATTGAAAAGTATGCATATAAACATACCTTTGTGCATGCCAACCATGAGGCTACTGTTCACTGATATTTTTTCAGTCAGAAAACTTATTCATGATGGTATGAAATTTATACAAACCTTAGGCATAAAAAAAAAAATCAATTAGTTACTCGCCACTGCATGGAAGTTCCTTTGCAGAAAAGTGACTGTAGATTTCAAATCTATTGATTTGCCTTTTCCATGCCAGGTATGGTAAACCTTCACAGAAAAAAAGTTCACTGCACACACAAAGTGCCCTAAGGTTTGGCCTCATTGTTACATTTATGTTCATAGCAGTAAGCCACAGCTACAATACTTTGGAGTTATTCAATGGCATTTTGTGAAAATGCACCACTGACTTGACACCTTCTACTCAATGAAGCATTTGAATATGCACAAATATGAGCCATACTTACCTCCTGATAATGTTTTCAGTTTTCCTTAATTTTTATTCTCTAATTATACTCCTCTCTCATACCATGCTTTGCAATGCTGGAAACAGGGCAAGTATCATGGTAGCCAATGAAGGTATTATTACTGGGCAGAATTCCTGATTTATGAATGATACAGCCAGGGTTGATAAACTTGGCTCAAGTAAATTTTTTGTCTCTATATAGTATTTATTATTATTTAAATATGCATTTTCATGTGTTTTTAGGTGGGAGTTGGGTCTTTAATTCAAAAGTATGTTTCACTGTCATACATGACAGAATTTTCCAGAAATGGTTTATTTACAATATTTTAGCAAAGGTGTGCTTGGAATGGTATGAGAATATGACTGGATGCCTAAAATCTGGAAATGCCAAGAATAAACTGAGATTTCTTCATGGACACTTAAATACTCTTTGCTGTTTTTCACATTAGGTCCCTATTCAAGCCCATTGTATCAGGCATTCTCCATGAAAAAATGACCATTTTTCTCGCTCATTACTTACAAAAAACATGGGATGAGAGACAGATAAAATAATTAAGTTTAGGGGGCAGCAGAAGGTTTGTTTTGTCTTTGCTTTTTCCATCCTTTAATTGTTCCCTCTGTTTATTCCCTCATTGTGTGGTTTATGCACTTAATGCACTGCCTGTGTAGTTTTAGCCTCCATGGTTTTATTCCAGATGTGGAGAGATGTGTCTTCTCTTGTCACTACTGATTGTTTTTGCTGCTGAAGCCTTGTAAGCAGTCTCTTATTGTAGAATCTGTCTTAAATGTTTCCATTGCAAGTACCTTGTTTGAGGTCAGTTCACACAGAATTTGTCATTTTCCTGTGTGAACAACTGATGCAAAATGGAATTTCAATAATAAATTCTGCTTTTATACTTGTAATTCAGGGTAACATAACAATAAACAACTTCAGTTAAGCTCATTTCAACTTACCTCACAAACAAATACTTCACAGTTTTTTATTGTTATGTGAATTCCAGATAATGAAGTTCCTACTATATTTCACATACATGCATTTATGCATTTATTTCTCTCTCTCTCTCTCTATATATATATACAACATCCGTTGTCCACAATAGGGCTCAGATAGATAGATAGATAGATAGATGGACGGACGGACGGACGGACGGACGGACAGACGGACGGACAGAGAGACAGTGTAAGGGATGGCCAGCAGCACAACCCAGCCGGGATGCCCAAAAACTAAAAGGATAGGGGAAGGAAGCTACTTGTGGACACTGCTTCCCCCAAAGCACTAGATGGCAGCTTCCCTGGACAGCAGTGCCCCGAAATCCCACAGGGCACTATGGGACATGGAGTCTAACAATGGAGCTCTGCTGGGTACCGTGGGTGCCACCAGGGGATGCTGCAAGAGGACTGGAGGAGTCATGCCTCATGCATAGTCTGGAAGTACTCCAAAGTCACGGGAAAAAAAACCTTGAAGTACTTCCTGGCTGAAGAAAAAGCAAGTTCTCCATCTGACTCGGAAATGCTAGCAAGTCACATGGACGGAAGGACAGAAGCACTTCCGGGTCGAGGATTATATAAAGGACTGATGTGAACCCAGCAAGCAAGCCAGAGTCAGGAAGTAGTAGACAACGCTTGCTGGGAGGTGTGGAGAAAAGAATTGTTCTTTAGTGTGTGTATTATTGTTATTATTTGCCTGCTATTTGTGGCTGAGGTGCTTAGGGCACTGTTTATAAGAAGACAAAGTATTAAAATACTTCTTAGTACTTTTACCCTGTGTCCAGAGCATCTGTCTGTTGGATTTAAATGGGCAACAGTGACCTCTAGAGTTCATAACAGATAGATAGATAGATAGATAGATAGATAGATAGATAGATAGATAGATAGATAGATAGATAGATAGAAAACAGCAATGATTGCAAAGAAAGTGAGATGTTGAGTGACAAAAAAGCAAGACAATGCACAAAGAAAGAAGAATGCAAAATATAGCCAGTGAAACAGAAGAACTTACAATTTTACCTTAACCCCGTTGTAAAAAGCTGCCATTTTTCTATTCGTGTCTGCAGAATAAAACACTATTATCTGTGTGTGTGTCCAGTCCCTCAGAGAAATCTGACTGACAGGAAGCACTGGGCAAGTGAGGATGACACACTTAGGATACCAAAAAAGCATAGGAGGGATGTTGAGAGTCACCTTTAGACATGAAAAGTATTTGCAGCACCATAGGCAATGTGTTCACCGCAGTTGATGTTGTTCCCATCTACCGCTGGTGGCAGTCAGAAAGCAGACAGGAGGTGCTCCAAAATGACAGAGTTTGAGAAGCATGTTTTACGGGAACACGATTGTGACAGGAAGCAATGGCCAAGAAAAGTTGAAACAAACAAGTATACTGAAGGCAAGAAATGTCAAATATTTTTAAATTTAGACAGGAAACATAGCTAGTAATACAGTTTCCTGTTTATTATTAATTAACATAAATATTTGCCTGTAATATTATCAAATTGTATAAAGTTGAAACATCAAACTAGAGATTGCTGAACACACCAGTCCACAAAGACAAATGTAATAAAAATGCTGATTTGCTTCATCTTCATTTGGTCAGATGAAAGGACAGTGTATTTTTTTATACCATAACATGTTTTATCATTAATTTCATGAAATGGAAAAATTAATATGCAGCCTAAAGGCAAAATTAACAAATAAATTGGGAAGGAAACCACTCTAAACATACTATATTATTGTAGCCAGATCATTACTTCTTGTTTTTTTTTTTTATTAGAGCATATTGTGCCAGTTTTATTATTTAAACATTGTACCACAAACCATAACAAGTGGCATCAGTAGCCAAGGGTGAAAAATCTAGCCTTGGAAAATAATCCAAGTCCAAGAAAAGTCTTTCAAATATTAAAATGACGCGTTTCAGTCTTAGAAAACGCTTACTAAAGCCAAATTGCTGCCACAGGAACAAAGTGTTTCTGATTTTTTTTTTTTCAGGGACATCTGTTAACAGAACAGGAACAGTAGACTGAGCATGTTAGGTTCAGACATAGAAATGTCCTCAATTATTTATTTTTGTCTATACATGTAATAGACTATTCATGGAAAATACGCTGGAATATCATCCAATGTCCAATGTAAAGATTGCTTAGTGCGTAAAAGACAAAGGCATCCTAGACTTACTTTGAACCTGAGATAACTTGCTTTGGGGTGTCGACATTATCCACTACTTCATAATACTCTCGGGGTGTTTCTGGCCTGGATCTCCTCCTGCCACAATAGCCTTCATCTTTTCCGGGACTGTGTTGGCTTTTAAAACTAATATGTACACAGTAAAAACAGAAACATTCACCTGAAATGTGTACTGTACAGTAGATTAATCTCTTTATCCCCACCAACTGCACTTAAAATCTAATTTCTAAATCATAATTAAACATTTTAAAGAGCACGAGGCATTAATTATTAAAAATAATGGTAATACATGCACCCCATAGAGTTGTCTCATTGCTATTGTCATTTGAAATACTCAGTGAGATTTCCTCAAGTACTTTCATTCAAATTTTCATACTGCACAGACTGTTAAAAAGCGTCTGTGTCTTCCTTATCTCCTCTAATACTGTAAACCATTGACACTGAATCCTTTTTCAAACCTTTAACCAAAATCTAGCAGTTACCGGTAATAAAGGCCACATAAATGAACAACTAACACTTTTTTTAAACTTACATTATTTTTCTACTGAACCTACACTTTTTTCATGGCGCTGCATAACACCTGTGATGATTAAAACCTTTTTAAGTCTATAAAGTCTATATAAATCTGAATACTAGGCAATCAAAGAATAAAGTGAAATAATCCTTTGCTCTTTGTAAGGCCAAAAACAAAACATTCAAATGAAATGCAGCACAAAAGATCAGATCATCAAGATGAATGAACACAGAAGCAAGCATTCCCAGTCTGATTTTGAAGACACAGAAGGAGAGAGTTTCAAAGGGATAGCAAGTCAAAGCTGAAGGAGTGCTCCCTGGGAGGTACATATGTAAGCCTAGAGTTAACATGCAGATCTCAGGTTCAGAACTAATGATATACCGTACATTTGGGTGAGTATGACTCACTAATATTAAAAGCCTTTGATCTTTAAACTGTTTTTTTTTTTTTTGTGATGAGTAAGTTGCATGGCCTTGAAGATACTTACACAAATAGCACAGAGAGAAAAACTGGCAGCAAGGCTGTTTGAAAAGCAAAAGCAATTTGCCACCTACAGTATTTCTCATGTATTATTTCTTTATACATACATAAAAGGATTTGTAATATACTGCTACTTTATATACTATTTTAAAAATGCACCTGCTTAAGTAGGTACAGTAACACCAAAATCATATGTATTATTTTACATGTCACTGTATATATTATATAGAAGAGCATTTATTGTGTTAAAAATAATGTACTGTCTGGAATTGTGCCCTAGAACTGTATAAAGTGTAGAGTAAACATCAAGATTAACCATTTAATTTCCACCTCCACAAACATAACAAAATAAACATATATTACACATATATAAACAGTTGATAGTCAAGATACAGAAGACAGGAAGATATGGAAAAAGATAATCTGCTATGGTAACCCCTAACGGGAGCAGCCGAAAGGAGAAAAAAATTAAGAATAAATATATAACAAGTACATATTACAGTATATAAATACAAAGCACTTTATTTGCCAAAAGCTTGTGGATTCTTCACACCTTCCTGTTTGCATCAGCTGCACAGCACTCTGGGTAATACTATTAAAGGGGTAGGCTCACATATTAAACACACAAAAAGGCATTACCTTTAAGACACAAAAACACCAACACATTTTCAGTTTCCTTCTGCATGCAACTTTTGTTTAAAAAGTATTTCCACGTTTTCTGCTTCTTTTTATCCGACTACTAGGATCAGCATTATATATCTGGGGGATTGTATACAGCTCTGTGATGTCATGCTGGCCTCAGAAAGCATCATAGGGTGCTGGAGTAAAAAAGAGTTTGTCTAAGCCAGCCACAAAACTGAATTTCCATGAAAACATTATTTTATATATACAGTATATTATACACATACTGTACACATACACACACACGTTATATTCACTGCAAAAAACAAAAGAGCGAATCTCGCCAATCAGCACTAATCAGTAGTGTGTCATTTTATCTGTCACTGAAACAGGCCAAGTCCATATCTTTTGCTCTTTAAATTTTAGTAGCGCTAAGACTTCCCAGTCTGTGCAGAGTGAAAGAGTAGTGTTTTTACTCTGAACAGTATTAGTAGCGAGTTGTGACTATGTACTTTCCTTCCCATTAAAAGCTCTGTTAGGTTCATGCCAATAGATTTCACTCAGAAAGGGGGTGGACACAATAATTAGAGTCTTCCATTCACAAAGTTCTTTTTTCCCTTGTAGCCTGCTATGTGTCAACTCCCTGGAGGTTAGTAAAGGTTCAAGCTAGGCATCAGATTAATGAACATTTTCAAGGCGTTTCTGGACAGTTGTGTTTGCTGCCGAAGCGCTACCTTCAGTCCAGTAATAACTTACCTTGTTCTTATAAATGAGTAATCTGGAGTGATGAAGTGAGATGAACATGCAGGTGAGACTTTTCACTTTCACTAATATGTGCACTCTGTACACATTAACAATAGCATTAATACTACTACTACTACTATCAAGCAGTCTGATACTGCACATTTAATGCTAACCTTGATATTCACAAATATCTATTACAGGGCACTTCCATTATTTATCTGCGGGAATAATGGACTCAGTTTGTCTGTTCTTTGTGTCTTGCCCACCCCACCATATAATGTGTAAGAAAACAATGTTTAAAATATAATGTGAAATGTCTACTAGAAAACTGTCATCAATTATGATAACCATTGAATTCTTAGATGAACAGGACACATCTTTTCTCAATGACTCTAGAACCTAAGGTATGGGTACTTTTGTCTTTTATTGGGTTAAAGTCTTTTCCATCCCTGGCATGAACTGGTCTTCCTTGCTGTATCGATTTAAACACTGTCTGTATTTGGTAATCATTCTCAATTTAAACAGTGTCTGTATTGGGTCATCCTGCTTTGTGGCAGCTTATGTAGTGACACAGGTGCTTGGTTGTTACTGAATTAATGTAACTGGCAGCATCAGTTTAAGCACTGATATTTTCACCATCTGAAGGAGTGTGTGTGACAATGTATCGACCACCACCAGAGTTTTCCCTGGTGCATACTCTGTTGTCTCACCACACTGCATCTGTAACAATAAAAAAATCTGACATCTTATAAGAGCTAACAGTCTATCAGTGGAATTATAGACTGTTTTGGTTTGTAATTAGAGTTTGTCTTTAAACAAACATTGCTATAAGGTTGCGAGACATGGACGCTACCCAGTGACCTAAGACGAAGACAAGACTCCTTTGGTACTGTCTCTCCGGAAAATCCTTGGTTACCATTGGTTTGACTTTGTGTGGAATGAGCGGTTGCTCATGGAGATCCCAATTGAGGCACATTACCTGCATCATGAGGGAGCATCAGTTATGGCACTATGGCCATGTGGTGCGTTTCCCTGAAGGTGATCCAGCTCAAAGGATCCTCATTGTTGGGGACCCGAGTGGCTGGACCAGGCCAAGGGCTCGCCCACGTAACACTGGACTGAGGCAGATAGAGGGTCATTTCCGGAGGGTGGGGCTGGACCACGTGTCTGCCAGAGGGGTTACAGACAGTGCAACCCGATTCTCTAGGAATGGCAGAGAAAATAAGCAGAATGGTGCTCCCTTTTGTGTTTTTTGTATTAACAGTTGAGTTTATCGTTTCCAATTGGCCTTCATTTTCTTTTCTAAAAGATACGTTGTTTGTTGAATTTTGGCCTAACTTTTGTCATTCTGCATTTGGGAACATTAAAAGAACATCACCTTGATGTGGTTCCAGAAGTGTGCTTCACTTTGCCTAAATTTTTAGGAGTTTGTTGTTTTATCAGCTGTATGTCACTAAATAATGTGTAGTAATATTTATAACAGTCTACTCAGAATAAATTTTATAACAACACTGAAATGAATGAATGAATGAATGTTCTATATTCTGTTTTTTCTATACATATTAGATAAATGTTAACTTTGTCATTCATTATTTTGTTTCTCCCAAAAAAGTATGATATACATGCCAATGCCTTCTAACATTTGTAAGCATTAATTCATTTAATGCAAAAACATTTATGGAGTCATAGTTATATCAAATGAGAGACAATTAAAAACATCTAGAAAGCATTATAAAAAAAAAATCATCAGGAGACTTCTGTCTGCCAAAAGCAGCTCACAACATCCTGTAACTCAAAGGGAGAGAGATACGTGTTTAAGGGTAATGTGGCTTGTAGAATTTGGGTTTATGTGTTTGTTTTGTTTCTTGTGGTTACTGAATATGAAAACTTTTTTTTTTTATCTTATGAACAGCACTAATGTGAACACCCGGCTTTTTAGACTACATAACACTGGACAACAAAGATTTTTCTTCCTGAACAATTTTGGTTGTATCTTATCGATTTTGGCTGCTGATCACAAAACTCACCTATACATTTTCCTGTCACATACTATTTTATTGCTGTTGCCTAATTTCATCTTAAATAGACTTCTTCAAAACCAAATTCATTCCATTTGAAACAGGAACAGCTAGGAAATTTATTGCAGAAG
Organism: Polypterus bichir lapradei; assembly: GCA_026402145.1. Classification (NCBI taxonomy): domain Eukaryota; kingdom Metazoa; phylum Chordata; class Cladistia; order Polypteriformes; family Polypteridae; genus Polypterus; species Polypterus bichir. The sequence continues at coordinate 49,365,421 of JANRMT010062814.1, forward strand.
GAACTACAACTGCACTACACACCAACACAGCAAATGCTCAGGGTTGGGGCCAGGCTAGTGGCTAAGTTACAATGTTCCTTGCATTACCCATAGAGTGACAGAGACATTGCGCACAGAGGCAGTGAGCTTGCAGTTGTTTCTGTGGCGCTGCGAACCTGTGAGGCGAAATGAACCTGCGGTGGCCTTGGCAATGGACAAGTGGCCCTTGACAGACGTGTCAATCATGTTTTGGCATGTCACCCCATTTAAGACGATCTCAAAAGAGTTACAAAATGTCACAATATAGAGTACAACAACTGGGTCATTTATGATGCTATAAAAGAAGTGTTTCACTGTCTCGGGTCTCCCAAGTACTGTTGTTTCATTTGCGAATGGGACAGCCATACTAAAGAGTCTCATTACATTAAAAAGTTCTGACCACGCCATAAGCATTTACTTCCAGGGAAGAAAAGTGTGCCAGAAAAACCTCTTGTTGATTCAACAATGATATGTTTGCCTCCTCTTCATATAAGTCTTGGACTGATGAAAAATCTCATGAAAGCAATGAATAAGGAAAGTGAAGAATTTTGGTATTTGAGACAGATGTCTCCAGAAATAATTGTTTGGCATCAATGACAAGACATTTGAAGATCTGCTATTGGGGCCAGAGGAAATCATGCAGAAGTCATTCAAGAATATTGTTGAGAATTTTCTAGGCAACTACAGAGCATCAAACTACATCCAGCTGGAGGGCAACATGCTTCTAAGCATACAAAATCATGAATGCAACATGTCGCTAACAATTCATTTTTTGCATTTACACTTAAGACTTTTTTCCTTCTAATTTTGGTGTTGTCTGTGAGGAACATGATGAATGGATTCTTCAGAATATTGCAACAATGGAAAAGCAGTACCAGAGCAAAAAGAATCCATTAGTTATGTTGGACGCTGAAATGAGTCGAGTACAAACAAATCACCAGAAAAACATTTTGAGCTCGAATGAACTAATGCAATGTGTCATTATTAAGCAATTAAACACGCTAATTTCAATAAAAGCTCATTTCCTGTTTCTCTGAATTCTTATGTCATACCACCAATCTTCTGAAATTACATTTATGTTCAGCTTTTCATAATCACCAAAAATTCTTTAGAAAGCAAACTTCTAAAAAATTTGTTGTCCCGTGTAATACGCTTTCTTCAGCACCCTGTTGCTCAATTCCTGTAACTCTACTTTTACTTTGGCCTTTTCTGTGAGCCACTTTTCTTTTTACTGCACTGAGTTTTCCAAATGCTGCTCTCAGTACCAACCCCCATCATGTCAATCCCACCATACATTGTTTACTAAACACACTGACAATCTGCACAATTGTTCCCATGAATTACTTAGTAGTAGTAGCCTTCAAAAATAAAAGTCAATGCCAATATGAAAAAGCATAAAACAAAACAGACTGGCTAACCACTAAAAGAGAACAAGACAATGAGTTTTTATTAAGAAAAAATTAAAGGGTTCTGAAATTAATGGATGGACGAAAAAAAATACAATAACTGCCAAACAAATAAATCCATATATGTGATGCTTTACTTATAATATCTGCTAACTTAAAAGATATTTGGATGTCACAGTGAATTTAAGTTTCTTCTGTTTTTATCACAGCATTATTTTCTCCAGTCAGCCAGAGATTGGGGTGAGTAACTGTCATTCAACTGAGACTATAGCATGCAAATTATTTACCACAAGTTAAGCTGCAGAAGCAGACTTTTTAGCCTGATAAAATTAGATAATTGTCAGTGTGCATTACTGTGTACAATAAAAAGTGAAAAAAAATCATTCTGAGCAACAGTGCCATCTGGTGAAGGAAAAGTCACATTGACAGCAACAATAAGTAAAGGTATTCTAGCCTTAGCTGACAACAATGGAAAACCTTTGCATTTTATACAAGCACAAATTACATCAGGTTAGTTTATTTGAATTTCAATGAACTTCTGTAAATGTACACAATGGCATTTCATTTAGAGCAGATGATCCAGCCTTGGAACTTTTTCAGGTTTATGAAATTCTTATCTTTACCTGGTTTAAAACCCAATTCTTATATAGCTGCATACTCATACATATTACAGTAAAATGCACATCTACATAATAGAAAAAAAATAATCTCAAAAGTCATAAATATGGTAAAAGCAAATATTTTAATGTAAAAACCTGACTGGAAGACAGACGTCCTGATACACAGTTGCTATTTTGTCATGGTATGCTCTTCACAATTATCACAAAGTCCCTAATAAATCAAAATATATATTATAAACTTCCCAAACCTGCTTAATTCAATTCAGAATAGCAGCTAGGCACAAGGCAGGAAGTACCCTGGACCATTTTCTGTTTCACTGAATTGTCCACTTACACACACACATTTGCACTCGCCCAGAGCCAGTTTAGAGCAACTATTGAGTAAAACACACACACACAAACACACAGATATTTGGAATGTTACAGGAAAACCTCTGCAACCAGAAGGAAAACTTACACAAACACAGTGCAAACGTCACACCAAAGGATTCAAACCCCATCAACAGTCCTAACCACCGTGCCACCATGCTACACTTCTTAAACATCAATTAGTATTAAAGAAGAACAGTACACATATCAGAAGAAAGTAAATGAAGACTGTGTTTCTGATCTGGATTTGAGCAACACTGGAACTGGAGCACCACAAGCAACAGTCCTGTCTCCTTTTCTTTTCACTCTGCACACCTCCAACTACAAATAACAACATCTGGTCATGTCATTTGCAGACATTCTCAGATAATTCTGCACTAATGGAGTGTATTGATAAGGGAGATGAGACACAGTATGGGAGTCAGGTAGAGAACTTTGTTTCTTGGTGCAAAGAGAATTGTCTGCAACTTAACATCAGCAAAACGAAGGAAATGGTTATTGACGTCCGCTGCACCAAAGAGATTCTATGTCTGCTCACTATTCAGGAAACAGCAGTAGAGGTTGTGCACTTCTGCAAGCACTTTGGGGTCCATATCAATGACAGGAAGGGCTGGTTTCGGAGCACAGAGGACCTATAAAAGAAAGGGTAGAGCAAGCTCATTTTCTTTAGGAGACTGCATTCCTTTAATGTGGATAGTGACATCCTTCACATCTTCTACAACTCTGATGGTCAGTGCAATTTTGTACATTGTGGTGTGCAGGGCTGGTAACATCACTTCAAGAGAGGCCAACTGAATCATTGAGCTAATCAAAAGGGTAAACTCAGTTATGAGACACTCTCTGAAGCCCCAGAGATAGTAGTAGTACAGAAAATGAAAACTAAACTGACTGTCATTATGAACAATGCTGCACATCATCTCTCTGTCACACTAACACTGAGGACTTTCAGCCAATGAATTGTTCAGACAAAGTGTGTCAAGAAACTCTACTGGGTCTTCTTAATACCAACAGCAGTACGTCTGCATAATGCTTCACTGGAACTGGGAGTGCCAAGTCACAAGTTTTCTTTTCTTCCTTTATAAAATTTTCTTCCTTTTTAGTCATTCAGGTGTGTCAGGCCATAGTGTATACAATATATATATATATATATATATATATATATATATATATATATGGAAGCAAAGGTTTGTGATGCAGCTTGCATATTTGTAGTTGGAGATCCACAAAGGGAGAGAATGAATCATGTATCATAAAGTAGTTTTTTTTCCTTGAGCTTTTGGCTCCTGCCAGGAGGAGTCATCACAGGATAATGATTAGACATACAAGAATCAAAGGCAATATATAGCAAAATTAGGTAGCTGAGGGAGGGAGACGGTGAGTGTGTGCATGTGGCAATGAGGTGGGGTTAGGAGGGTGTTGGTCGTAAAGTTTAATTTATTATGAGGATGTTCTTCTTTAGTTTGCATATGCTAGGTTCATGTCCAAATGTAATGCCGTTAACAGACATTTGGACATGAACCCAGCATATGCAAACTTAAGAAGAAGAAGATCCTCATAATAAAGAAAACTTTACGACCAACACCCACCTAACCCCACCTTATTAAACCCCCAAAACCCGAGCACACACTCACCTACCCTCCCGAGAAATTTATCTATCTATTTATGTATTTATTCAAAGAGCACCTGTAAAAAGTTAAATTTTCTGCAGGGGATAACTAAAATATCTATCTATGATTTACCTTGATAAAAGGCATTTAAGAAGGTCGCCTAAAAACAGCACAGAGCAAGAAAATATTCAACTTCAGTGCATTACTAGCATAATGGACACAATAACATGAAGACATGATTACATCTGCTAAGGCAGAGGGATAAAACAATAAAGGAAGGAAGTTTTAAGAAAGGGAGGAGAGAATGTTGTGATGCTAAAAGAGCTTTCTTTTAAATAAATGTAGACGTGAGAGCAGTGGGCTATGATTCTCTAGTAGTCTTCCAAATGTCCTTCCAGTTGTGTTTTCAGTCCTTACTCACCAGTTCAGCCATTCATTTTCATTTTCTCTTATTTGTTTCAGGGTTAAAGGTGCCAGAGCATATCGCAACAATACTAGCAGGTAGAAAAGCATAGATACAGAGCCAGCTAATTTCATGGCACACTCAACCTGGGTATATTTAGATTTGCCTATCATCTTTAAATGTGACTTTTAGTATGTGTGTGTGTGTGTGTGTGTGTGTGTGGGTGTGATGAAAATCCACACACAGAAAAGAGAAGAGCATTCAGACACCACACACAGAGATCAGGCCAGGATTTGAACCTCATCCACCCGATCTGTGAGGCTGTTGTGTTAATAATTGCTTCTACATCACTAATTCATAATTACCAGTTTTAATAATTACCAGTGAAGGCCTACTTTGTTACTCTGCCAAGAGATGCAGCTCTATGAGCTATTGTAAATGGCAAACTAAATTAGGTCATAGGAAGTTAGTTCAGGTCTCCCTCCAACACTCACAGCTTGTTAACCCCGGCATTGATAGACTGCATGGTGGCAGTAGAACTACTCTACGGGAGGGCTAGTCTTCACAGTACACATGCTGCGTCTGTTGCATTTTAAATACATTTATTTTTCATCAGCTATTCATGGGATACATTGGGGACTGATACTCAGAGGAGTGTGCACCATTTGTGCAACAGGCCAAGATTTAGTTTTCATTGCAGACAAACTGAAAAGGCTATAAAAGACTGTTTCACTTCACAGATACTACAAGTCCAAACTTCATGTTAAAAATTAGAGACGACCGTTTAAAATCAGTAAACACCAGCAAGAAAAAAAATGGAAACACTGGTAAATTCATTTATCACTTTTTCAGAAGTTACGTTTAGAAGTGGACTATGGTCGCTTTCCACTTGGAGACTAACAAATACGTATACCGTACAGCAACATCATGACAGTAGATAATCAAAACATGATTTACAGTCAAGGACAGAATGCACGGCTATAAATCTTACATACAGTGGCTGCCAGTGGTGGAGAGTTTATGGCCACAGACGGAGAAAACATTTTCTGTGCAGAAGGCAACCTATTCAAAACAAAATATTTTTCCTTAAAATACCTTTTAAATGTTACATTTAGTAGATACTACAAGGCAAAAATAGTTTATTATCAGGAGTATTATACTTTTTTCTAATTAAAACAAACCATTTCATTTTCTTTATTAATTCATTACTTGAGCCCTTTCCTGTTATAGGCTTCAATGGTGCTGGAGCAGATCCTGGCAAAATTGCACACAAGGTTGATCCTTGGGTGGAGAGACAGCTGTCCATTAATTTATTTTTTAATTTTTTTTATTTCTTATTTTTACATTTTAACCTGTTTTTCAGTTTTCTTACCCAAATATAAAATAAGGGCAATCGCTGTATAGTTGTTTACACAAGTAAAATAAACTGAAGGATACATTAAAGAACATTAGTACTCTCAAACCTACCTAGTTTAGCACTTTACAAAATATTATCGGCTCTTCTGTGACATTCATCTGCTTAGACACAAACAGGTTGCACTATCATATTCTTTTAAGGAAGATGTTTACTCCAGAACTACACAGTGTTGCTTTTCTCTTAACATACATTAGTGGAATTGTCTTCTTTTTGTGGAGTGCAATAACCAAAATAGTTCTAATGGTTTAAATACGAGGTGCGATCAAAAAATATGGTGAATGTTTTAAAAAAGAAACGTTTACTGCAGTAAAAGATTTACAACTACTAGTCACCCTCAAAATACACTCCTCCACTTCGAATGTACTTATCCCAAAGCTCCTGCCACTTTGCGAAACAATTCTGGAAGTTTTCTTTCGAGACTGTCTTTAGTTGGGCTGTTGTGGCTTCATGGATGTCCTCAATGGATTGAAATTGTTTGCCTTTCACGGTCATTTTCAATTTAGGGAACAGCCAGAAGCTGCAAATAAGGTGGATGCGGAAACAGCATAATGTTTTTATTCAACAGAAATTGTCGTACTAGAAGGGATGTGTGACAAGGAGCACTGTCATGATGAAGAATGAAACCGTTTCAACATTTTCCTTGGCTATTGATGTTGAAGGACGTCCTGATCTATTCTCGTCTTCAACCGAGTCAGATCCATTACGAAATTGATCAAACCACTTGCAGACAGTCTTAATTGTCGGTGCATGTCACCAAAAAACGATTTTAACATCTGATGGGTTTCCTGAGCTTTTTGCAATTTGGAACACAAATGATTTACAGTATCAAACAAACTGAAACTTGTCATAAACTAGGCTCTAGGATGGACATGTCAGAACCTGCATTGAATTGTTTTGCGTTGCTCTTGGATGGTGCTCTGCATCAACATTCACCGTACTTTTTGATCACACCTCCTATAGTCTGTAAGCTCATAGCTTCATTTTAGTATAATAATGATATTTGGTAGATACATTTAATTATCTTTTTTTTTTCATAGCTCCGCAATCTATACTAACCCCTACCTTCTCTGCTGTTCTCTTTCTGGTTTTCTGTGGTGGGGATCTGCGCCGCCACCACCTGATCAAAGCACCGTGATGTCCTTACATTGATAGGTTGAAGGCCAGAAGTCCACATGACCATCATCGTCTAATTCTTCCACATGAAGCCTGAAAACCATGAGGACTGATTGAGATCATTTATGTTAGGTAGAATGCCTAGTGGGGGCTGGGTGGTCTTGTGGCCTCTGAACCCCTCCAGCCCTCTGGAGTTTGTTTTTTTTTTGTTTGTTTATTCTGTCCTTCCTAGCCATCAGACCTTACTTTATTCTTTGTTAATCAGTAATGCCTAATTTTATTTTTATATTTTTTTCTTTTTTCTTTCTTCATCTTGTAAAACATTTTGAGCTACATCATTTGCATTAAAATGTGCTATATAAATAAATGTAGTTGCTGTTGTTGTTGTATACAGAGTATCACATATTGGTCTCAGTATTGTTTTATTTTACAATGTGCCTGGTCATTTAAGTAGGCTCTATACCTGCTTCTAAGCATTAGGAAGAATAATATAATAATAATAATAATCCATTACATTTATAGTGCTTTTCTCACTACTCAAAGAGCTCATAAAATAACACTGTCCCATGTAAATACTTACATCCAGTGCAAAAATTGTTCTCACAGCTCAGATCTCCCTTTCTTGTATTTAAAATTAAAAGTCTTGTTACTCTGTAAAATGTTGCACTTGCATGTACTGCTTGTACCTCTGACATAAACTTTGCAACATCATGGATTTGTTCATAACATACACTGTTCTATGCTGTGGTCTGTTGAGGGACCAACACCATTTCAGGGATTCCAGATCTCTGAATAAATTGATCAGAAAGTCAGTTAAATTAGGGCTCAATGGAAGCATACAAGAATGTGATGGCAAATTTAGGGACCAACTGTGATTAATGGTGTACCTGCAGCCACAAGTTTATTTCATCTTGATGTGCCATGACTTTTAAGTAAGGGTTTCTTTTTCTGTAGTCAAAACTATATAATGCTTTTTCTTCATTGGACCCTTCTTTGCTCTATATTTGAGCTTCTGTAAAATCTTGGGACAAAGATTAGTACTGATCTAATAATGGTGATAAAATGCAGCAAGTCAACAAAAGAAAACCTGTACCTGCTGCACTTGAAGAAGGCTCCATAAGTGCAAGCTAAACGTTAAGCCTGGATGTGACGAAAGCTGTGTCAATGACTTTACAATTTAACTGTGCATTTTGGTGAAATGTATAATACAACAAAAATGTACATTTTGGTCAGTTGTTGCACCAGGTTGTTTATTGCCAAACCTTATGTAAATAATATTTAATGAAAACTGCTCCATTGTAATAGCCTAAACAACCAACTATAGAAAGTTGCAGCCATCCGTTCATCCATTTTCACACCCACTCTAAACTGAAAACACTAGGACAATTCAGATTATGAGTTTAAATGACAACGGGTACAAAATAAAACAGGAGGCTCAGAAAGATGCTGCTGAATTTTGTGAAAACATCCCAAGAATGAGTATATCATGTTCATTCCTGCAGAATTATAAAGGACAAGAAAATGTTCGGTGGAGAGACCGCATGGGCTTATTTCACTAACCCGATCATTGTAGTGAGCAGTAAATACTATACTAAACCTTTAATGTGTCACTGTGGTTTATAACTTAAACACTCTATTTTGTGGTATACTTATTCATATATTTTAGTAGAAATTATATACATACACACAGACAGTGTGCAGCTTATACTGAGAAAGAAAATTATTATTATTTGAGAAGAATCTTTAATACTAGGCTCTTTTCAAAGGACAGGTACAAGTGTTTGCTATGGCACTACGGCATAGCTCATATTTCCATGAATACCAATTGGTTTAGCTTTTGACCTTTAATCAAGATCTGGCAGAGACTGGCAGACTAGCCTCACTTTGCATTATGTGTTCCACTGTAGACAACGTCAACTGAACTCACTCTAGCTAGCCATGGCCAGGATCTTATCCACATATGTAACAACAACAAGAACGTTTTCATACAAATGATGTAGCTCAAAGTGCTTTCTTTACAAGATGAAAAAAGAACAAAAATAAAAATCTAAAAATAAGATTAGGCAATACTAAGTAACAAAGAATAAAGTAAGGGCCGATGGCCAGGAGGACAGAAAAAAAAAAAAAACTCCAGAGGGCTGGAGAAAAAAAACAAAATCTGCAGGGGTTCCAACGCCACGAGACCACCCAGCCCCCACTGTGCATTCTACCTAACATAAATGATCTCAATCAGTCCTCATCATTTTCAGGCTTCACATGAAAGAATTAGACGATGATGGTCATGTGGACTTCTGGCCTTCAATCTATCAATGTAGGGACAACACGGTGCTTTGATCAAGTGGTGGAGGTGCAGATCACCAGCACAGAAAAAACAGCAAAAGAACAGCAGAGAAAGTTGGGGTTAATATGGATTGCAGAGCCAAGATAAAAACAATAATAAAATGCATATATAGAATATCAGGGTTACACTAAAATGTAGCTATGAGAAAGCCATTTTAAAGTAATGGGTTTTTAGCAGTTTTTTTAAAATGCTCCACCGTATTAGCCTAGTGAATTTCAATAGGTAAGCTATTCCAGATTTTAAGTACATAACAGCAGAAGGCCGCCTCACCACTTGTTTTGAGTTTAACTCTTATAAGCAGGTACTCATTTAAAGATTTGGAGTGTAAGGTGACAGGCATTTTGAAATATAGGATGGAGTGAAATTATTTAAGGCTTTGTAAACGATAAGCTGTATTTTAAAGTCAATTCTAAATGGCACAAGTAACCAATGTAGTGACATCAGAACTGGAGAGATGTGCTCAGATTTTATTTCCTAGTTAATTTTCTAGTGCATTCTGCACTAGTTGCAATCGATTGATGTCTTTTTTGGGTAGTCCTGAGAGGAGTGCGTTACAGTAATCTAGCTGACTGAAAACAAAAGCGTGAACTAATTTTTCAGCATCTTGCAAAATTATAGGGGATCTAATTTTTGCTATATTTCTTAAGTGGAAAAAACGCTGTCCTGGTAATCTGATTAGTATGTGATTTAAAATTCAGGTCAGAATTTCTAAATTCTGTATCTCAGTATAGCCAGGAAGGTCTCCTCACTGTGCTCTCTGTGCTGGTAAAATACAAATTAAGACCCTTGAATATTGAGGGAAACCCTAAGCATCAACACCCAAATAACTGAGCCCCCTTCTTTTGGGTGCTTTTATTTGTATCATGTCACTGAGTCTCATGCTATATAATATCGATACTATGCCAGTTATAACACAGAGTTTAATCGGAATAGTAGATGGACAAAAATAATAAGAGTGATTCACCAAAATAGTATTAATTTAACAGAGCCAAAACACTAAGACGTATGCAAAGTGGAGACAAATGAGCTATGAGACAGAACAAGAGTATCAACATCAAGACGATCTAACTGCACTATTTCACTAATCAAGTCCACATATTGGACCAAGGGGCTTCTGAACTTCACAGTAATTTATTAATAACTTCTCGTAACACAAGTCAAAGAGGAGGTCCCTAACAACCAGGCAAGATCCCCTGGTGACTCACTATCCACATATAGTGGCTTATAAAATGGCAAACAAAAAAAATATGTAAATCTTTCTCAGACAAACAAAATAAAATATTAACTTATATATAAAAACAAGCTCGAAATTAAGCTTCCAAAATATAAAAATCCCATTAACCCAAAAAAACAGTACAAAAAATTTGTAACCTGCCAAAATGGATTTTCTAATTCTTAACATCTGATCATTGTAGTCAATTTCATGCTAAGAAGAACTAGAATAATGTGGAATAACAGCTAAGACTCAACTCACAGAGATTACAGATTCACTTTGACAGCTCTTTTTCTATGATTAGCGTTTTTTTCCCTAGTTCTTGTATTTGTGATATCATCTGTTTCAACTTGTAATTCTGTATTTGCTATGTGTGTTATTGCTCCATCTTACCAGCTAGAACACCATCATAAATAGCAACTGCTCTCATCTGACTTTCTCAGTTACAGTAAACAAAGTCTAAATATTGAACATAAAAAATGAAATTAAGAATATGTCCTTAATTTCAATCCATTTCCATACATGTCATATCCCATTCAGCGTGGAAAAGCCTGAGCCTTGACAGATCTAGACGACATGCCACTTCATCACTGTTGACAAGAAACAAACCCCTTAGTGCATTTATCCATTCAAGCACCCTGCTGCTTTGCTGTTTCACGGATGGTGCAGCATTAAAATGTAACTTTTTTCAGACCATTTCTTGTGACCTAATTTTTCTGCAGTTCTTTAAATTTGCTTTTCCGCATTAAAAAAGCAAAATCCAACATTTTATCGAGTCACTTGTATGTTCTGAAAGAAAAGTCAGTTATTTATAAATAGGTTTCTCTTTTTTTACTTTTCACCATTTTCATGTTACCTGTTATTGATTATGTTGTAAATGCATCACTAGTAAGGTGCCTGTGATGACTAGGACACTTATGTGAATATCAGGTTAATCATTTTTCTGTTAGGAAAATAGATCTGTTTGGCAATTATATCTGAGTTTCTGTTAGAGCCTCATCTTCAAGTGGCTAGTAAATTCAAAAAGTTACTGCCTCTTTCCTGCTCATATACCAGCTGGCTAAGTCAGAGCCTCCATGGGTTTTATCAATTTCAGCCGCTAATATATTGCATGGACTTAAAATCCTGCAGTGCAGATTGCAAATGTGCTGAACTTGCAGCAATGTTATTATGTCACTTGCACCAGGGGGGTTCAATATTGTCCTTTTTTGCAAGACTAACCTTTTAATCATTTTTAGGATTAGTAAAAACTCCCTAAAGGGAAAATATTTGGCATTACAAATAACTGTATAAACTTTTAGAAAGTACAAATGGTATTTTGCCATAGAGGTGGATGCTGTTGCCTCTGTGAACTGAATCAATATTAAATTGCAACACCACTGGCATATCAGTGGACTACATAGACACACTCATTGTTGACTTTCATGTCAGTCTATGACCAAGCAGATAATGCTGATTGAATAGTGGGGGGAAAAAACAAAGGCTTACTGTCAATTTAAGTTCACAGACCAGGGGTTTTAGAAAAGAAAGTCTTGTAGTCAGGGACTATAATTGTAGAAAGTCTGTTACTCTGCATACTATATAGACTAGTTTATTTAAAATGTACACCTTGCATAGCAGGATTCCTGTAGGCCCACCTCCTTGTCGCACAGGTCAAGCTCTTTGTTGTGTAAGCTGCAGAACAAGTCGGAGATCAGCTGCAGTTCATCACAAATACTGTATATGGAAAAGAAACAAATAATCGCTCTGTCCTTTTAAAAGTTCAGAGCATCAGAGTGCGATGTACATGTTTGAAGGCCTCCCATAAAGTCACATTTTGTTCCTTAAAACAGAATGTTCTACTTTCTGAAAACATAGATTTGTCATAAAAGAATGCTTAGAATCTCATACACTCCTTTAACTCAGTGTCAGAGTTTAAAAGTTCACATGCAACTTTTCCAACATAAACATCTAGATTGTGTCTGGTAAAGCAGGACTGGTATGCAGTGAAGTGGACTGGGATGTATCATAATAGAAGAAGGGAGATGGAAGGAAGCTGTAATAGGGGTGTCCCACTCCGATCCTGGAGGGCTACTGTGGCTGCAAGTTTTCCATTTCTTAATTAGTGACCAGTTTTGGCTGCTAATTAACTTCTTTTACCTTAGTTTTAACTGACTTCTTATTTAAGACTCAGAGCTCATTATTATTTATTTTCTTTTTTAATAAGTAGCCAAACAGTAATGAGACACAAAATAAGCCAACACATTAGCAGCTAACCTCTGCCCATCATACAATGTCTGAAAATTAAGACGTTCTTAGTAACATTGATCTGCTCAGGTCCACAAAACATTTCAGCGGTGCTCTTAAAAAAAAGAAAATCAACCAATTTGGAAATGTCTGCTGTGGTAGAATGAGAGCACCAAGTGATGTAATTCAATAGCAGGTTTATCTAACAACTAGAGAGAGAGGAGGAGATGTAGGGAGCAGGAATCAGCTTCTATTTCACAACCTGGTTGATATTTGAGGCTTGGACTTAGCTGGTCATCTCTTGACTCACTGGACTCACATCACATTTTTGTTGGGCTGCCATTTAAGGTAAACAGAAAGAATTTGGAGAACCAAGTCTTAAAAAACAAGGCAATTAAAGTTAAGGGATAAGAATTTAATTAATAACAGAAATTGGTCAAGTGGCAGGAAGAAAAACCTGCAGTCATGGTAGCCCACCAGGATGGGAGCTGGACACCCTAAAGTAGTAATTGTATTTCCATCTTTAGAGAGTACAGTCAAAGTGTACTGTAAAGTATATATAGCTTAGGATACCAGCATTGCCCTGATATATTTTTGTGTTTTTTAAATGGTGACCCTGTTGCTACTACCAGCTGTCCCATCTGTCATCCACACTCCATCTCTATCAATGTCTCTGCTCTCGTAAGTCGTGAACTTATTTTGTTTGGGTCTGACAGGATTCCAGAATTCCTCTTTGCTGAGTTGTAACCATGAATGCTGTCATGTCTGACTCATACTCTTAGATCAAGGTGAACAGATAGAAACGTAAAGCAGGGAAGAGAGGTAGGAGAAGAGTGGACCACCACATATGAAAGAAAAGAAACCATTTTGTAAGTGCTGTCCCTAAACCGAGTAAGCTAGTGATACATTATCCATGCAAAGAAAATAGGCAACTCTGGGAGCCACATAGTTAGGGGACCACCAGAGGTGAACACTAGGTCATGTATGACTGGGGAAGCAGTCATCTTGTGAGCAGTTAAGAGTTAACACAGTCATATAATATTGACAAGGGTTATTGCTCATAAGGAACACTTGAGTAAAACAATATAATTAGATAGCAATATGAAATTTAAAATGAGCCACATTATGACTAAGGTATCACAGTTGAGAAGCATTAGAAGTCAATTTACTAAAAAGTTGGTATTATTAGTCTTATTTTGGTAAGCAGAAGTACAGTGATAGTTGGGATAAAAATATCTCTGAAGAGTGGTAGCATTATAACATTCACGAGAACTGTCTTCAGGCCATGAATCTGACAAAGTTCAGTTGGTAAAATTACCAGACTTTTTGCCAGGTAGTCAGATAATCCAAAAGTAACATTAATACACAGGGGCATTCCAAGATGAGATGAATTGCATACTGTAACACACATAAAATTTGAGTTATTTGGAGAAACAGATGACCATTAATGAGCCAGGACAAAAACAGCAGTAAACTTCTTGCAGGCAATGTATTCCTGGCCTTATTTTTCAAGGTGTATTAGAGAGGGCATTGCAAAGGGTTTGCTTGGTAAAAGGAGAACCGTATACTTCTACAAATGCACCTGAGTTATCCTGAGGTGCAGTCGTCTGCTTTTGGGAGCCCAAGAGCCACCACAGGCCCAGTGGTGAGCCAGGTACCACTAGGGACCACTAGGATGTACAGCCAGTCAAAAGTGTCTTGTGTGGGCCAAGGTTGGACTTTCATGGCACCTGATAGCAGTATGGTTGGTGAAGAGAATTTGGAAAGGGCATTGCCACCACCGGTGCGAGAAGGGAGTCTTTTATTTGAGCACCTTAATATTAATGTAGTCTCCTTATATGGAACTCGTCAGTAAGTAAGCAGGGCTTAAAGTTTTGGTTAGGGCAAAGCAACCATGATCCAAATTTTTTAGACACTGAATAAATGTTCATGTGCTTAATGATTAGTGGAGCGGAGACATTCTGCTTCATAAGATGTCTCATTTGGATGATAGGCATAATGCAATTGTTGCTTAATTAAGAGTCTCTTTTAATAAACCTTAGGATGACCTGCTGTGGCATTGGTCATACTTTATATAAATCTGTTAAACTGTGGTGTAACATTGTGACAGATAACCACAAATATAAGTGCGTCTACAGAAAATGAAAGCCATTCTGAGAGCATTAACTGAATAAAATCCATCTGAACATCCCCAAGCTACAAGTTAAACTTTGTTAAATCTTTTAAGTTAATGTTGTTAATTAATATTGTATGCTGACAAACAATAACACCCATCCCAAGTTTAGAGTAATGAGAAGACACGTATGAGCAAACCATGGTCAAAGGGTCAATGGTGGTATCTTGAACTAGTTAGGAGACAGGCAAACATGAGTAGAAAAGAATATGTTTAACTTGAAATTAACAAAGTTTGCCAAAATTACGAGTACTACCAAATAACATAACAAGTGTCAGTTACAGAAGTAGCAAAAATGACAAAGAACAAATCAGTTCAAGCTTAAGCACACACAAAGTTTTCAGATAGATGTACAGTAAATACAGCACAGACACAGAGATTGATAACTGCCATGCCACTCTCACTGGGACCATGGGAAGGATAGCCACAATCATCCGGATCTGAGCAAGTATTTAAAAACATTTGCTAATGTTAGCCTAAAAACAATCATATGCTGCAGTTTCCACCCTCTTTGTCCCTATCATTTAATACATATCCTTTAAAAGCTCTTTGGGTGTTCAGATCATTGTGAAGAAAATCTCACAGAGAGTTCAAGGAAGTCTCCTCACTCTAGACATAAATGCAATTTATATAAACTATACAGGGAATCTGGATTGCTGTAGTTCACCTCCTCCACTCTGCCTCATAGTTCAACACTCATGTATGGAAAGGAGATAATTATTATATTCCTGCAAATATTCAGCACATCAGTATGTACAAGCCTGTAGGCCTACCGGTCAGTCACATTATGTACTTTTTTGTAAAATGTTCCATCTTCACTAAGTAAAATGTCAAAAGAGAAAGAGATATTGGGAAACAGAAAAGGAGATATTTTGCAAACTCCCCACAGGTCTTAATCTCATTAACTTAATCTCATTAAGTTCCCATAGGTGCCACCTAACATACTATATACACATACACATTATACATATATATAATATATATAATACATATACTGTATTGTGAATGACGTCCGAAACACAGACAGAGACGGACTCAGAAACACACACGGTTTTATTTACAGTTTTTCCTGCACACAGCACAGTGCCCCAAACAGCCCAAACTCACAGTCCTTTTCTTACTTTTCTTTCTCTTTATTTTCTTTTCCCTTTGCTGCCTCCACTCATCTCCTGCAAGCTCTGTCCTCTGCCACCCGACTCCAGCTCCTTGAATGGAGTAATGCACCCGGATGTGCTCTAGGTGCACCCTGATGATTTTCCTGCAGCACTTCCTGGTGCAGTCAAAGGCTCCAGAATTTTCCAAGTGCCCCCTGGCGATGGCCACAGTCCCCAAAAGGATTGAGCTTCCATGCTCCAGCCCCGTGGCCCTGATGTAAACCAGGAGGGCAGTCCTCTCGTGTCCCGGGGAGGGTATTGCCTCTCTCCAGGTGTCCCGGTGGGTCAAGTTCCCCGGTCGCCTGTCACAATATATATATATATATATATATATATATATATATATATATATATACATACAGTGCATCCAGAAAGTATTCACAGCACATCACTTTTTCCACATTTTTGTTACAGCCTTATTCCAAAATGGATTAAATTCATTTTTTTTTCCTCAGAATTCTACACACAACACCCCATAATGACAACGTGAAAAAGTTTACTTGAGGTTTTTGCAAATTTATTAAAAATAAAAAAACTGAGAAATCACATGTACATAAGTATTCACAGCCTTTGCTCAATACTTTGTCGATGTACCTTTGGCAGCAATTACAGCCTCAAGTCTTTTTGAATATGATGCCACAAGCTTGGCACACCTATCCTTGGCCAGTTTTGCCCATTCCTCTTTGCAGCACCTCTCAAGCTCCATCAGGATGGATGGGAAGCGTCGGTGCACAGTCATTTTAAGATCTCTCCAGAGATGTTCAATCAGATTCAAGTCTGGGCTCTGGCTGGGTCACTCAAGGACATTCACAGAGTTGTCCTGAAGCCATTCCTTTGATATCTTGGCTGTGTGCTTAGGGTCGTTGTCCTGCTGAAAGATGAACCGTCGCCCCAGTCTGAGGTCAAGAGCGCTCTGGAGCAGGTTTTCATCCAGGATGTCTCTGTACATTGCTGCAGTCATCTTTCCCTTTACCCTGACTAGTCATCCAGTTCCTGCTGCTGCAAAACATACCCACAGCATGATGCTGCCACCACCATGCTTCACTGTAGGGATGGTATTGGTCTGGTGATGAGCGGTGTCTGGTTTCCTCCAAACGTGATGACCGGCATTCACACCAAAGAGTTCAATCTTTGTCTCATCAGACCAGATAATTTTGTTTCTCATGGTCTGAGAGTCCTTCAGGTGCCTTTTGGCAAACTCCAGGTGGGCTGCCATGTTGCTTTTACTAAGGAGTGGCTTCCGTCTGGCCACTCTACCATAAAGGCCTGATTGGTGGATTGCTGCAGAGATGGTTGTCCTTCTGGAAGGTTCTCCTCTCTCCACAGAGGACCTCTGGAGCTCTGACAGAGTGACCATCGGGTTCTTGGTCACCTCCCTGACTAAGGCCCTTCTCCCCCGATCGCTCAGTTTAGATGGGCGGCCATCTCTAGGAAGAGTCCTGGTGGTTTCGAACTTCTTCCACTTATGGATGATGGAGGCCACTGTGCTCATTGGGACCTTCAAAGCAGCAGAATTTTTTCTGTAACCTTCCCCAGGTTTGTGCCTCGAGACAATCCTGTCTCGGAGGTCTACAGACAATTCCTTTGACTTCATGCTTGGTTTGTGCTCTGACATGAACTGTCAACTGTGGGACCTTATATAGACAGGTGTGTGCCTTTCCAAATCATGTCCAATCAACTGAATTTACCACAGGTGGACTCCAATTAAGCTGCAGAAACATCTCAAGGATCAGGGGAAACAGGATGTACCTGAGCTCAGTTTTGAGCTTCATGGCAAAGGCTGTGAATACTTATGTACATGAGATTTCTCAGGATTTTTGTTTTTAATAAATTTGCAAAAATCTCAAGTAAACTTTTTTCATGTTGTCATTATGTGGTGTTGTGTGTAGAATTCTGAGGAAAAAAAGAATTTATTCCATTTCGGAATAAGACTTTAAAAAGTGATGCGCTGTGAATACTTTCCGGATGCACTGTATATAGTGATAGAAGCCATGGACCTTGCCCTGCTGGGAGGCTGATATCCTGGAAGGATCTGGGAAGCTGGCTGATGTGCACAGGACGTTGCCTCCCCCGGAGCGCTACAGGTTGCTGTGGCTCCACAGATTCCTACAGGTATTCATGGGAGTTGGAGTTCGGGACAGTCCTGTTGGGTTCCGTGAGGGCCACCAGGGGGAGCTACAGAGCCCTACACTGGGCTTTCACCACACCTGGAAGTGATTCCAGGTCTGATTAATAAGCCACCAGGAACAGTCACAGGACCAACTTAAAAACTTCACTAAGGATACCAGATTCAGGTTTAAGAGGACGAAGCTAGCTAAAGGAGGAGTGGAGATGCAACTCTCTTGCATGGTGATAATGGTGCTTGTACTGTGCTGTGGAGAGACAAAAGCGATTCCAGACAGTAATAAAACTGTGTTGTGTGGCTAGACTTGTGTGTATCCGTCTGTGTCAGGTTTGGGCGACGAAGTGCCTTCCGGTGGCCACAATATACATATAAATATATATATATATATATAGGTCTGATCACAATCTGATATTTAGGTGGTTACCTAACAGCTAAAACTTGTGGTTGGTCGGCCAGTTGGCAGACATCCACCACGGCCTCTAAGCTCTGCCTCTTCTGTTCTCTTCCATACTTAAACCCATGCTATACAGCAAGTCCCAGTTCATTTGGGGAACAGCTTCTGAAGAAGACAGATACCCAAACGGGCAGAAGCTTTTTGACACCAAAAAGATATATTCTCAATTTAGACCTCACGTGTAACTTTATTGTTTTTGATCTCTGCTTTTTTATTAACAGACATTAAACAGCCCCAACCCTTTTGTTTCCTTTGCATATTTTATTGTCTACCTTAATAAAAGTACAAGTGTCTGTGTGTCTGTCAGGTTGCTATGCCTCAGTCACTGCAACAGATGGCACATCACAAACATTTGTAGGAATAAAATTAATTGCATTTGTCATTCCAACAGATGGCGTATCACAAATATTAACACAGCTTTTACTAATCCCACACCAAATGGCATGTAACAGACACAAGCATTACATTTTAATTCCATAAATGTTTGTGATGCACCATCTGTTGGAATGAAAAGTGCAATTCATTTTATTACTGCACACACTACAAAATACATTCAAATAGATTGTGCACTGCAGATGTTAATGTTGAAGTCTACGATGATTACTTAGATTTCAGCTTCTCTTACTATGTTTATATATATATATATATGTGTGTGTGTATTTTGTACACATATACAAGTGTAAAGAGAGAGAGGAGTGTATATACAAGATGATCAGTGCTGTATACATTTATGTACAATACCATTTAATTTATCCTATGCAATGTGTGGTTTTCTGTAAAATGTTAAGTTTAATATTTATGCATTTATTGTGTAAGATTAATTAAGCTGTACGTTTTCACTTTCAAATGTCATGTAATCATGCCTGGAAATGAAAAAGGTACATGTAGATGCAGCCTTAGGAGAAGTAAAGATTAGCTTTTTCAATCATCAGTTGCCTCCTATCATTCACTTGTCTCTCTCTCTTTTACTTTCTCTTTTTACCCAGTTAGAGACAGTATGTGGACTTAGAAAGGGGAAGCCAACCATCTGAAAACCTCTTGAAACCATTCACATCAGCAATCAACCAAGCCTGAACGATGACGGGAACAAGTTGCTCCATGGGCTTCCATGCATGCTTTCAATCACGTTTCAGTCATGCTGAGCCTCAGTTTATTAGGCAATAGGGATGTGACACAAAGGCACCTTTTTCTCCAGTGTGCAGTCACTTGTCATCACGCATCCTCAACCAAGCATCATACAGAAGGTAACAAGCAGCACAGTAGCTGTGATCACTACGGTTAATATACTGTAATTAAAATTTGGAAATAAAAGGTATTCATGTATTTTATTTATTTGAAAACAAAGAATGAATCATTGTATCCCTGTAGCTTTATAAATTACTAATTTAACTATAACATGTACTGTTGTGTTATTGAAAATATTCCGTTCTTCTGTCTTTGCGGGGCTTTTGGAATATGTTTTGAATTTTTAAAATGTATAAGAAAGATCCTTAGGAGAGGATACAGTAACTCACTGCATTTGACACACAATTTTCCTTTAAGATATGAAAGTCTCATTCATAAAATTTATGCTGTGTTACATGGCAATATGATGAATTATTCTACCCTTGTAAGGAAGTACAAAACTCATTGGGGTGCTAATAAATGGTCAGGTTTGTGAATTTCTATCGACACTCAGTATTCACTGTAAAATGACTAAAATTGCTTTCATTTTTAAAAAACTAAAATTTTCTTTTATAAAGTTTAAATTGTATTATTTTTTCTCTAATGTGACATGACATTCTTTAAATACATGATATTGATTTGTATCTTAATGATTTCTGTATGGAGCATCAAGTACCAAACCAGATTTACTACCATTATTTTAGTATTTTAAAGCAAACTTTCTCAAAACGTTTAATCTATTGAGGATAAAATCACTGTCAGTCAAAAGCAAACATTCTTGCAGCAAAGCAATACCATTCCACACAATCGTTTTTAATTTGTATTGTCTTGATTGGATGTTAGATGACAGAATCTTGCTTTAACACAACAGTTTAATATAATATTTATACTGTTGTCAGACATGTCCGGGGAGCAGAAAGGGAAGAATAATGGTGTATAATAGTCTGCAACTTCCTTTCCTCTTAGAGGGGAGGAGGATGGCTTGGAGAACCATTGGCTGGTAGAGGACAGCCTGGAGGACCATTGGCGTTATTTCCCCATCACTCCCAGAAGTCCACTCTCTTCCTTCCACTTCACAAACAGCATAAACACTGGAAGGTAACATTCACTTGGAGACCATCTATGAAGGAGGATGGACCTCTCCTATAAACAAACAACATGTGACATCTTGCCTCTGCTGAATCTGTAGATGTTTGCCTTATATTAAACAGGGTTTTCCATCCTGGACTCTTTAATGCTTTTTCTGACTCCCATTTCTATTTATTACATGGTCAAGGGGCAGGTGGTGGCAAGGCCACTGTGACTACGCTAGTTTAATCATAGGATAGGGTTTATAGAGAGGCCAGAAGATTCATATGTGCCTGCTTCTTTTGCATCCATGGCATCCCTAATCCAGAAGATGATTAATCACCCTTCACAACACTGTGCATTTCCATGCCATCCATTGTCACTCCCACCTTAGGCCCCTTCAAAGTATCTTGCACAAAATCTCATTGTTGTCATCATCGACCATCTAGTGTTTTTTCATCCTGATCTGTATTAATCAGGTTACAAAACACTTCTCAGCTCTCTTTTGTGCATCCTTTTACAATTCAATAATAGGCTGGCATTTACCTAGACTTCTTTACCCAGGAATCAACAGATGAAGTTCTTCTGAAGTACTCAATTCAGATATGCTATAGGGCTATCTTATGAAGTATGCTTACTGATAGAGAATGGATTCAACGTAACCACTAATGAAAATTCCTCAAACAAATTAAAATGCAAAGCTGGCCAAACATATTAAAAAGTACTTTTATAAAATATACAGACAAGGGATACACCACCAAAGGAAGACTACAAATTCTAAAGAAAAACAGAACTAAGCCTAAACCCCGCTACAACTCAGGACTTAACTGGACACCTTTAATGTGCCATCACTGCAATCCCTTTATCGCCTCCCTTTTATCTCTCTCTTCGTAAAATTAGTTGAGATTTCACTCTAAATCACCTTGTGACACTTGACTTACTGTACCTCTGGTTCAAGAAGTTTTTGTATACTCTCTATCAGGAGTACTTGCCGACAATCCCTAAAATCACTTCAGTGATCAGAATCTGTCCAACTTTGGTACAAAGATACCCAGCTAGGACATGCTTCAGTGTTCCCTACTATTCTGATGCCGATGAGCTTTTAGTTGCCTTTAAACAGGTAGCTCTAAAAACCAGCATTGAGAATGTCCATTCACTAAAATCAGATAACACTAATACCACAAGTTATGGTCCATGTTCATTAAAGAATGTAAGCAAGAGTTTACTGGTCTATCACCCATAAACCCTAACCTTACCATTCAAGGGCTGAGTTGGCTAGGGCATATCCATTTATACACATGCCCACACTCAGTAATACTAAGAAAATGAGAAAATTCTGTAATCTGTGGTGACTAAATTAATGAAATTACTGAAAGACATACTTTTAAATACCTTCCTCTTGTAATTAGATCAATACCCCTTTAGGTTTACTCCCTACTCTGTTAATGTTTTATTCTCAGTTTCAAAACACAGGTGTACACCAAGGAATTGTAAAATCTTCAATACTCTCTACACAGCAGATATTAAGGTACAATTCCAATTTATGCCATGTAAAGAAGCTGTTTGATTACTCCTCCATTGTATGCTGCAGTCAAAGTGGAGATGGTAAGTGTATGGAAAGGACATGGGGGACTCTGTCATGTGTTTCAGGGAAAATCAAGTATAATTGAACATTACTTACCATATATACTTGCTTATAAGCCGGGTCTTGAAACCCAAAAAAATTGATCATAAAATCAGACCCCGACTTATATGCCAGTTCAAAAATATGGTAATTATTATTTTTTTTTACATCTTCTTGCCTCCTCCAGTCTCGCACCAGTTTCTCAGACACAGCGAATTTTGTTGCAGCAGCGCAGTTACCAATTTCTTTGCCACTTAAATGACATTCAATTTAAAACCAGCTTCATACTTTCTTCTGATCAAATGCTCCACCGTAGATAAGGGATGCTCTTACGATAAAGGTGTATGAGGATGTGATACAAAAAACACAAATCAGTGCACACATTACTTCAGAATAGTTTGGGTATTACCGTGTGGTCATGTAGGCATAATACATAGAAAAAAAAGGATAAGTTCTCCCGCGGATAAGTTGGGACTTGATTTTACCATATAATTTCTGGTATTTTATAATGCCAGTCGTACAAGTCGAAATGCAGAAAACTCTAAATGCTATTGGTCCAAAAGATTATGATATGCTAACGCCCACCTGAGAAAGTAACCACGGAGCACACTGCCCTTTTTTCTATGTGGGTGCGGCAATGTGCTGTATCAGCGTGTGCTCCTAATCTCTTTCTCTCTCTCTATTGTGGCTACGTGTGATTTGTGTTTTTGTATCTCACACCTTGCGGTGGGCTGGTGTCCTGCCCAGGGTTTGTTTCCTGCCGTGCGCCCTGTGTTGGTTGGGATTGGCTCCAGCAGACCCCAGTGACCCTGTAGTTAGGATATAGCGGGTTGGATAATGGATGGCTAGACGGATATCTCACACCTTCATACATCTTTATCGTAACAGCATCCCTTATCTACTATGGAGCGTTCCATCAGAAGAAAATTTGAAGCTGGTTTTAAATTAAACATCGCTGAAGTAGCGATAGAAATTAGTAACTGTGCTACTGCAATAAAATTTGATGCAACTGAGAAACTGGTGAGAGATTTGAGGAGGCAAGAAGATGTAAAAAAAAAATGTCTCGCATTTTTGAACGGGCATATAAGTCGGGGTTTGACTTTATGATCGATTTTTCGGTTTTCAAGACCTGACATATATGTGAGTATATATGGCAATTAAGGGTTCTGAATTGTAACAGGCAAGATAACTACGATTGAGCCCAAAAATTAATTGCTTTAGTAGTAAATAAATGGGTTTTAATTAAGAAATTAGCTGAGGTGAAAACCTGTAGCCACCTGTTGACTTTCAGAACTGTAATTGAGGACCTCTGATCTACAATGGAAGTAAAATTTGTCAGTGATGAATGTAAATGCTAACAAGACACATGGTTAAATACCAAGTTTCATTATCAGCAGGGACTTAGTTCTAATTAGGAAACTGGCTGGAATGAAAACTTGTAGCCACTGCAGCCCTCCAGGACCATGATTAAGACCCCTGTGCTAGTGGAAAGACCCATCACTCACTGAAGGCAGTGGTAGAAAAGAGAAATATGGCAAAATTAGAGGCTGTTATGAGTAGTGCTGTCTACCCTCTCCATGGTCTACAGACACACCTCTAACCATTGTATGTGCATTCCTCTTCAGAGATCAATAAAGCACATCTGTCAATCCATTTTGGAGTGAAATCCTGATCTACACAGCATCCTATCAGTGCTGGATTTTTTCCAATTTCTTACGGGTGATCTTGCCAGAGTTCAATTACATACTGTATGAAATATTATTGAAATTTTGTTTCTCTCCTTCTCAGATTCTGCATATTTAAACAATAAAATCCTGAGAAGCTTCTGTTAGCTCACTGTAGGCCGCAGTTAATTCTGCACTACACAAAAAAGAAATCTTCTAAGGAATATTATAGGAGCTGCTAATTTTACTTCATGCCAAACCTCTGATTTGCTCTGCTTTAGGCACAAACAGCAACCAAAGCACGAAAAGTTTTCTATTTTTTTTTTTTATTTGCTTTTCCTAAAATGATCCATTTGTTTTTTAACATAAATATTAACTATAAGACCTTATTAAACATGTGAAGAGTCTGGCCTGATTTATCTTCAGTCCAGCCTTTACATCAACACAAATTCAAATTTCAATAAGGCTGTGTAAATATCTGTTATCCAGTCTGTCTGTGAAGCCTTTTCAAGTATAAATCACAGTTTAACATTGATGACCATTTATTGATTAAATTTACCATTTACTGTTGTATCGCATAAGACATGGAATAAACAAGGTGCTTTCCAGTGAATTAAAACATCAAACATTTTCAGACTCTTAGGGAACATCCTGCCAAAGGGTCAAGACTTTGATTTAGTGTTTAGTGGGTTTTCTGAAAAAACTTTTTTAGTTATGTTCACACAAATATATTATACAGAGTCCAGAAATTCTATGCAAGTACACTGTATGCCTCTTCATGCTTGTTTTGAATCCGTTAATTAAAAAAAAATAAATAAATAAAATTAAACCTGTTGTTATATGGTTTATTAGAATGCGTGTACAATTATGCATAAAAAAGCTTATGTTAGGTGGGTGGTTGGTATGGTCTTACACAGCTCATTAGCAGTGAAAATTTCGCATGATCATTCACTTAGCCTAGCTCTTCAGCAGATTATGTATGTATGTATGTATTTAGCTATGTATGGTTCTAAATATTTATTTACAGACATACTGACGGAGTCATCTGTGATGTTTTTCACTAGCTGAAATTAGTTGTACATATAGGTAAGCTTAAAAAAAGTAACAGGATAGTCATTAAATATGGCTGGACTGGATGTGTATTATCTCATTTGAGCTTGGAAGAAGATACCATTTGACGTCTGAGACAGCATAGCTTTTACACAAAACTATCTTGCAAAAATGTGAAGTTCATTAACAATTATGTGAGGGAAAGTAGTGTCTAATTATCAAGATAATCACATAAACCAAACCATCTTCCTAATATTGTGTAGGTCTCGTTCATACCACCAAAACAGCTCTGACCTATCAAGGCATAGACCCCACAAAGTGAAAGTCCATGTCCATGAAAGTGTCATGTGGTATTTGGCACCCATATTGCACCTCCATGGATCAGACTTTTTTTTTCCAGTACATTCCACATATGCTCGATTGGATTGAGATCTGGGGAATCTAGAGACCAAGAACTCTTTGCAATGTTCCTGAAACCATTCCTGAACAATTTTTGTAGTGTGGCAGGGCACATAATCATTTTGAAAGAGGTCACTGCCATCAGGCAACACTGTTGCCATGAAAGGATGTGCGTGGTCTGCAACAATCTGCCCAGAGCAATTCACTTGCTCTGATAGCCTGCCCTTTTTCCCCACAGTGCATCCTGCTGCCATCAGTTCCTCAAGTAAATGGTGCACACACACACCCAGCCATCCTCATGATCGAAAATATAACATGAATCCTCAGACCAGGCTACCTTATTCCATTTCTCAATGGTCAGGGTCTGATATTTAAGTGCTTCTTATAATGTGCTTTCAACAGTGGATAGGGGTCAGCATGAACACTCTGACTGGTCCGCAACTATACAGCATAATGTTTTTCAGCAATTTGTGCTACAGTTGCTTTTCTGATGGGCTAATTTCACTCTCCACCCACATCTACAAGCCTTGGATACCCATGACCCTATTGCTTGTTCACCAGTTGTCCTTCCTTGGACCAGTTTTGGTCGGTACTAACTACTGCATGCCAGGCACATCCCACAAGACCTGCCATTGTGGAGATACTCTGACCCAGTCATATAGCTATCACAATTTGGCCCTTGTCAAAGGTGCTCAAATCATTACAGTTGCCCATTTTTCTTGCTTTCAATATATCATCTTCGAAAACGGTATGTTCACTTATGGCCTACTATTTTCCACCCCTCAAAAGGTGTCATTGTAAAGAGATAATCAATGTTATTCATTTCACCTGTCAGAGGTTTTAATGTTATGGCTGATCAGTGTATATGCTAGTGTGGGAACATACAAGTAGGAGCTTCTAATGAGTGATACAGTTTGAATGTCCTACTACTAAATATACATTAACATAAATATGTATCTGGTCTGCTTTTGTGTAAGTGCTTGGTAGGTGATCCAGCAACGTAATAAGAATGTGCAATGCTCCCAGCTGTAGCCAGAGTATGCCTGATTATCAGAGAGAGCTGGAAGAAGATCTCAAGTCCAAAACTGGTTCCTGCCTTAAACACAGAAGTTAAAAAGAGGTCGAAGCTCTCCATGGTGCTGAACTGGTTAGGTCTGTTCATCCATTTTTCAATCAACTCAAATCCACTTCAGAGTGAAAGCTGGATCTAATAATTTATGGGTGAACTTTTCTACTTGCCCTGGAGACACCCAAGTATAAGAACTTCAGCTTCTATTGAATGATAGTCAAATAAACACAATTGAGAGATGAATACTGGGGTTAGGGCTCAATCACTTAAAGACCAATGAATGCAAAAGAGGAAATGTAATGAAGTGAATGTTTTCTCAATGAGGCCACCAATTTGACTGCAGTGCAGTGCTGCAGAATACATCATGGTTTCTAACCTCACACCTAAATATATGTTCTCTACTTAAGTATTGCATCTAAACTACATAATGCAGAAAACATAGTCTTGGTTTTGGAAATTACCTGGAAGTATCTGAGTTGAGTAACACCTGGTGACGCACTAGTGCTTTTATTTTCTTGCAAAGAATTAAGATGAAACTCTCATACATGTAGGATTAGTGTAGAAGTATAATACTTCTTACTATTTTGCTTCCATTTACAGAATCCAAGGAATTCACAAGGGGCCATAACTACCAATATATTGTCAAACTGTTGAAGTCAAATACTAAAAGCACCTCTTTACTGGCCTCAGACACATACTGCAGAATAAGAGGAACCATCTGCCCTTGGATCCCATTGTCACAAGCAAGATAATGGAGTCTCTCCAATGTCTCTCCTGACACACAGCAATATTTTTACTTCATTAGACCTGGGAAAGGAAACACCAACTCTGCTAAAAGCATATCTACACCTGATACAGTTCCTTTGCACACAAGTGTCATCAGATACTAAAAGAGTGCTGGCCACTGTATAATGTGTGCTTGGAGTCTGTCTGTTTCATTGGTTCTGAGTGTTATTCAAAAGCTTCAAGGTGAAAGAAAGGATGATGTTTAAAAAAACTAAGATAAGGGAATCAATTTATTTTGCGCTTATGTTGTTTCTTCCTGTTCATTTTAAGTTATACTGTGATTATTCTGTAATTCCTTGCTAAACTGACAAACAAACTTTGATGAGCTAAGCAGTGATTGTTTCCATCTTCCAATAAAAGTAAAATTAAAATGTATTAATAGACTAGGTCATGGTCACATAGGGAATCAGAAGGCAATCAATGTTTCACAGAAAGCTGTGCACATGCTTTTGTTTCTGAATGCAGTATATAACACAAGCCACAGTGGCATTATGGATTTTGTTGAAGTAATTTTGTGTTTGTATGTTTTGTTGATTCTATACTGTCATTAATGAGAGAGGAAGCTGGCCCGTTTTTGTGTATTCCTAAACTCACACTAGTAGGAGAATTACACTGTAAATACACTATTGAAAGCAAATTTTTCAATTCTTAATTAGAACTCTGGTATGTTAACAAAATAAGGTAACGCTTTTGAACAGGGACTTTAAGGGATGTCTGTAACACACACATTAGTTGTTTATGGCTAAATAAAACAAGCAAATCCTTTCTTAAGGACTTTTGGCATAGCAGTAAGAGCCTAATAGATTGACTAAAGGTATTTACCCTAATAAAGATACTGGTGACCATTAATTCTTACAAAGAACAAACAAAGCATTTGTTAAGGTATTCTTGCATAGAAGTAAGTAAAATATACTGAAGTGTTACCAAAAAGGATTATTATTTATTGGTTGAGTCCTTTGTCCAAGACAACTTACAACATTTGAAAATAAATAAGTGCCATTTCTTTTGTTTTTGCAGGATTTGAACCAACATCCTCACAGTTTGCAGTCCAAAGTCTTAACCACTAAAAAACATTGCCTACCAATAAAAGAGCCTTGCTTGTCATTCTTGAAATAATGCCATATTCTAATAAAATTGTCAACGGTTAAAAGAGACTAGTAATACTTAAGTGGCAAGACAGTTCACATTCAGAGATCTGTCAGACTGTTACAGCAAACACTGTGAACAGGACTAAAGAAAAATTTGCCCTTGTGTGTTGTGTTAAGAAGAAAATGTGACCCAGGGCAATTAAAATAATCTACTGTAAATGGAAACTAAAGAAAATGACTAATCCTTAAAAGAGATATAAACTGATTGTACTCTCCTTAGCTAAATAAGAAATTAAAAAACACAGCCAACTTAAAATATATTTCAAACCACAAGCAGAATTTCATTACAGATAAACCAGACTTAAAATGCATGAATGAATTGCAGAAAGAATGGTGTGATTCAATTGCTGTTATCTGAAACTAGATACCAGTAAATTGATTATTAAAATAAACTCAGGTGAGATTGCAAGAAAATTATCATTTTAAAAGGTTTTGATTCAAGCAGTTCTCATCTAAACTGTGTTGGTTAGGAGGGAGGAGGCTCAGAACGAAACATTTGTTGTATTGTCTATACTAGATAAAACCCCCATATATAAAATATTTATAAAAGAATAACTTTAAAAAGGCTTTGAAGACTTATCAGGGCAATTGGCTTTGAAGTGGCGGTAGCACAGAAACAATACAGAAAGAAATTTTAATGTTTCGATAGTTCAATAGTAAAAAAAGAACCATAAAGCTGATTTAGATGGAATGTTAAGATATTTTAGCCAGTGTCATTTTGAGAATAGTAAAATATGATGTTGATATTGCCTTAGGGGTTGGGATTAGTAGTTAAAGGACACAAATATATCTGGGATCATCTGAGTGCCAATTCTTAAATACAGAACTGTATAAAAACTGAAAAGAAAAAGTCTTGGTGATGCAAAGAAGGAGCCTTTAGACAGATTTCATTGGCTTAGTAATTTGAAGCTGTCTAAAAGCCACTAATCTTGTACTATAATGTTGCTCATTGTTCGATATTTGTAGTGACTTAGCTGGGATGGCAACTGCATGTTAGTGAACAGTGGTATGGGACTAATGACCATACCAGCCATGTTAGCAAGGCTTCTTTCCAAAAGACCCAGTCCATACGGGGTGTGCGTTGTCCCGCTGGTTGTAGTGAATGTGGATAGATAGCTTTACTCACCAAGAAAGTCAAGGTTTAGAATCTGTATACTTTAATGTAGGTTTCTGGCAAGAAGTCATACAAAGTATTAGGATGTAATAACCATTGACAACCTCAATTTCTTTAACCTAAAATAAAATATGGCGGGAGGCAACGCTAAGACTAAAGCAGTGTCAGTAGCAAAAATGGGGCTAGGGACATACCAATATGTATCATATTAAAAAAAGGGGGGGGGTTAGGAATATACCAGAACTAATATTAACACAGGCTGCTGCAGCAGCACAACTTCTTTACAGAAAAGAAAGAAAGAAAGAAAGAAAGAAAGAAAGAAAGAAAGAAAGAAAGTCAAGGGTACAAATGAAGTGTACGTTATTTCAATAAATACCTTTCACAGGTTCTTCTTCCAATACCAGTAATCACAAGCACAATCCAATACAGTATATTTCCTCCACTCTCCTCCAGGCAAGTCTTGCTGTCTACCTCCTGACTCCAATTCCTTTTATCTTGGAACCAGGAGCTCTTCCTGTACCACAGCACTGCAGGATGGAAGTACTTCTGGGTCACACAGATGCTACCCTCTCCCCCCTGGTGGCACCCAAGAACCTTGACAGGGTTTCACCCCGTACTACAAATTTCAAGCAACCCTGTGGGTATCTAAACTCACAGGAGCACTGCCACCTCTAGTTCTAGGAGACAAACTATCTGTTCATTAATTGTAGAATCTTCCCAGCAGGTTGTGCCTTCATTCTTGTACTCCTTCCATTACAGCCTCCTAGGCAGGTCCAATATTTTCCTTAAACCAAGTTGATACGTCAGTCTACCCTCTGCTGCACTCACAGTGTAAATGTGCCATGTCTACTTAGGGAGCTAGAGGGCAGATGGTACAGTACTTGACAGGGTTTCCTGAGCAACCTACAGAAGACTCAAGGGTGCAAAGCTCCAGAAGAAGCTCTATGTAGTCTCGTTATCCTGTGAGCAAATGACCCAATCAGATATTCTGGGGCTTTGGGATTGGGGCTTTAACCTCAAGTTAAAAGGCTAATTAAGTATAAATTCAGGATTAATGGAGAACAGTTCAACTGGAAGACATAAAGAGTGAGCCATTAGGGAAAACAGAGGGCTTTAATACAGTTCTGTTAGGGGGGTAAGTGGGCAAACCACCCCACCCAGTGAAAAGGCTTCATTATATGTGGAAGCGGGCCACTGAGAGGCAATGTGTTTTGGGTCATTTCAATTTGTTTGAGTATTTTTGTTTTCTCTTCCTTCATCTGTCTCTAGTATAGCACTTTTCATTTCTAGCTATTTAACTATGCAAAACACTTGTTTTATTTTTGAGAGTCATCTTTTCATCATAGAATATATTAAAATAAATAAGATTCTTTTTTTTCCAACAGAGAAAATGTTTCTGTTGGCCATTTCATGAAATAATTAATATTACTTAAAGTGGCTTGCAAATGGTGTGAGTGAATTAACCGCAAACTCTGTGGTAGTAGAACAATTCTACATTGAAGACAGATAATGTGTCTTTGTTCTAAGGGTATGAAAAATGTAAAGAACTGAGTCAGTGAAAAGTGTGTAATCAATCAATTATTCAATTACACTAAAAATCCTTACAAGGTTCTGTTAAGCACATTCCAAAGTCCTTCTTTGTTCTTTCCAAAGAATGAGGGCACTACTGACTTCAGAACATTACACCAGAGAGATGCAACCCATTTTTAAACTTCTTCATAGAAGCATAACACCTAAGCCAACCTTCTAATAACGGCTCTGAACAATTGGTAAATAAGTTATATCCGCTGGAGGCAGGGGATAGATTGACACTGTGAACATCCATAAAACACTGAAGAACTGCCAAAAACTGCCGCCAATAAAGAGCCGATAACCTAATAGACTTCCAAATTCACATCAGTTACTTTGGCTATTGCAGGACATTCTTTTTTTAGCCTTATTGTGCACCATCAAGTTTCTGAATATGCTTCACTCACACTGCTAGGCTGTTTTCTCTGTTCTAGCCACAGACAATCTGTTTTTACAGTAAGATATGTAAATTATATTTTAAATAATTAATAGCTGCATTAACACCATAGACCTCTATAAAGCACAGGCTACAAATTACCTCTCAACCAATATCAAAAAACAGAAAAGAAAGTGAGCCCTTTTCAAAATTACATTCATTTCAATATTTAATATTTACGGGTTTAAAGACAGATGGTACATTGGGCAACAATAAGGACTCACTGTATTTTGACCCCAGTTTGATTTCTGTCTGGGGAGCCACTAACTTTGCCTTTCTAGCCTTTTCTGGCTTTTTCCATATTCCAAAAGTATGTTGGTAACCAGGCTGGAAACTCCGATTTCTCTAAAGCCAACACTAGTGCAGTGTCCCTTACTGTGACTCAGTCAGAAAAAAAGAATGTTAAACCTCTTGCTTGTATCCACTTTGATCTGTTTGTGTTATGTTATATTAAAAAACAAGAGATACAAAAGTAGTTCACTGCCATGGTTCTCACATTCTCTGAACAATTCTTTTACTCTTCTCTGATAAACGGGCCATGTTTCATTACCATTCCCACTATACTAATATTACTTCAAGTCTTTCTCACAAATACGTTGTATGTTTTTATCATTTTGAATTCTAGGCCACACCAGCATAAAGGCTTAACAGACAAAATATTATGTTTTTGATTTTTTAAAAATATTTTTTCAGAATGGGATGAACTTTTCATAAATTTTTTATTAACACATAGATTCACACTGACACAACTGTACCATAGTTTCTCAGAATATCTGTCTGGAGACAACTATGTGTAAATTTGGCTTAAACATTGGTGATAGCAATTACATGGTTCATTCATTTTGAAATTTCTAAACCAATGCAATGTCTCATGAAGGCAGCGCTTAGATTAGGGGCTGTGATTTAAACAACAGGGAGTAACGGGATGCCTGTTAACCTTGCCTGATAGGCAGCAAGCCTGTGGTCATGATGGATAAACTTCTACAGCTCAAAAGTTTCCTAAAAAGACCTCTGTTAAACATATAAATGTGTGTGTTGTGTGCTGAGAACATATAATGTGTTAAAAATGAAACCTGTTGCAAAGGAAAAAAAAAACCTTTCTGTAAAACCAGATGATACTTTGGCAATCAAAGACATCACTAGGTTAGTGGGTAAGTGGTAAAAGTGAACTGCCGCCAACTGTGGTGACTGTCCCTCTCACTTACGACGATACAGCCGCAGTCAATTTGAGGACTTATCTGCAAAAAGATAAAACTGTAAAATATGCATTTGAACCAAACAGTGCGCTTTCAGATTCAGTAAAAAGGAGGTGAAAAGAACCACCAATAAAATGGTAAATATGCCTCATGACACTGACACCACCCCAGCAGAAGCATAGATATGGCTGCACAGCATCCAGTGTCTCCCTACACGTCTAAATGAATAAAGTTGACATTAATGTACATTATTATATGCATATATATTATTAATGTATATATTGCTTCGCTTTCCCACAAACCTCTTCCCCCTCCGCCTGCGCTATACACCAACTACCTTGCATCTCTGCCCCTCACATTGTGAAGAGAAGGGCTGAACACACCCCAAGGAGATGCAATCGCTCTTCCGAGACCTCCTCTTAAAAGGTGATACAATAGGAAGCATGAACAGTTTTTTTTTTACCTCCTCTTTGCTCGATCAGCTGCTGGCTTGCCGCTGCTGCTGTGCCGTGTGACCTGCATCTCGCATGGTACACTTCTGTCATATCACCTATGTCCATATATTCGACCTCTTTTCACTTTTACCTTTTTTTATTCCGTATTTGGAATTACATCGTGACAACGCAACACATACCTGCAATGAATGAATATTGTTTATTTCTCTCTACAAGAAATGTGTCTGACATAAACATGCAGGACTTTTCCAAATCTCTTTGCATAAGCTCTTGTCTCATGGGGCTTCCGGCCCCAGGTGTGGTTACATCGCTTGGTACAAAGACTCGTCTTGCGGGACGTGAAAATGTCTCTGAGACAATCATGTCTTGTCTCCTTCCAAGAAATTTTTTATAATAGATATATATATATATATAGAGAGAGAGAGAGAGAGACAGACAGAGAGACAGAGAGACAGAATGAAAGCGAGAGATCACAATGTTTCTCCCCTAACACTATTTGCTGTTGTTCTGTTGTGTAATAGTCAAAATGACATGATATATAAATTAATCAATAACCTTCAGAAGCCTAAGCTCTTGAACTGATAAATGCAGTTTTACCTTTCATTCTATTTTTTTTTCCACAGTGTCAAGTCTTTTGTTCAGTTTATTTTGCTCTCTGTATTTTTCCTTAGCTATTTTACATATTTGTCTCCTGCATGAGCAGAAATGGAACACTGAAACCCCGGAAATTTAAAGTAGACGGACTGGAGGAAATTGGAGACGGGTTTTAAGAAAGAATCCACGTGGGCAGAGACATTTCCACAGCACTACAAACTTTTTAGTGAGTTGTCCTCAGATTATGTGTTCTTGCTTAAGAATTACATCTGACCCAAGACAAGCTACACTGTAACACCATAATACTTCAGAGAACAATTAAACTTATGTGACCCAAGGTGGATTTCCTGTCCATGTGTATTTTTTCCTAGGCAGAAACTGACATCACAATCTTTACACCACTATTGTCTGGACTGGCTGTACAGTAATCATACACTTTCATCACAATCTTATAGTAAACTATTCTGTTTTCTCTCTTTTGTAACATAATATCCTACAACATGCCAAACCCAATCCAAAATCATGAAAAACATGAAGCAGAAGCAAACTATTATAACATTCTCAAACATTCATTCTCGCTACAAAGTCATTCAACAGAACATTTTCATGAATGTTATATTTCACATAACCTATACATTAACAAGAAATACTGTATTATGAAATAAAATTACCAAAGATGTTAGTAATTCACTTCCTTAAATTGTGAATTAGCACTGATCTGTGACACAGTGTGTCCCACAAGACACTGAATAAGTTCAAAACTGAACTGTCACCATCTTACAGAAAGAAAGCAAAAGACAGAACTAAAAGCCTAAATTTCAGCATTCTTCAAAACATTCAGGCAGATCTGCAATAAGAGAGACAGCATATGGGTCCGAACCAACAAACAAAACCAAAAGTGCCTCAACAATTTCTCTTTTACTCCTTGCTGTATGAAAACAAATGCAAACATATGGCGGCCGTCACATCTTATTATTAGCAGCCCAAGTTTGTGAACTGCTTCATGAATGATAACTGCTCAAGCAGGCAACTGTTCTGAATTCTGCACTGAAGTCTCAGCTACAGAGTCCTGTACTAATAAAAGGACTTCTGAATTTAAAAAAGGAACGCACACCTGCAATAACAAATGAGGTAGTCGTTGCCACTTTAAAATCCAGCAGACTCCGGCTAAAGCATTCACTAGCAACTGTCAAAAATCAGGAAAACTCCATGGTACAACCTGTTCTGGTAAAGAAACATCTGCATTCCCTCCACATTACCATGAACAAATGAAAATAAATAAATGACTCATTTTGTGTTATTTTTAACTCTGAAATTGCTGGCTACAAACTCAAGTGAGAAATAGTCTTTGAGAACATACTGCTTAGACAGGTTTATTTTGTATTTTATTCTTCATTTTCTTTTTGCTTGCCAAGGGCAAAAAGCATTGAAAATAATAAATTTGGATTCATAAGCATACAATACATTGCTAGTATACAGCTCTCATTTTTTTTTTACCTTCTCTGCAGTTTCAGATTGACAAGGCTACAGGAGGTTATCACCCTTGCTGCAGCATGTTTTGTACCTACAGACAGACTTCAGTCGAGCCAGAGCAGTAAGTCGTTCTATTTACTGTGTTGGAGGCTTTCTGCTGCCAATGTATTGAACAGGATGTCCACAGAGCACAGTCCTCTTTATGACCATACCAAGAGACCACCGGCACTGACACCAGAGATCACACTCCACTTTGTTTTTAAAGCTATATTTAACATTTGCAGACAGTTCAGCAGTACCAGCCAGCACGTACACTCATATGTTCCATTAAAATATGAGATTATGAAATAGATGACCGGGATTTCAAAGTATAATATCTGTTTAACTTCAGAACAAAATTCAATTATCTTTTCTTAAAGCTAATGTCATACCTTAATAGGTCTTGATCTGAGCACCATTTGTAGCAGAACAAGTAGCAGTAGTACAGAGCTAGCCATGGATTTTAGGGATGGTAGAATTGCACCCAAATACTGTGACTGCTGCATGAGTCTGATGAACTGTCTAGGGGGAGCAGTGCACAGTGCACAGTTCACTTTCAGTTTTTTTTCTTAATGAGAAAATCAATGTTACTTTTGTGATTATTTTCAAAGATATATGCCTTTAAACTTTAGTTTATGACTTTGAGCTCACTGAAGACTTGGCCGGACCCCCCTTTTATCTCACTAAATGTGCTAATAATACATGCACTCTTAAATCTGGTTAATCTGATAAACTGTTATGGCAGCATTGAGTGCAATACAGAAAACACCCTGCACAGGATATCTGTACATCACAAATGAGCTAATGAAGCTCATCAATCTTCAATAAAGCTGTAGGCTTGCTTGGGTAAGGGCAAATATACTGTAGACATTTAGATGTTTTAACACATTTTAACACATATATCTCTATAATGTGTCTCACACTCTCTGATATTGTAAACACTGTAATATTTGCCTCCTTTTCAGAGATCCAGTATTGTGTCATGGACTCATGAGTTAGTTAGTCAAAACATCTTGCATCTGTAGGACTCTCGATTTAAACCATCCAACAATTTTCTAAACCTGGTAATTCAGAGCATGGTAGTGGGTAAGCTGGTGCCTATCCCAGCAAGCACTGGGTGCAAGACAGGAACAATCCCTGGACAGGATGCCAGCCCATCACAGGATGAACACACACACACACACATAATGGGCCAATACAGCACTCTCAGTCCATCCAACCTGCATTTCTTTGAACTGTAGGAGGACACTGAAGAAACTCTATGAATTATTGTGAATAAATTATAGTATAACATTCTTTTCATAAGTATGATTTTATTATACTGTCTCTTCCTGATCAACCTAATCTACATAGAATAGGGCTAGGGCTCAAAGCTATGCAAGTCCATCACCGCTGGAAATAAAAAATAGCTCACGTTTGTGAAGATGAATATTTTGAACAATCCATCGGTTAACAGCAGCTGTTTTATGAATGCCAAAGTATCATCTGGTTTTACAGAAAGGTTTTATTGGGAGCATTTGCAATT
Source organism: Polypterus bichir lapradei (assembly GCA_026402145.1). Classification (NCBI taxonomy): domain Eukaryota; kingdom Metazoa; phylum Chordata; class Cladistia; order Polypteriformes; family Polypteridae; genus Polypterus; species Polypterus bichir. Next base: position 49,402,433 of record JANRMT010062814.1, read on the forward strand.
TAAAGCCACAGTTACAGTGTATGAATATTGAAAATCCACCCCTTTACTCTCACAAATGTCTAGTTTTCTCACCACTTTTGCAGAACACATGGGTGTAGTAGGCCAATATTCCATTAATTAAACTCCAAACATATATTCAGCTTATTAACTTCAATGTGAATTAAGATAAATGTTTCACTGATTATGAAAGAAACAACTGAAACAAGGACACCAAACTTAACTCCCCGTGAGCCACGGCCTGCTGGCCCTTATCCCAGCCAAACTCATAATGAGAGGCTGATTACATTCACCCTGGTATAATAGCCAATGCAGCACCCCCCTCAACTGTGACAATGTTAACATCTCTGCACAAGTAACCCAGGGCTGAGAAGACTGCCATGTTACTGAGTGTAAAGGATAGGCATGACTCTCCAACTTCTTTTTTTTTTTTTTTTTTACGACATGTACGCCATGGAAATTGAACACAGTACGTCTACAGTTCACACAGGAACCTTTGAAGAAGAATTGACTTGAGAATAAAGCAACGGATACCAAAGTGTTTAAGAACTGGCAGAACCCAACTTGGTCCGAGCGCATTCTAAAAACAGCACAGTTATGGATAGAAAAGTGCAAGACAGCACTGCTAACATGTAAACAACTTATAGTTGCTAACTTTTATTAAACGTATTCAGTATGTTAAGCAGCATAACATATCACATTCCAGAGATGCACAGTTTTAGGGATTGCTGGAGAATTAAATGAAGGGTTTCTACTAAGAACCGAGGAAACAAACAAAGCTCACACTTTACAGCTGATAATTTAAGGGCTTGTTTTGTGCATCTATTACTTACATACTGTTAAATAACACAAGCAAAGCCTTTGTTACGGTCAGGCTACACAGCAGTAAATAACTAATCGAAGCCTTGTAGGTTGCCATCATTCTAAAGGGTGGTCATTGGTGCTTTACAAATCTTGTGAAGACCAAACCAAGCTTTCATACTACTCAAAATAGTAATATACAAGACTGAGTCTAGACTGGGTCTAACCCGAAAACCTTTACTTCAGATATTGCTATCCCAAACACAAGGCAGCTTGCTTACCATTACAGAGATTAAGTACAATCATTTATGTGGATTTTTTACAGCAGGAATTTTAAGTGACTTGCCGAGGGTCACATAGTGAGTGAGAGGTAAGGACTGAACGACCAGCTAGCTTACAGTGCAGGTCCTTAACCAATATACCAATATACCATGCTACCTGCTGGGGAGGTCAAGCACATCAACAAAACAGTAAAAGAAATGTGAAGGAAAACAGAGAGTCAGTCAGTTCCCTGCATCTTCATCTCCATACTAATATATACTGAAACTGATATCCTAAAGAGGAGCTGGATAACAGCGAGCAAAGATTAATGAATGCTGCGTACCTTAATATATACTGAATTGCATGCATTGTTCAATCCATACATTTTGCTATCAAGATATAGGTTTCACTTGATTATCATCTTTAATCCATACTGACACAATCAATACCAAGGCAGTGTGCTGCAATTTAGACATTACTAGAAGGGCATTTAAAGTGCAAATCCTGACATTCTCTTAACTTTCTGGTTGTTATTTTCTTAAAGGAAACTTCAATTTGGCATAAATACTTCAAAATGTGAACAGCAGCAGACCAGCGAATGTGTTAATCAAATGTACACGAGCTTTCTTGCGACTTAAAGACTCCTGAAGATGTTATGGTAGTTTAATATCTTTATCAACCTCGGTGGGGCATGTTAAAGCATTTACTTTCAACAGATGAAGTCGAAAGCCGTCTGTTCTTGTTCTCAGTAAATAATATGGCAGCATTTACTCATAGCAGCATATGGTCTTGCACAAGTATACAAAAATATCTAAACACAATATGAAAGCATTTTAGTAATACTGAAATGAAAAAGAGTGAGTCTTGAAATGAACATTATAAAATGTGTAATAGATGACTTCCATAGTTAGAGGTCTTCTTTTTTCTTTTATCAATGACTGTCATCTGCTTTAAAGCGTATGCTTTTTATCTTTATTGCCTAAATGAGGTATTCAACCATTTACTTCTCAATACATCCACATCATTAAATAAGACACATCAGAAACAACTGTCTTCCTTTTCAGTCTAGTTACAGCAATAATAGATTCTATCAAAATTATTGATTAAGCTCATGTAGAATGAGTATGCTGTTTAGAGGAAAGATTGGTGTAGCATTTAAAGGCAGAGATTAATCTAAAACTGAAAAGCTCTGATGTTGTGCACTGTATCATCTTCCGTTTATTTTCAGTAGTTTTTGCACATTTTCTGGTTTTTATTAATAATCATTGTGTAGATCAATGTTTTCCTAATGCATGCTTTTTCTTTATGACAAAAAGTGAGTAATGTTAATCCGATTCATTATGAAGCTTGAAAACTTTGTGTGCAGTATACAAACTTACCATCACCATTATTACTATAAGGATCAGCTACTTATTGGTGGTTAAGTTATTTAATTAAACCAGAGCTGCATTTATTTAGGGATTCAAATCCCCAACTTTGAATGTAAGCCAAAACTGAACGGTGTTATACACTAGAATTTCAAGTACAATCTGGAAAGCTAAAACTAAAAAAAAACACATTTTTCTGGGAGATGTTAAAATTTTATTTCAAGGAGAATATCTCTGGTACCTTTTCTCCAGAAACAGATGCTTAAATATGCTCTCCTGCTTCCAAATGCTGGAAAACTATAGTACTTCTGATGTTACTGATTTATCAAGACCTTACAAAGCCTGCACAGATGTGTTCCTTTATTTAACATAAAAAAAACACTGTTGATGCCTAACGTTTCCTGCCCCGCTGTGATGATAATACAATCTTCAGATCTAGTACTAATAAGCTAATATGTAGCACAGAAGTAAAATTCAGAAAGACAGATGGTGCAAATAAAATTTTCGAACGGGGTACCGTTCTCCTTACATATTGAGAAGCTGGCATTAGCTCGCTTCTCCCGACTCAATGACTGACTGGCTTTATTGAAGGGCACATTATTTTGCACAGCACGTGCTGGTCCAAAACAAACAACAGAAAATGTTTAGAGAGCAATTATCACCGTCGTCATTATACAGAGGACCACATGGATAAAGCTGCCCAATGATCCGTGCCAGGGTCAAGGAAGCGCGTTTTAAATGATAAAGCTCGCTTCTTTACTGTCACATTACAGTTCCCTGAAATCCGCAGAAGGATCGTTTTACACTGCGAAGCCCCTGGAAACTCCGGAGGTATGTTGTACAAACAAACCTCTCCGTACTTCCTGCACCCTAAACGCCTAGCGGAATGATAGCGTGCACCTGCACGGTCGCTCCAAGTGCGATGACTTCTCCAGCTTTGCATATCAGATCAAAAAATCATCCTTACAAATCAGAAGACACACTAGCGTGGAAGAGGGCAGTTTTGCACAGTCCATTGCACCAATCGCAGAGCAATCGCAAGCTGACCAGAATTCAGACAAAACCAAGAACTGGACCATATCGATACGGCTCGGTAACACCTCTAAGTCCCCATCACTGACCCCCGAAAGCAGCAGAGCTTGCCCAAGTCGGCGGCAATATCAAGGCTGCGCTGTAAGTTTGTAACAGCCCTTTGCTTAATCCCTCTCCCCTCTAGCACATAAAGCACTCTTACCTTGTTCAGCTCCCACTGTCAGCACGTTAGCAGTAGGAAATAATCCTGATATGGTTAATAAGGCTAAAATAAACTCAGACATCGTTGCGGAATGAAGACTCCGGGCTGCTTCACTGCTCATTCGTACAAGTCGGCAGCCAGCCTGGAGTCTAACGGCGTAATTTAGACACGTCAATTGAAATTCTTCTGCTAAATGAGCCAGCCTTCCTTCTCCCCTGCTTTCAGCAGGATTTGTAGGTGTATGTGCATGGGAGACTCTATTTGTGCGGATGAGTGTGTGTGTGTGTGTGTGAGAGAGAGAGAGAGAGAGAGAGAGAAGCGAACTCGGGGGGGGGGCGGGCGCCATATGGAGAGGAGTGTGTCTTGACTTTTCAATGCAGAGTACGTCTGATCTTGCATCACAGCGGAGGGGCAGCCAAAGATGCCAGATGATGAGAATATACTGATTAATCACTGGATCTGCTGTACACATCTTTGATGTCCTCATATATCACACCCATTACCAAGTAAAAGACATTTAACAAAACGGTGGCACATCCGTAAGAACTGAAAGCAAAACGATTTCGTATCGCAGTTGTTCAGCGGGGAGCAGACAGATATGTCTTTGGGTAATCTAATCGAGACTTTTTCTGAAAGCTTTTATTAAAACATATAGAAAAAAATATTTGAGTCTTTTTTTCTTTGGCAAATGTACCAATTAAATTTAAAAAAATCGCTAGACATTTAAAAACTAAATATGCTTCTGCCATGAATCAGTTGTGATGCATTTAGGTGTTGTATACCTATGCATAGAAAACGCGTATGGTCTGTATATGAATTTACGGTGTACCTAAGAGCAAAGTCGGGAAAGGGGGGCTGGAGGACAGGGGGGCCCGTCGTACTTCGCAGACTCCTGGTCGATACTGTTCGTTTTGTCATATCAATTAGCGCATGTGTCTGATTACAGTAAGGTTCAGCTTCAGGTTGAGGTTATGTACTTTGAAGACGAGCTTAGCCTTCTCGGCTTGTACAGGACACTTTTTTGGCTGTCAATCGGTATTTTATTTATTTCTTTAATTTGTTGGGAGTTTGTCTTGATTTCTTTTGTATGTTTTGTGTATTCACCAATATATACGGATTACGGTGCCTTCCTATTGTACTATATTATGGGACAATTATTTTGAAAAGCCCTGTTGGTATGTTCCTCCGATGCACCCACTTAACAGCTGCATTATTGAACTACTCTAATAGTATATTTCTCGGTTTTTTTTAACGTTTTGGAAACCATATTATTTACGCATAAGGTCCTTCCACCGATTTGAACAGAACAATTCGCTTGAGTTTATTTGTTCTCAATGCCTTTAGAAAAATTTGTTTTTTCAAAATCAAAATTGCCACTAGAGACCGATTTCTATGTCTGGTTATCATTAGTCTGTTAGTTTTATGTCCATTTAGCTTTAGGCATCAGTACATTTTTTTACCCGTTTAGAAGCCTTCATTTGTTTTCCCAGTACAATTTCCCTTCCTGTTAAATATGAAACAATACTTACATTTTGTTATAGATTTATGCTTTAGTTATCAATTTCATTTCAATGACTTTCTTATTCCAGACAATGCTGCAGTAAGTTGGAGATAGAGCCATTTGTAGCAGCAAAAGACACACATGAGAAGGGCCACTGCAGCAGACACCTGTTAAACAGAGAAGATAAATGCTGTCGCCAGCTTTAGGCAAACATTACTCCATGTTTAGTAATAAAAACATTGTAAATTTAGAATGTATTCAGACCCCTTCCATTTTATGGTGTTGCACATTTTGTTTTAAATGGGTAATTTTGCTGATCAGTCTACACCATTAATGTCAAACTGTAAACATATTTTCAGAAACATTTGCAAATTTATTAAAAATCAGAAACTAGAATTACTCATTCATATAAGTATGCAGACATGTAATCCAGTGTTTTATAGAAACCCCTTTGGCAGCATTTACAGCACTGTCTTCTTAGGTAAGTCTCTACAAGCTTTCCACACCTTAATTTGAGCAGTTTCTCTCAGTCCCCCTTGCAGATCCTCTCAAGCTGCAATAGACTGGCTGGGAAGCATCTGTGAACTGCCATTGTTTGGTCTCTCAACACATATTATATGGGCATTTAAATCTGGGCCACTCAAGGACAGTTAGAGACTTGTCCTAAGGTCAGTCCAGCGTTGTCTTGGTTGTATGCTTCTGGTCATTGTTGTGGTGAACTATCACCTCAGTCTGAAGTTGCATGCACTATAGAGCATGTTTTCTTCAAGGGCATTTTGCATTTGAGTAGATTCCCTCAATTCTGCCCAGTCTTCCTATGCCTGAGAAGCCCCCAAACCATGGCATGATGCTACTGTAGGGATAGTATTAGGCAGGTGATAAGCAGCATCTTGCCTTTGCTAGACATGGTGCTTGTAGTTGTGCATAAACAATTCAATTTTTGTCTCATGTGACCAGAGAATTTTTCCTCTCATGCTTTCAGAGTCCTTTAAGTACCATCTGACAAATTCCAAGCAGATTGATGGAGTGCTGCTGGGATGGTCAACCTTTCAACAGGTTCCCCCATCTCAGCAGAGAGCTTCTGAAACTTTGGTAGAGTGACTGTTGGGCTCTTGCTCTCCTAACCAAGGCCATTCTTGCCTTGTTACTCAGTTTACCTGAAACTGGTAGTTTCAAACTTCTGCAGTTTCACAATTATTGAGGCCACTGAGCTCCTAAGAACACTCAAAGCTTTAGTAATGCTGTTATTGCCTTGCCTTGCCTTGCCTCTCATTTTTATCACAGATGGTCTACAGCAAGTTCATAGCTTGATTTTTGTCCTGTTTGACCTTATATACACGGGTGTTTGTCTTCCTAAATGATGTCCAATCAATTCAGTTTGCCACAGATGGACTCCAATCATGCTTTAGCCACATCCCGAAGGTAATTCAAGCAAACAAGATGCAGTTGACCACAATTTGAAATGCCACAGTAAGTCGTCTGAGTACTGATATAATGAGAGATTTTAGTTCTTGATTTCTAACAAATCTGCAAACTTTTCTGAAGTAATTTTTCACATTGTCATTATTAGTCATTGAGTGTAAATTGATGGGCAAAAATGCCAGATGTATCCATTTAAAATTAAATCTACAACACTATAAAGTGTGCAGAAAGTAAAGAGATCAGAATACTTTCTGAATCCATTATATATGGTTCTTTCCAAATCACATAAAAGTTGCTTCCCTAAACATGCCTTATTCTCTGTGTGATTGTATTTATTGGGCATCATGGCAAAAAAAGTTAACACTGCTCCCTCACAAGTCCTCTGCCCACAGGCCCCATGTAGAGTTTGCATGTTCTGTTTGTAAGAAAATTGTCCTTGTACTTTGTACTTTCATCCACTTTTTAAAGAGATTACTCAGAGACTGTTAAGTGGCCCACCTTGGTGGTGTGTGGGCTCCGCATTGGACTGACACCCCATCCAAAGCTGGTTCCTTCCTTGCTTTTGATGCTGGCAGATGGGCTGCAGCCTCCCCCATGACCCTACAGCGAATGAAGCAGATTTCAAAGGGCTTATGTTGTAGTTACTACCCCACTTGAATAGGTGTTAATATTTTCATTAATTTTAGGTTGCTATAGATTTTTGTTGCAAATTTCTTCACATCACAATTTAATTTTTTTATTCAAAATGGTATTTGGCGTACACATGCAACAGGTGTTAAAAGAGGTGTTTGGCTTCTGGATGAAAGCAGAGTATTTTGTTTGCCAAATTGCAACCTCCTGGAATGCTGGGACCCCGTGCTGAGATTCACTTTAAGCAGAACAAGAGAAATACATTTAAACATTAATAAATGGTTCCGTTGCTCGGTAGGGTGCACATCTTGAAGCTCCAAACTGTAATGCAAATACATAGTAGTCAGAAAGAAGTCAACACTTTCTAAATAAAATAATCAGCAGGGAAGGTAAGTGGAATGGGCAGTTCTGTACAGACCATCCAAAAACATCAAGGTGGTCGTATATTGTGAATGGTTTCCTATCCTATCAGTAGAAAGAATTGCAAAATACTTATTTGGTGTATCTCAAAAACTGCAATAACTTTTTACATGATAATAATCCACCTTAATAAAAGGACAAGTGTCTGTGTGTGTGTGTGTGTATCTGTTTATCTGTGTGTCCATCTAGTTGATATGTCTCTGTTACATGCCATTTGGTTTTGTAATCATAAAAGCAGTGCTGATATTTCGTGATGTGCCATCTGTTGGAATGAAAAATGCTATGCATTTCATTACTTGATGCATTAAAAAATACATTCCAATAGCTGGCACACTGCAAAAGTTAATGCTGAATATACTGAGGTCTGCATTGATTACCTACTGTAAATTTCAACCTGTCTTAGATGGGCTAGTGACCCCATAGCAAAACACTCTCATATTTTTATAATGAACAAGGCGTTTTTCTATAGTATAGACTCGCATTCACACCGGGTCAGTTCAGATCGACAAATAACCTAACCAACAAACAGTATTTTATATTTTACATAATTTACTTCCACCACACCTAACACTAAATTATTCTATCTTTGAAAATTTCCGGTACGCAGAACAGAGAACACAATGCTCTTTTCTATATGTACAGCATAGTATGAACTTTGGGTAGCATCCACCAACCAAAAAAAGTATTAATAAGAAACTGAAGAAAGGAGCTGAAGGATAGAGCATTCTGATAAAGCACCATTACTAACTTTTGCATCATGATTAGACTATTAAAGATCTCTGCCCTAACATATTACTCCATATTGTGTTATACTGTAGCTGAATACCATATGAGCTATGTTTAAAATAAAATCCAGTGCAATTTAATGAAAGACATGGACATTGCGCTAGCTCTTTTATCATATCTTGTTGCCTAAAGGCAAGTAATATCTACATAAATACATAAGTCTATTCATTTGCATGTTTGGAGAAATCACTTGCTGAGGAATGCTTCAGAGTGTCCATCTATTAAAACTGCCTTACTGAAATATATCATGCCCTTTATACCATCATACATCGTTGCACTAGGAAATTCTATCAGCAAAGCCAGCTATGTATATCCCAAGGAAAGGGTGTGCACTGTTCATCCGTTCTCATCCACATTTTTGCTGTCCCTTTGACATGGTTAACCATCCTCTCCAACCATAGGCATCAATGGGAATGCTCAAACAGGGTTTGAATCCTACCTCTCCCAGAGAGGAACAATGTCTAACTTAAATTAAGCAAGCTCAGGGGTGCCCCAGGGATCAGCACTGGGTCCTACTCTCTTCTCTTTGTATGTAACACATCTAGGCCCTATCATCCAGGCCCATGGATTCTCATATCAATGTTATGCTGATTTTACTCAGCTATACCTATCATTTCCTTTGGATGACAACTCACTCTCTGCTAAAACTTCAGCTTGTTTCAATACTATCTCAACTTGGATGAAGGAACATTGTCTCCGGCTCAACCTGGCAAAAAGAGAGCTCCTTGTTATCCCAGACAGTCTGTCTATTCAACACCCTATCTGTGTTAAGCTTGGTTCATTATCACTAACATCTAACAAGACAGTATGCAACCTTGGGGTGACGACTGATGACCAGCTATCTGTCAGTGATCACAATGCAACTGTCTCTAGTTCATGCAGATTTAGTCTGTATAATATCCACAAGATCAGGACGCACTGGTACAGCACACTGCTGCACCCACCACATGATGAAACAGCTCAGAATCCTTGCTGGCAACCCCCCAGGCAGACACAGAGTCCAGTCCCATCCTCTGGAAAAGACCATCTATCTGCCACATCCATGTGTTACGTGGATGTCCCCTTTAGCTGACTCTGACACTCTGACCCTCAACAATGAGGATTCTGTGGACTGGATCACCCTTAGGGAATCGCACCACATTGCTGTAGTGCCGTAACTGACGCTCCCTCACAATGCAGGTAATGTGCCTCATTCAGGACTCCATGTGCAACTGTTCATTTGAAACAAAGTCAAAGCAGTGGTACCAAAGGATTCTCCGAAGACACAGAGCACTAAAGGAATCCAGTCTTCAGGTCACAGGATAGCGTCCATGTCTCACAACCATATAGCAAAACAGGAAGAACCAGGACTCTAAAGACTTAGACCTTCGTCCTTTTGCATAGATATTGGGAGCACCACACACCCCTTTCCAGCAACCTCATGACCCCCCATGCTCTCCCAACCCATCTACTGACTTCATAGAATGAGTCACCAGAGACATGAATGTCACTGCCAAGGTAAGTAAACATCTCGACAAGATCAACATTCTCTCCACAAACAAACACACTGCTGATGGCTGTGTCCAAGAGGTAATTAAAGGCCAAGATCTTTGTTTTTATTCAACCCAGATAATTACATTCCTCACTTAGTCTCTCGAGAGCCTCCATTGACTCCGCAAAGATCACAGCATCATCAGCAAACTCAAGATCAATGAATCTTACTTCATCAACAGATACCTCACAGCTGCTGGATCCCACGACCCTGCCCAACACCCGATCCTGACGAACCAGAGAATCAACTGTGATAGATGCAAAGGTTCTGCCTCCACTTTGCACAGCATTCACAGTACCAGTGTAAAGTCCGGCCAAGACACCCAGCAACTTCGGGGATCCCGCAAAGTCTAAGGATGTTCCACAGGGCAGTTCAATCAACTGAACTGAACGCTTTACAAAAATCGACAAATGCTGCAAAGAAACCGTCGATATTTGTGTTTGTGCTCAGTGAAAACCCTCAGTGCCATGATATGGTCGATGGTAGACTTCTTAGGTGTAAAACCAGACTGCTCCAGTCGCTGGTAGGTGAGCAAGTGATCACTACCACTTACACTAACAAGATGATTCAAAATGCAGTGCCACATCTAGTATGTGTACACAGTAATCATTAGATCAGCACCTATGTATAAGGAGGCATTCATAAGTTCCTATGCTCCTTCTTGCCCTCTCAGGTTTGGTAGGAACTGGCATCTGGTGATACCACCTTTGAAGACTTTTGGGTTCGGTGAATATCTGCCTAAATGATAACAGATTTAATGTTAGGTTCTTAGTAGCTAAGATAAGAGTAATTAGTCCTGTGTTATTCTGTTAAAAGCTCTTCCCTTGTGATTATCAAATTTGCAACCTTGTCCTGTAACACTTGTTTGAAAATGATACCCAGGTTGATGCTTACTCAATTTTTTGTAGATTTCTTTAGATAAAAGTGTCTGAAAAAGTGAACTAATATGAAATGTAAATGTACTTGGGCAGGTAAAGGTAATGCAGCCTCTATGCCAGCTTTCAAAATTGTCAAAATCATTATAGGAAGTGAATCCAGCTTCAAAGTAGAACACTCACATATATTAATGAAAAAGAAGGACTTCTTACTAAATATTACTAAATATACTTGTGCTGGAGTTTGGAAAACACTCTGCCCAAGAACGCTATGGAAGGAAACACCTGCCAAGAAGTGACTGGATAAGACACTGGAGCAGCCTTGCAACACACCAGGCTTAATGTGAGTTCAAATTTTATATTTTTGCTTATATCGTTGCATACAGGTACTAATGTTGCATGGATACTACTTAAAAGGCAATGGAAATTAATGAATTATTTGACTTCACATTTCCAACGCATATGTTTCACTTTTTAAAGATACAATAACTAACGCTGTATAGTAAAACTCACTTTAGTATAAGCGTTGTGTGCCCTTGTGTTGCCAGATTTTTGGGAAAGTATAATTTATTCAGCTTTTCCATCAAAGGCTTCCTACAGAGGAAGTCAGGACCCCCTTCCAAATGAAACTGTTTAACCTCAGTGAGGTCTTGTCCTCTTTTTTATGCAAAGGACTTTTAATTGGCAGGGGCTCTCTGTGATGATAAAGAAGCTTCCGTTTTTTGATTCACTATATAAAAACAGGTGAGGGCTTCAGCTTTATTCTCCAAAGAAGACAGTTTTTAAGTAACGCAGCATGCTATTTACAGTGCAGCTGTGGCAGAGTAACTGTAACAATTTGACATTTCTATATGATTTAAAGCTGTTATATGTGTATGATTTTGTTAAGCTGCACGAGATTAAAAATACAGGCCATCAATCTCCTACTTGCACCTTACAGACATATATGTATACTGATCATGAGTCTGTGTATGTATATATTATTATGTTACAATATATGTGAGTGTGTGTGTCTGTGTGTGTAAGTGCGAGTATGCTTTATAAAATATATTGTTAAATGACAACTCTCTTAAGTGAATGTGAGAGTGTGTAAGCTTTCCCTTTGAGGTACTGGCACGCTGTCTGATCTCGCTCTTACTTTGCATCTGATTCTTTGAAGAGAAGTTCTAGCTTTAGTGTGTGTGTGTGTGTGTGTGTGTGTGTGTGTGTGTGTGTGTGCATATGTATAGTAGAAAACCGATAAAGGCACATCAACAACAAAAATATACTCTCTTCTTTTCATGCTGCACACTGATAAAAAGCTAAGTATTTCATTATATTCACATGCTTGGCCATTTAGTTTATAGAGGCAAATTTACCACTATAAAATAAAAATAATAATAAAAAAATGTAACAGGAGCAACAAATCTTCAGGAAGGCTAAACATTGAATTGAAATTTGGTCCAAGAAACATTTTCAGTTTTTAATAAATACAATGAACGTCCATTGTTTCATTTTATTTCATTTTGTAATCCACATAATCCAGACCAGGGGCTCAGGAGGTGCTGGAGCCTATCCCAGCTAACATAAGGGACAAGGCAGGAACAAAGCCTGGATATGGCCCTAACAACAACAACAACAACAGCATTTATTTATATAGCACATGTTCATATAAATGATGTAGCTCAAAGTGCTTTAAAAGATGAAGAAATAAGTTTATAAAAAATAGATAAAAATAAGGTTAGGCTTGCGGTGGGCTGGCGCCCTGCCCCGGGGTTTGTTTCCTGCCTTGTGCCCTGTGTTGGCTGGGATCACCTCCAATAGACCCCGTGACCCTGTAGTTAGGCTATAGCGGGTTGGATAATGGATGGATGGATGGAGGTTAGGTAATACTAAATAACAAAGAATAAAGTAAGGTCTGATGTCCAGGAGGACAGAAAAAACAAACAAAAAAAAAACTCCAGTGGGCTGGAGGAAAAAAAAAAAAAAATTTGCAGGAGTTCCGAGAACACAAGACTGCCCAGCACTCCACTAGGCCCTAGTCCATCACAGGGTGAACACACACACACAAACATACACATCACACACACACACTAGGGCCAATTTAGTGTTGCCAGTTCACATCAAGCAACATTTATGCATCACACTCTTCAATGGTATGAACTTTGCATCGCCCTTTTGGAGTGCACCCACAACAAAATTCTTGACCAGGCCAGCTTTATTTCTGAATGATATTTCACCAGTATATTGGCCTCTTCCACAGCAAAGGATTTTTTTTTTTGCTTAAAATTGAAGTGCTTTGGGCTTTTAGGTGGTTCCATATTCTACTTGTGTGTCCTCCGCTGTGCTCTCTCTGTTGTTACTCAGCTCACCTTACATAGCAGGTGTTACGCCTGGCATAGTCTTTGTGCTAAGTTTAGCCCGGACACAGAATGTTCCAAAACACACACATTTTTAATTATAAAGTACAGCACACAACACAGTGCCCATGCACCAAACACCCTTGTTCAGTTCAGATTTCTCCCTTACGGACTTCTCCTGCCGCCTTTCCACCTCTCCTCCCAAGCATTGCCTTCTTCCTCCCGACTCTGGGTCTTCTACTTGAGGCAGGCAGCTTCTTTTGTAGCCACCCGGATGTGCTCCAGGTGTCTTCCAGCGGCACTTCCTGGTGTGGCGGAAGTGCCTCATGAGCACCTGGAAGCACTCCGGGTGTCCCTGGAATTCCTTCCGGCATCACTTCCGGGTGTGGCGGAAGTGCTGACACCCAGGGCTCTCCAATCCTCCGGGCTCCCCCTGTGGTGGCCATTGGCCCCAATAGGGTTGAGTTTCCATGCTCGGTTCCCGTGGCCGCACTAAAGATCAGGGCGGCTGCCCTCTCGTGATCCAGGGGAGGTATAGTCCCTGTCCTGGTCCTTCCAGGCGTCCCTGCTGGGCATGGGTCCTGGCTGTCCGCCACAACTTATAATTAGAAATGTCCCAAATCAAGCTAAATAGTGATTTCCTTGCCCTTTTTTATTCAGACTAAAGAAGAAATTCAGAAAAGTCTTTGCTGCACCTTTTAAAATTCTGGAAACCCTGCAGCCATTCAGCTAGTAAACTGCAGTTACCAAGTCAGACCATCAGCCATTTGTGCCTAATCCTGTCCATAGTATATTTTTTACATTGCATTCCACTGGGATACCATCTAGGATAAAGTCATGTGACTTAGTCGTACCTGTTATGATGATAAAATTGCTGTTTATAGTGAAAGTGAAAGAAGGAAAGGCACCACTCATCTTCTGTGAACAACCAAACTGTAATTTAATTCAGACCTTATATCTGTGTATGGCTCATAGATTTCACAAATTTGAATGTTACACATGTAATCCCAAGCAGTGTATTGCATAACATTACATAAAACATCTAAAAATGAATACAGTACACAACATGCAAAACTGAATGCAGTGGCTATATAGAGAGCAATAAACACACCAGAAAGTTCAATCTGGGTAACCAACATAAAGAAAACTGATTTTAAAGCTGATGCAGATGTGTTTGTCCGTTGTATTTTCTGCTTAAATATGTTATTTTATTTAATAAGGAGTTACGTAAGCATACAAGTATATATACAAGGAGCATTTCAGCATTAATGTTACATGTACACATAAAAGCATATAAGCATACAAGTTATTTATCCATTTTCTCATCCTTGTTTTGTGCTTACAGTTGTAAGTGCTGTGCGCCTGTCCAAATTACAGCCTTTTTTCTACGGATGACAGGATGTGCGGTTACAGCCAGTTTATACTTATTGAGGATAATTCTGGCAAGAGAGATCCATGCAAAGACTTACAAATATATAATAATAATAATAGTAATAACAATATACTAAAAAACATTCTGTGGCACAGGCATATATGCATTAACAGATTAGTTTAATTCTCCAAAGACTGAAAATTAAGGTAACATAAAGTATGGTAAAACAAGGCCAGCTGTCATTTGAGGGGGTTAAAAATTATAAATATGTTAAAAAAAAAGTTCAGTTGACAAAAAGGACATAAACATTAGGTAGAAAATGAACATTTGGAAAAGTAAAAGTTAAATCCTGTCAATATGTATTGCACCATATGAAAGGAGGCAGGATTGTATCCATGAGTGTGTCAGAGCCACACAGTGACCTGATGCACAGTCTGACATCATCAATAACATTGTTTTGACATTCCATTCCAAGGTCAAGAACATTAACCTGGCAATTGTGCAGTTTCCTGTATCCACTAGAAGGGTTAATCGAGTTTACAGTAGTTAACAGCAAATTAAGGGTGTTTCCATGTCATGTTGTGGTGAAAAGTTGTGAAATTTAATGTAAGACTGGCAATTGAATCAAACCAATCTCAGAAAGAGCGGAATGAAAAGAATGATTAAAATGAGGCCTGTTCCCTATGGATAATATAATGGTTAGGGCTTCAAAAACCGCTCTACTACTGAACAAAAACAACCAAGGTAGTAAATGACCACATACACTGGCTAAACAGCTGCTTTCAGATTTTTAGAAAACACTCCTGACTCTAAAATTTTAAATGAACAGAAGCAGAAACAACATAATACAGTAACCCAACTGCACATCAAGACAAATGTGACCCAGCAACACAGGAACAACTAGTGGACAGCCCCTATTAAGGACTGATCATCGATTAAAGTAGGATCCATCCATTCATTATCCAACCCACTATATCCTAACTACAGGGTCACGGGGTTAAAGTAGAATGTATTATGTATTTCTAATATAACATTTTGTCATTTTTAACATGCATTATCTAGCAATTAATTTAGTGACTAAACGTGTATAATATGCTTTTCAATGTTTCCACAAAGCACATTTCCCACCTGTGGACAATAAAGTCAATTCATTATATTTGTTTCTGAATTAATCTAAGATATTTTGTGAAGATACATTAGGGAGAGGCCACTGGTAATTTAAACAGCTACGTCCAGATATGTGTTTTGTTATCTAAAGTGAAACAGTGCATCCCAAGCACCATTGCAGTGCTTGTTTACTGCTCTTAGATAGATAGATAGATAGATAGATAGATAGATAGATAGATAGATAGATAGATAGAT
>JANRMT010062814.1:49418340-49448822 GCA_026402145.1 Polypterus bichir lapradei
GATAGATAGATAGATAGATAGATAGATAGATAGATAGATAGATAGATTTTTAACCAGCCATTATATAACTGAGCAGTTCTAAAAGTCATGATACTTAATGCTTTTGTGTGCTGGCTTATTATCAAAAGTTGCATTAATTTAAATATTTAATTATGGGTCGCATTTAACCTTGCTTTAGCCATTTGGCTTAAATTCATCAATTACTTAGCTGCAAGATGAGAAAAAGTATACAATCCTTTAGTGCTTCATGTCCCATATTGCCAGTTATACGTTACCTTTAAAATTTTAATGTAAGGATTGGTTAGTTACCTCTTTAACACCTTAGAAAGTAGAATTAGAACAGGACTAAAACATTATTTAGATCAGTATGTGGTGAAAATGGCAAAACGAACAAAAATATTATATTACAGCAGTTTGACAGTGAGATTCCATACGTAAAAACAGAACTCTCTACTGCTGAAGGTGGTCTATTGTATGGACCGAGTGAAGTACTATAGTCTCTGACGACATTGTTCCTCTTATTCATTTGGCTTGCCTGCATAATGTAGCTTATTTAGCGCATTCGTAAGACCATTATGAAGAATATTACAGTATAAAGCAGTTCATATGTTCATCATTCCCATTTATTCATTTGTATCTCACTGCATTTAAAACATTGACAGAGCATGGTGAATATTTCCTGCTGTAATCAAGGACATTTGCTTTTTTTCTTGATAAATAAATGAGGAATATACCTCCTCAAATCTTAGGAATAATACATTGTAGAAATGAAGCTTTAAAAAACATGTGCCCAGTGAAGGTGTGATTTATGATAAAATATTACATGCAATTAAGCAGCAAAATAATGGATACTTTAAAAATATGTCTTTAGCATGTCTTTTCTGTGAGCCCCAAAGGTTTATTCCCTCTGTGATCTTCGTACAAGCACAACCTGTTAACATGATTTTTGCAGGAATGAAGCAGAAGAGGGAGGACCAGGACATGTCTTTAAAATGGAGAGCATAAAGCTGGGACTCTAGAAGAAAGACCAGAACTTAACGGGGTATACCATAAAATTGTATGGATCCAGCAAAGATCATGGAAGTAAAAAGGAACTCACTCCAAACGGAGACCAGTTTCCTACACTTCTTCAAGAGGTAAAATAAGAACTCTGCATGACAGGCTATAGACTTGCAGGGAATTAAAGTGCTTGCTAAGTGCTCACTCTACCCAGAGACTGCTAAATATGTTAGTCTAAAACCTATTAATTAAGGCTACCAGCATGGCTGAAATTAAAAACACTTCTTAAAATCCACTAGAGTGTCTGATTCCAGAATGTGCTTCTGCAGTGATTTCAACAGGTTAGACACCTTTTATGTGAAAATGTTTTCCATCTGGCATTTCTAAGCTTCATTCCATTGGTATCGTAATAGAAAAGAATAATCAGAATTTACTTTATTGGCCAGGTACACTAATGTGTTCTAGGGATTTGTCTTGATAGTATTAGTGCAACATACAAAGACAACACAGAATACAAAATATAAAATGATAAAACATGATGCAGCATACTGGGGCAATACAAACAGCAAAGAGATAGTAGGATTAAAATGTCCCGGCAGTCAAGTGAACAGATATAAATGAATACTGAGTAGAAGGTCAGACCTGATTAGTCAGAATAACTGGGAAATAAACTTTAGGAGATGTGTGGCACAGTGGGTAGCGCTGCTGTCTCGCAGTTAGGAGTACTCCGGTTTCCTCCCACAGTCCAAAGACATGCAGGTTAGATGCATTGGTGATTCTAAACTGTCCCTAGTGTGTGTGTGTGTGTGTGTGTGTGTGTGTGTGTGTGTGTGCGCATGCTCTGAGGTGGGCTGGCGCCCTGCCCGGGGTTTGTTTCCTGCCTTGCACCCAGTGTTGGCTGGGATTGGCTCCAGCAGACTCCTGTGACCCCGTAGTTAGGAAATAGCAGGTTGGATAATGGATGGATGGATGGAAATGTGTTGTTAACAACAGCACAAGTCTTTAACACTCTTGTCTATCGCCTTGAGTGCTGATACCAAAGTATATTTCTGGATTTTATACAGAATTAGTTGTTATAGGACAAGGAGATAAACCTAAGGTCCTTGAAAGGTGAAAGGGCGCTAGATATTGTCATTGAATATTGCACAGCTAGTACCGTAGAGCAGCGCATGGTGGCAATTGCTGGGTCCAGCTAATGTCTTTGTGTTTTGCCTTTGTCTGCATGTTGTCTCTGTGTATTCAATGTTTTTATTTCTCTTGACACTCACAGTTTAACTGTCAAATATAAATTGTTCATGTATGAGTGAGTGTGGGTGTGCATATGAATGTACCCTGCAAAATAATGGCATCCCAAGTGAGTCGGCCTCTTCCCTGCACTTTGTACTGCTGAGCTGGGCTTTGAACTGGATAAAGCAGATTTTGATAATGGCTGTATGATACCATTGAAACAAGATTACAGGTGACTCAATAGTTATGGTCTTCAGCAAAAAAGCCCCCTCTTGTGTAAAATATTGAGAAAAGGCTTAGTATTTGTTTCTTGAAAGATGGTGCCTGTTGTGTACTGTAAATCCCAATTTGAAGTATTGTTTTTGTCATTTCACACCTGTAACAGTAACTCCTTCATTCTTACTTCTCTAGAAGATGCAGTACAGATGCCCAGAGTCCTGCTGTACATATATTATAAGGGGTTAATTATGCATTTGTTCTTGTAGCATTTTTTGCAGTAAAGACTAAAAAGGATACAATTGATCCACAATTTCAGACAATAATTCCTGTTAAATTTAGCACATTAAAATTCATTGCCTCTTTTGCTATCATTTAATCAAAGTGAATAATGTTTAGCCAAGCAATCACAACAGAATAACAAGTCCAATGAAGTTATGTCACACCAGGGATTAAACACAGCTAATACAAAATGCATATCAAGAAAAATATAGGAAGCCCTACTTTAGATTTGGTTAACATGGTTAACAGGTCCATACTGGCATTCAGGGACACTTTTATATATGTCAGGGCTGGTCAGCTTCACAGCACATTAGCCATTTCACAACATTGTCAGATACGTCTATTTTGTGATATTACAATCCAAACACAAAACGTTACCAGTGTGTATTTTTTTTTACATTTCTAGCCAAATGTAGGGCGAACTGGTGGATCTGAGGCTAGGGATTTGCACTGGCAATCAGAAGGTTGCCGGTTCAAATCCCATAAATAACAAAAGTGGCTCTACTTCATTGGGTCCTTGAGCTAGGCCATTAACCTGAAATTGCTCCGTCCCGGGTATGACATTAATCTTCATCCAGCCCTGTAAGTAGGCCCTCCAGCCTGCAGGGAAAAACCTGGGGGTTGGTGGCAGAATTGAGACTCCAGGCACCATTAAAAACCTCACACTGTTCCATTCTATCTGAACTAGTGCGGTGCTGAGGTGTCACCCATTGCTGCACACGGGTCCTAATCTGGGATCCTGAGTTGGTTTGTCATGTGGTGGGTGCGGCAATGTGCTGTATCGTTATGTGCTCCTAACCCCTCTCCTCTAGCCAAATGCAAACGATTATCAGCTTGTGCTCTGTAACACTTCAAACCAAATGCAATGATGTATCTTTTAGCATCATGTAAAATAAGTATAAATAACAGGTTTCATCTCACTGCACTCATTTTTATAGAATACACCTCTGAGCTTTTGCAGATGCAGAGTCATTAAAGACATCTGTTAAATTCACTTGACACGCAATCTCCCATTCAATGGACGGGATTGCAGGACTGTTCGGCCTTTCATGGTACATCGTTGCACATAAGTAATTTCTCATGGATTACAAGCCGATATTTTGAAAAGGACTGCTCAGCTCCCCACTATGGAATAAGTGAAATCTGGAAGATATGGAAGTTTGCTTTTGTCCTGTGGCTGGCAGTAGGGCACTAGAAGCAGGGAGCTGATCTACATAATGGCCCACTTGGTTCAAATCATCATACAGCACACTCCTGTCTTCTATAGCCTTAATCAGTTGTCTCCACCATTCTACACATATTGACCTTGGCTGCCATTAAACCCGGGGGCCTGGAGCAGGCGTTCTAGTCCCCAAAATAAGGCATCTGTGATGGTATGTATGTCTAAGTGCCAGCTCAAAACTGACCTGGCGTGAGTGACTGTGGGTGAGCCAGTGAGGGTGCCCTGCCAAGGTGTGACAACTGCTTCTCACCTGTGCCAATGCCACCGACTCTCCAGAATTCTGTAATGTAATGAAAAAAATGTGTTTTCAGACTGTGTTATTTAGGTATATGTTATCCAGGCCAGGTTACTGAGCTCAAAACGTGGTGTTATGAAGAGCTTCAAATGGTCACACAGTAATCACCAGCTACTTAAGATGGTTGATCTCCCACCCAGAGGAAAGCCACTAATGAAGCTTCAGTTAAGGGGAGGAATAAAAGTAGATAAACTGCACAGACTCAAATGATTTACAAGAAAATAATAGAGCAAATTGCATGATTAAAACTTAAGTAGCTCATCCTACATATATGTGGCATTCATGACTTATGCCATCAGCTCTTTGTTTATCATCAAGCACCAGTTTCATTTTATTGATGTACATGTTGTATTCCAGAATATTAAAAGTGGCGTATAAAGTAAATGAACTCACCAAGCTGTAGCTTATTATGAAGAATTGTATTTAGATTAATTAATACAAGCTGGTACCGTCTTCCAGATGATAAAGACTGAAATGAATGAATAATGGGAAATTTCACGCTGGACTACATTTCTCATGCATGCATTAAATATGGTCTCCTAGAGAAGTTACTCCACTTGCAAAGAACAACAATAGAATTTTTTTTTTTTATGATTGTACTGGCAAGTAAAATATTTAGTAGAAAAAGATACAAACAGGAATACATTTTCTACTTTTCTGCACGCATGGTTGTAGCAATATGACATTAAAGGCGTACATAAGAGAGTTCTGAATAGATTAAATCAGATTTTAAATAACAACCTTGAAACAGACAAGGGTCAAAGAATCCTCTTACATTTTTGTTTTCCTGAGTTTAAAATAAGAACAGCTTTCAATTTTCACATTTTTTTTGTTCATAATGCAATGGCATGATACAAGAATGTAATTTATCATCAAGGGCAGATTCTACTGCTATAGTATATTGTCATTGTAAATTTATAAGCATTTGTGGAATAAAGCATTTAGCCTATAGAAAAAAACAAATGGGAACATTCAAAATTATTCACTATAACAATATTTCATTGCATTGAGACATGAGACATGTTTGTTGCTAATATTAACATTGTATTTAAATCATCCCCTGGAACTACTTGCCATGTAAATTAACAATTTACTAAGCAACATTTTAATTTCTTAGTAAAATTTTAATGTTTCTGGATAAAGGCACCAGCCTTAGAATTGCCAGGTAAATTAATCTTCCATTTGCAGCACCCTTAAAATGGTTTGTTTTTCCTCTAAAATGAGTTTCCTGGAAATGGCCATTAGAATTCACATTTAGTTTTGAGATATTCATTTGAAACCATCTGCTATGAATTTTCTGAATCTGCTTACTCCTATGCAGATAGAGAGGAGACAGATCAAGAGAGGGGACCGAAGCATCCATAAGCAGGATCAGGTGCAATGCAAGAATCAACCTCTATCCGAGTAAAAGATGGCAAACTCATCCACATGCCCGCATTTGTTATTTATTATTCTATATTATTTATTATTTACTTATTTGGCTGATGCTGTTATCCAAGGTGATTCAAATCATTTGAGATAACATTGGTTAAATTTCATTTTGTTTTTCCAATTGCAGCACAGGTAGATGAAGGTAGACAAATCTCAGTATGTAGAGGAAGCCCATGTGGGCACAACAGGCAATGACTGGGTCAGGAATTAAACGTGTATCTTAGGAGCAGTGCTGCTCCACCGGTAAATAATATAATGTGAATATTGATAGAATTGTTGTGTGAGGATGGATAGGATTAGGATTGAGTACATTAGAAGGTCAGCTCAAGTTGGGAGACTAAGTCAGAGAGGCGAGATTTCTTTGGTTTGGACATGTGCAGTGGAAAAGATGCTGAGTATATTGGGAGAAGGATGCTAAGGATGGAGCTGCCAGGCAAAAGGAAAAGAGGGAGGTCTAAGAGAAGTTTTATTGATGTGGTTGGAGAGGACATGCAGGTGATGGGTGTAACAGAACAAGATGCAGAGGACAGAAAGATATGGAAGAAGATCATCCACTGTGGCAACCTCTAACGGGAGCAGCCGAAAAAAAAAAGCAGAAGAAGAAGAAGATAGAATGAAAATAGTGTGGCAACCTGTTCTTTCTTGTTGCATAAAAACCAGAAAAGGTGCCTTTGGTAAAGAAGCATGGAAAGTTCCTTACCATACTTATCAGTCTAGAAAACAGGAAACAACATAATTAGGGAAGGAATCTTTTAAATACATTTATAAAATAATGATTGATTTTCTTTTATCCCTCATACTGAGGTTATCTACAAGAATGAGTTGAAGATAAGACTCGGCTTTGCCTGTTTCAGGGTACCCATAATTTTACTTTCAATAGCATAGTCAGATCCAGGGTGAACAATAACTTTGTACTTGTGAGCCTTGCTTGTTTTCATTTTTCATCATACACATGCCTGTCACATTCTAAGATTCTCTTTAGCTCATGTCACTGTTTTCAGTGTAATGTTAAAGAGCATTTTGCAAAGGTTAATGTGAAGATTTCAATAGAGTTTTGTCTAAAGTTACATTTACTGACTTAGGCTTGTTTGTTTGTAATGAGTACAAGAAACTTTAATTTGAACATTTAAATATTGAGCATCTTTCTTTTTTAAAATGTACATATCTGAAAAAAGAATACAAAGTTACACTGTAAAATGTCAGATTATTTGCTTACATCTGGAAAATTGGTCTTTTACTTGTATTAGCCTTCTGTACTCCTCAGAAACAAATTGCAATAGTTTACAATTAAAGACACATTTGCAAGTATCAAACCTTATTGTAATACCCAAAGTTCAACACACTCATTTTTATCCAGTCAAACCCTAATATTCCATTGGTCTCTCTTTCCATTAACAAATCACTTTAAGGAGAATGAATATGGTGACTTGTGTACAGAGCCCCTGAGGGGACATTGAGTTATTTTTTTTTTCTGGGGATTTTCCTGATGCACACCAGATAGTATCAAGTGAGCACCAAATGATAACAAGTGAGCACCAGATAGTTTCAGTTGGATTACCGCTTGTAGTAAATGCGTTTAACCAAATAATATTTCTAGAAAATCCATCTAGCTCCTTCAATATCAGACGAACATCTTCCTTCTTCACATGCAAACCATTTTTTGACATTTTGTGTGCATCTATCTGTAGCCATGAAGCTGACCTGAGGCTTTGCAATTGTTGCTGAATAAACACAATAATTTCCCCAGTGTTGCTATAGACCTTACGACGAAATAGACCTTTAGACTTCAATATACGTTTTAAATGCCTTTCAGTGATAATGTATCCATGACAAACTGCAAGAACAAGTGATATGTCTTTGTGTTTAAGACCAAACTGAAAGTATACTTCAATAAAGTCTCCAATTTCCATTTTTCCTAAGTGCAACTATAAAACAGAACTAATATGCATCAGAAATTATGTATAGGTAAGGATATATATTCTAGAAATTATTTGCTTAAACGCATTTACTACAAGCGGTAATCCACTTGAAACTATCTGGTACACACCGGAAAAATCCCCAGAAAAAAAATTATAAAATGTCTCCTCAGGGGCTCTATACTTGTGACTCTTTTTTTGGCTTGGATAGTAAAAAAAAAACCTGGAAGTTACTTCTATCAAAAAATGTTACCAATATGAGAATTCAAGCATTGAATGTCTGTCAATGCCATGTTCTCAAAATTATTCTGTCTTTAAGAGAATATTTTGTTTTAATAAGGAAACAAATCTTTAATTATAACTTTCCTGAACTGATAGGCTTAGGCTCCTCATGACCTTGTTGAACCAAAGCAGTTCTGAAAATAAAATGGATGGACATTTCTACAGCAAACATTTTAGCTGTTCTAGTCTCCTTGGTCCAGTTTGTTAGCACTGTTAATCAACATTGAGATATCACTAGAATAAAATAAAAAAAAATCATCTGTCTCATCTATAAATCCTACAAAATAAAAATGGAACCTGAAAAAATAGTGAGGGATGTGGGTTATGGAAATACAGTTTATTATACAACCTTTCACTACTGAGGTTTATAGGATACTGCATATAAAATATAATTTAAATTAAACGCTTCATACTCTAAATTTAAATCAGTGATTAAACTGACTATTGGCAATTTCTTATTTTAATTACATGGTGTAGATTATTATCCATCAAATTAATTTTTAGAAATTACCTAAAATCTGGACAAAAGAAGGTAGCGTTTAGTTAAAACCTAACTAGCACAGACATCAAAATCTTTAATCCCTGATTTTGTCATTTTCACATACATCAGGTATAAAACTATAAGCAATGACGATCATGACCATTACAACATAAGATTCACCAACTGCATGAGCATCTTTGGGGGCCAGCTGAAAACAAGAACACATGGAGAAGAACTCTTGTAGACACAAAGGGAATGCTTTAACTACATATGAAAATTGAGTTTGAAATTATTAGGAACCCCTGTATCCCTGCTTATCCATGTAGTCATCTAATCAGCCAATCACGAGATAGCAGAGCAATGCATAAAATCATTCAGATACAGGTCAGAAGCTTCAGTTAATCTTCCCCTCAAACACCAGAATGGGAGTTCAAGATGATCTCAGTGATTTCAACCGTGACATAACTGTTGGTGCAAGATGGGCTGCTTTGAGTATTTCAGCAAGTGATGAAGTCCTGAGATGTTCATGTGCAAACTCTCTAGAGTTTACTAATAATGGTTCAAAAAACAAAAAAAAAACATCCAGTAAGCAGCAGTTCTGCAGACAGAAATTCCTTGCTGATGAAAGAGTTCAGTGGAAATTGGTCAGAGTGGTTAAAGCGGACGGTAAGACTACGTAATCCAGATAATTACTTTGTACAACATTAGGTGAGTAGAAAAGTATCTCAGAATGCACAAAATGCTGAATCTTGTGGAAGGTGGACTACAACCAGCGCTGTCTTAATGCATGGGCACACTGAGCGATTGCATGGGGGCTCCACGAGCATAGGGACCCCATGCTAATCTATGTATGTTGTGACTTGCTAAGTGGTTGTGTAGGTAGGGACCCTAGTGCACTGCTTTGCCCAGGGACCTATAATGCTAGTAAGAGGGCTCTGACTACAACAGCAGGAGACCATATCATGTTCCACTGTCATCCACAAACAGAAAGCTGAGGCTGCTGGGGGTCCGGGCTCAACAAAACTGGACAGCAGAAGACAGGAAAAACCTAGCCTGGTCTGATGAGTCTCTTTTTCTCTTCAGGCACAGAGATGATAGGGTTAAGATGTGGCACCAACAACATGAATCCATGCGTCCAACCTGCCTTGTATCAGCAGTCCAGGGTGGTGGTGGTGCTGTAATGACTTATGAACATTAATAGAAATAATTGATTGCTGCTGCTGACCATTTGCAACGCTTCATGGATACAATTTATCCATCTTCTAATGGCTTCTTCTAACATGATAATGAACCATGACACAAAGGAGAAGTTGTCTCAAACTGGTTTCATGAATGTGACAATGAGTTCAGTGTTCTTCAATGGTCTTCCCAGTCATCAGTTCTGAATCCAATAGAATGCCTTTGGGATGTGATAGAACAGAAGACTCACAGGATAAATGTGCAGCCGAGAAGTCCATGGAAATTACACAATGCAGTCATGTCAATATGGACCAGAATCTCAAAGGAAGGTTTCTAGCATCTTGTAGAAACCACCAAGAATTGAGTCTGTTTTTGAGAGTAAAAGGAGCGCCCATCCAGTATTAGCATAGAGTTCCTAATAATTTGGCTAGTGAGTGTTGTGACAGTTTTTGGCTTTGTCGCCTCCTTGAACCCTCAGACTATACGTCAGACACCAGATAAAAGTCCAAAATTAATAATATTTATTATTATAAATACGTGCACAAAGCACCTCCACCTCCCCAATACTTCAATAAATCAATAACAATAATACATAATCAATATAATCAATAATCCTCCACTCTCCCAGACGTGTTGCCACCCTTCCACCCAGCTCAGCTCAACATCTGAGGATTTCCCACAGTCCTTTATAGTCCTTGACCCGGAAGTGCTTCTGAACCCTCAGTCCATGTGACTTCTTAGCACCTCCGGGTCAGAACAAAAACTCTTCTTTTTCATCCCGGAAGCACGTCATTCCTTCTGTCCATGTGACTGGGACGTACTTCCGGGGTGTAGGGAAAATAGATGTCCTTGTGCCTCCTTGCAGCGACTCCTGGCGGTCCCCATGGTAGCCAGCAGGGCCGTTGTCCATAATTCCCTGCTGGCATTCGGGGCACCTCCATGCTGCAAGGAGGGCTCCATCTAGCGGCCTGGGGGTATTGGCCGGGATGAATGACTGGTCATATCTCACGGTACTCTCCCCCCCCCCCAGCGAAGAATCATGATTTGGAGCGGCCAGCCCCACGAGAGATGTCTTCCTCCAGGAGGAGTTGTTGGTCAGGCCCTGGTGAGGTCTCGAATATCCCCGGGAGAATCTAGGGAGAACATTATATGAACAACTTCGGACAACTTTGCCATACGTGGCCCGGCTCGTAACACAGCCGCCGTTCTCCTACTGGTCTCCCTCTGCGAGACTGGAAACAGTCATGAAACTGGCGGTCTCCATGGTAGCCAGCAGGGCTGTGCATAAAAACTTTGTTGTCCATAATTCCCTGCTGGCATTCGGGGCACCTCCATGCTGCAAGGAGGGCTCAATCTAGCGGCCTGGGTGTATTGGCCGGGATGAATGACCGGCCATATCTCACAGTGTATATACACTGTATATTCAGAGAGCTATAGAGATGGGGACATATTTAAAGTGACAGTCACATATTGTATAATGTTTTATATGAAGATTAAGATTAGGAAATCTGATAAAGCAAATGACTTACTGTTGTTATTTGATATCCAGTATTTATACAGTTTGTCATCTTCTTGAATTCATTACAACGTTTGAAACACTAGCGTAGCAATGGATCATGCAGATGCAAAACACAAGGGCCTACGAGCATGTACTCACTTAGGGCCATATAGATTTAAAAAAAAAATGTAATAATTCAACTAAAACAGCGGTTTCACAGTCTCGATGCAGTGGCTTCAACGTTCAATGTCTTGTTACTATCAACTCCGACCTCGATGGCTGATGAAGAAATGTATGCTGCTACTGATCTTCTCATTGAATGCTATAGCACTGACATTTCACCGCTGTTTTGCTCTCAATTGTCTTTTCGTGCATGTTTTCAATCCATCCTGTCAACCAAGTTGACTGTTTTCGAAGTAGATGCTGATAAATCACTGTGTGCCATTGTCTACTTTCAGGGACATTTGCACTGCTTACATGTTACTACTGACTATACCAGTGACTGTTGCTGCATGTGAATGATCGTTCTCCAAGTTAAAACCCTTTAAAAATGACCTCAGAAGCACCGTGTAGCAAGACAAACAGTGGCTTGGCTGTACTCTCAATCGAAAACAAGCGTGCCAGACAACTTGACGTGTCAAACATTGTTGAGACTTTGGCGCAACAGAAGGCACGCAAGCATTTTAAGCTACTAATGATATTAGAAGTAATATAATTTGTGACTTGTCAGTCAGATCCATTTTTGTAAGCTTTAACAGTTTAACAAATCTGTAATCTGTTTTATTGTGTACCTTAGTATGGCTTACTGTGCATTAGTGTCACAACCGTGAGGATTTGTGAGCGTGACCACTTTACAATGTCCATTTTCTCAGAACTTGTGTAAAATAGGTTGATTGTGTAGAAATATCATGTCAGTCGGTGTTGTCGTTTTAATTTGTTACAAATTGAAATTGCTTCATTTTATAGCACACAACAGTTTCTACTTTGTAGCTTTCATTATATTTTAATCATCTTCTTTCACAAAGTTATCTTGGAAAATTAAGTGGGTCCACATTTTACCTATATTTATGTACTACTACTACCCACACCTCCCACATTCCAGTCCCACAATTTATTTTATTTTTGCTAACTTACATAGTGGCTGTAATGAAGCGATTTAAAAACATATTACAAATTTCATTTATGGACCTGGTTTGTTTGTCACCAGTGTGTGATAGTGATGTGGTCATGGACGCCACTGCCCAGCCGGCCCCTAGGATGTAGTGGCGAATACACTTCTAAGAGTTATTCTATACAGGAGGTGCCCACCTCAGGGTGCTGTGCAGGGGCCTTCAGCACGCTGGCTATGCCACTGGCTTGAAGCATTTACCTCCTCAACTCTAGGTGTAAAAATTGATGAAAAAACCTTAAAAAACTGAGAGAAAACACAGAAATTACAATAAGGTTTTGAGCATTTTAATGCATTGCCCTTAATTAATTCTGCTCTATGTGATCATTTAACAAATGGATCACAAATGTCATTGCCAATTTTTCTGAGTGTTTGTTAGAATCTCAGATATAACAAACAAATATCATCCGTAATATGAAACACACATCATTCTTTAGTGTTTTAGGCCAGGGTTCAAACCCAGTATCCTGGGCCTTTAAGGCCATGTTGTTGTGCCAACCAATGTGCCACCCATTTTTGTGGAGAATCCAAAATTTAAACAAAGAAAGGCTCTCTTTTCTAGCCGATATCCGTAGCATTGGAAACACTCCACACATTAACTAACATTGTTGCTTGTTAAAGGAGTGCTTCTGCTCTAATCACAAGAAGAAATGATCAGATTCTAATTGTCTTCCTCATGCAGCTTCATTTTCAAATGTGGCAGTACTGCAGAACCTTTCTGCTGGTACATTTGCTGTTTTGCTCACAACTTATTAAACTGCCACCTATCCACTTACAGGAACCGACACGCTCCTGCTGTGTGTAATCAAAACTGTGTACTCAACACAACAATCTTTACAGCAACAGAAGGCTGCTTGTTCTAACATAGCATGCAGCTTATGTGAAAATGAGATTTCAGGGACATTTTACAAACTCGTTGATAACCGCATAATATTTAGATTACCTAATGAAATATTTTCAAAATATAAATATTTTCCTAAACATTGCTGTTTGGTGATACAGTCAAGTCTCTACTTTAGTAATAAAAGTGTTTAAATTTTTAAATTGATTGCTTCCTCTGCCTGTACTAGTAGTAGTTTTTAATTTAACTTACATGCCCTCTCATGATCTGAGCACATGTCTTGCCTTTAACTCCATACTGGTATCACTTCATTTATCACCAGAGTCACTTTTGGGATTAGGTGCTATTTTATTAAGTCATGGGGTCACAATGCCAGAGTACCCTCTGTAACCTGTGAAACCACTGCACCTATAAGCTCTCATATATCTTTCAGTGGACAATCCCCCCTAACCTTGGCAGCATCCAGGATAGCTGCCCTTTGCTATAAACAGCAGGGGCACCCCTGTGTCTTTTGGGGCATATCCTTCTGTCATCTCTTTTCACAAAGACATACAGCAAACAATTTGCATCATCTTATTTCTCACTAAGGTTGTCCCAGGATTTTTGTTTTTTTGACACTCTTGGGCCAGACATGTCTTGTTGTAATCACTAGCAACCCCACACTTGCATATACAGTAAGTCTTCAACAGCATGAAACGGACCCCGTTGTGTTAAACTAGTGACACTTGTGAACCTGCCAAGCCATTACATAAATACTGCCGTGACTAATAAGAGTGAGACACAGAGTTCATAATTGCAACTTGGCAACCAACGGACACTAAACACTGCAAGGCTGAAATGGTGATTAACCCTCCTATAGCCTATGTTTGGGGTCACATTTTCTATAATAAAAAATATTGCTTTGATGCCCTTCACTACATTGCTCTAACTTCTTATATATTTCACTTTGGCAGTTCTGTTTACTTGTACCGGTTCCTCTCCATCCACATTCTTGCATTCTTTTATCTCTCTTCTATTAAAACTCCTTTTCCCCTCCCTTCTTCTTCCTTTACTCTCTCTTTTCTGGGTGTGCACCTGCTGATCCTCTAAAAAAAGTATTTCAGCAACCCAGACCCTCTTTTAGGAGATGTAACATGCAACAGGCAGGACACATTTTGAAGTTTAATTACAAGATGTCACAAATCTCATAGATCCATTTATTCATTTTTGAGGCCACTCATCCATTTCAGACTCGTGGGCCACCAGCTTCCATATAAAAGAATGAAATTCTTTTTTAATCCTCATTTGAAACACCTGTACAGAATATTCACTCACCCTTTTTAAATCTACTTTATCCCATTCAGAATTTCTCTGATCTATTCTTGCTGTAATGGGTATAAAGAAGGAACACAAGAACACACTGTATCCCTCAGCAAAAATAATTGCAATTTCAAGCTATCATAACCCTCATTTTATTTAACATCAAAGTGAAATGGAGAATCTCCTGAAAGTTATAGATTTTATCCTGTGCACGGTCTGTTTTGGACCCCATTTCTGAAACACAGTGTGTGAAATAATATTGTTAATATACTGTGCATTTAACTTTATTATGAGTGAAAGGAAAAGAGATCTGCCTTGTATACTAGTGCCATCTAGAGGAAGTTTTGCAAACTCTTTTAATTATTGCTTTTCACATTCTCATACTTGAACATTCAGACAGACAGATTGATGACAAGTGAATAGATAGATAGATAGATAGATAGATAGATAGATAGATAGATGTAAAATATTTAACCACTGTGAACAGTAATATAGACACTTCACTACAGAGTATTCACACTTTTGAACTGTTCTGATGATTTTCTGGGGCTTATTTACAGTATGTCAAATGCAGACAGCTATACATAACTTGGCATTATGCAACTGAGGTCCATGCAATTATTTACGCTTGGTGGAAACAATGTAAATGAATTTGTGACAGACGCCTACAAGTTTCCAAGAGTCACATGAGACTTATTTAGTGCTCATGTCTAAAATGACATTTTTTTGGTTTAAGTCTATTCCAGTGACCTCAGTGGCAGCTGTTTCTATCTACAATATAATAAACTTTTAAAGCACATGTGACCTTTGCAATCGTGCATCTTTCTATAATAATGATAAGACGTGTCCTTTGCTGAGATAGTAATATAATTTCACATCCTTTCACTGATGCAGCCAGATCTGCTAAGCTGCAGGGCAATGAACACAGCTATCGGGAAATACAGATGAGGAAAAATAGTTTTCCAAAAACAGATCATGCCGTGTCTCTATGCAAATCACTAAGAAGGCAGCAGAATGGCACCTGTGTACATGCCAGACTTATCCAAATCCTTCTGGAGCCAATGTTTGTGTTTATCCCGTGCCATAATAAATCAAAAAATCTCACAGGCGTAGAATCTCTCCAGTGCAGATGCAGGTTCCTGAATCTCAATCATGCCTGACAAGGGTCACTGTCTTTGATAGCAAGGTGAATGTTTACTCTCCAGGGGTAGAGAAAGAGCTAAAATAGCCAGTTGATTCTTCACCTTAAGACTCATCTATTCATAATGGATCGGGCAGCAGCAAGCACCAGCAGCCCCTGATTTTGACAGCAACCTACTAATAATGCTATGAGGATTAAAATTAGGGTTATACAAGTTAAAAAAAAGTGTGTGATAAACAGATCACATAGATAGATGGATGCTGAGCATACTGTGTAAGCATTGAGGCAAAGATCTTTTGGATGGATATTGCAATTTAAAGAAAGGTTGTCATGACAACAGGGTAGCTTCCATGTTAATTTCTCAGTACGGTATTTTCATTAAAAACCCATTCTTCTTAGACATCTCTAGATATGCCTTTGCCATGGCAATTCTTTTCAACCCCATGGCTTGGTGCCAAAGCTACCATACACAGTCCCCTTCAAATCCAGGTTTGGCTGATAGAATAACATTTAAATGGGTAATTATTCGACTTCTCTGAACTGTGAGAGAGTGCAGGGCACGTGATGCTCCTCAAAGCAAACTCTTAATGTTCAGCAGGAGAATGTTAATTGCGTGGCTTGTTTTAACATAATGCTTGATTGGAGACTTCGAAACCCCAGCAGGTCCAGCATTCCTTTAATTCCTAGTGTGAATCATTGTTCTTGATTTCTTTTCTTTAACAAGATAAGTAACAGAGAGTCATTACTTAACATTCATGTTTAATTGACTTTTCTGGGAGCTGGGAAGAGAAACCTGGCACAAAATGTATTTTGACAACCCTTTTCCAACTTGTGTTTGAGTGAATCACTTCATTCAATTACATTAAACATAACCTCTGAAAAGCACACTCTGTTTATTGCTCTGCTGCCCCCTGTAGGCTTTAATTTCAGTGAAAACAAACAAAGATGTATTTAAATGAAACATGCAGTTAGCTAATGGCAATTTTTGTTTTTCTATTTTAGACACAAACCTTTTTATTTCTTCAGGCCAGACTTTTTTCCAACATGTTTTCACAGCCAAGGGGACTCCCACATAACACCTAGCTGTGGCAGAGTCTTTAGAGCCCTGGTGCTTCCTGTCTTGCTATATGGTGTGAAATAAGGTGCTATATAGGCGCCTGACCCAGCACAGATTCAAACTGAGGCACGTGTCAAACCCAAAAGACCTTTATTTTTCTTCACCTGTGGGGGACGTCTTCCACGTGAACCCCACAGGCATAACATAGTCCCCAGCATTTAATAAAAAGAACCAACCCTTCTTCTGGCACCACCACTCCTCCCAGACAACCTTGTCCTCTTCCTCCCAATTCTGGCCCTGAGTGGTAGTTGCCAGCCCTTTTTAAAGCCCACCTGGAAGTGCTCCAGGTGCTTGAACACCTGCATCTGATTGCACCTCCGGACGGGGCTGTAGAGTTGTCCAGCTGGGCTGTGGAATCCATGCAGCACCCCTGGTCTGTTAAGGACTCAATTTCCCATGGAACCCTGCAGGAGGCTGAGGCATCACCGCTGGCCAGGGAGGTTGCCACCAAGCTTCCCGGGGGAGGTATTGAGTTGTCCATGGTTGCTCCCCCTGAACATATGCAGCAGGAGCATCCCGGCCAGGCATGGAACCCGGCTGCCTGCCACATTGGTTGCGAGACATGGACGCTATCCAGTGACCTGAGATGAAGAATGGACTTCTTTGGTACTGTGTCTCTCTGGAAAATGCTTGGGTACCGTTGGTTTGACTTTGTCTCGAATGAGCGGTTGCTCATGGAGTCCCAAATGAGGCACATTAACTGCATTGTGAGGGAGTGTCAGTTACGGCACTACGGCCATGTGGCACGTTTCCCCGAGGGTGAACCAGCTCGTAAGATCCTCATTGCTGGGGACCCGAATGGCTTGACCAGGCCAAGGGGTCGCCCGTGTAACACCTGGCTGCGGCAGATAGAGGGTCATTTCTGGAGGGTGGGACTGGACCGCGTGTCTGCCTGGGGGGTTGTCAATCAGGATCCGAGTTGTTTCGTTGTGTAATGGGTGCCGCAATGCACTGTACCAGTGCATGCTCCCCAACTTGACTTGACTTGACCTATTTTACTAATTAAAAAACCCAAAGTAGTTGGAAACCATATTAAACATACAATTTTATAATCATACATCTTGCTACCTCACAAAAAAAGTTTTTAGCCAGCTCATTTACTGTAAGGTGTAGAGAAACTGGGAAGAAAAAATAAAAAGGATAGATCGTAGACTGATTTTGTGGAAAGGAAGAACTTTGACTTTCATGAGTAAGGCCCTTATTCATGAAAATGGAGATAGTGTCTATATGTATGTATTTAGGGATGGTTTATCCTTTGCCTTGTTATTTAGAGTCGAAGGTCAAAGCAGTGATGATTCGTTTTGTGTGCGGATGCAGGTTTGACAGGACAAGAAGATTTGAAATGAAGCAACATGAGGAAAATGAAGGTAGAGATACAGTATGATGGACATTCAAGTGATAATGGACTGTGCTTTTTATATTTCTTTGTGCAAGACTTTGCAATTGACCTTTGTCCATAAATTCTAATATTTTGTGGCTCTGTGGTTCACATTAGTGATGAGACCTCTGACATTGTGGTAGAATTTGACACCTAAGGCAGAGTGGAGACCAGGAGGCTATGAATATGAAAACTGAAAAAGAAATACTGAGAATCTGTAGATGTTGCTTTGCACTGCAGACAAACATCTGCAGTGGGGAAATCGACGGTGGTATGTGCAAAAGGTATGTAAAATACTTTAAGAGACTTAAACTGGATGATGGTTTGGGGCAGATTATGCATGGGGGAAGAGGATGCTTAGGCAAGGTTTGTCACATGCAAGGAAGTGTCCAGATGGAGACAATTAGACATGTGTTTTGGGAGTGCTGCTGGGCACAGGTGGTGTGGACTGATGTGGATGGATTATTGCAAAAGGCCGGAGAGTCAGTTGTTGTGTCTGTTGACAGTCTAGTACAGAATGGTAGGAGCTCAAAGAAAACCTTTTTTCAGTGCAGCACCTGATTAAGTTTCAGAGCCTCTCATGTACATGAGCAGACAGCAGTTGATGATATTTGTAAAAATAAAAAAAAAATTGAAAAATGATGTCAAATTACTTGTGATTGAGTCGATCAAAATATATACAGAGCTGGCAAGAATCGAACAGTAGTGCCCAGTGAGACTGTCAATCAAATGTCTCAATCTTACACCAAGAACACATCATGGAAGGTGGGGCGTCCTCAAATCAAACAGACTACAAGTGGGAAAACACTTTCAGAAATTGAAACTGCATAGTAACAGTGTAAAGACTGGTCGTAAGATTACCAAACAGCCAGCCATTATAACAAATACTGTACTATATATATTGTATATATACAGTATATGTTTAATTGCATGTGTGTATGTTGCTTTGCGTCTGTGTCTTTTCTAATAAGGTATACAAATATGTACACATGGCATTAAACCTAAACTGGTACTTGAATTTCAAAAATAACAACGGACTATCCATATGTTGATTGCCTTCAGCAGTTGTCAGCTGGCCATATCTTAATTCTTACTGGGCACATACAACAACATGATGTTGGTCCTTTTTACTCTGAACAGGTGTTTCTGTATACAGATGTTGAAAGGTTTAGCACTTTACTGCTAAGCTAGCAGTTGTACACTCTTTCTGAATTAAAAAATAATAAAGCAATGACATGCTTTACTCTACATCATAACCCCTTTCTCAGCTCCAAGCAAAGAGGTACAAAATATGTGCACTCCATGGCCACTTTCTTAGTTACATGTATCTGGTACCGGGCAGAACCCTCATTTTGCAGGGCATCCTTAATCCTTCAAGGCATAGATTTAACAAGGTGCTGGTGTTATGATATGCTCATCTTACTCAACTCAAAAAAGACATTACATGAGGCCCAGACATAAAATCAGCCAACTCAAGTAGTAGGATTATTTTAACTGACACAGAGCCAAAAACAATTTAAAGAGAACCACAAACAGGGAGAGGGGAACCGTAACATCCCTGTCCCCAAACACCAAAAAACAACACTTCTTTATACTTAAAATGTTTATATAACAAGAAGAAAATTATAAATAAGAATAAGAAAAAACAGAGATCAAAAATATGTGCCTTAAATGTAAACATAAAAAATGTTTACTCCCAGCTTATATAGAGCCAGGGGCAGACACACAGCTGTAGTGTCTGAAGGGGCCAACACACAAAGGACAAGATGCATGACAACTAAATGAAAATACGTGCACGGAATGCTTATAAAAGAACAATATAATGCAAAAGGGAAGAGGCAAAACATCTTTAGAAACATAATTTACAAATGAATAGACAAGGAAGAATAAAATAAGTAAGTAAAAAGAAAATACACCTGAGCCAGAGATGGAAGCCTGGTTATAGCATAACAGCAGGATGTGGTGTGGTATAGTTTTGTGCTAGAAGTATCTATTTAAAGCAACAGTTTGCTGTGGCCTTTAAAAGACATGCACAATTCCAAAAACAATGTTTAGTAATGTGGTAGTCAAATGACACTCAGTTGGTATTAAGAAGACTGAGCACCAAGACAACATTCCCCATATCATTACATTTCCATTATTTACTCTTCGCACAAGGCAAAATGAATTCTTCCTATTTATGGTAAATTCTGACCCTACCATCTGCATGCTGCATTAGAATTTGACTTATGTCAAAGACCAGGAAACATTTTTTCAGCCTTTATTCATCCAGTTTTGGTGATTATGTTTTCCTGTACTTAGATGACAGGAGTGGAAGCCCACATGGTCATATGCAGCTGCGTCTCATAATTTCAAGGTGTGATGTATTGTATCTTCAGAGATTCTCTGCTGTTGCAAGCTGCTCTTGCTTAAGTATTTGTGGTTTTGTTATTATTGTGAAGAGGTATGACCTCTGTTACCCACAGAACTGCTACTCACTTGTTTTTGCTCCATTCTCTGTAGAATATTATAACTGTAGAATATGAAAATCCCAGGGTGGAAGCTATTTCTGAAATATCAGGACCATCATGTCTGTCACCATCAAACATAGCACTTTCAAAGTCGCTTCTAGTGTTTGGTTGAGTAAGAGGTTAACCTGTTGGTATATTGTGTATTGTAATGATAAAACAGCACTTTTTTGCTCTCCAGAAAGTTTCTTTTTTAAAC
The DNA here is from genome assembly GCA_026402145.1 of Polypterus bichir lapradei. Lineage (NCBI taxonomy): Eukaryota > Metazoa > Chordata > Cladistia > Polypteriformes > Polypteridae > Polypterus > Polypterus bichir. Next base: position 49,439,019 of record JANRMT010062814.1, read on the forward strand.
TGTTCTGGTAACACACAATTCAACCTAAATTATGTAACATTTTTTTGAAATGACAGATAGTCACATGACAGTGAAGTGAAATCATTTAAGATATTTGAGTGCAAAGCATTATGGAATAGTAGGAGGATCTTTGCAGTACTCTGGTGTAACAAATAAGGCACTGTGATGGCAGATGGCTACTGGTGCAATTCAAGCCTGTGCCTCAATTGTAACACTAAGCATGTCACTGAGTCTTGCTTGTGTTTCAACTGAAAAAAAAGTAAAAACTTTTTTAATGTTTGTTGATCTTATCTATACTAATAAAAGGCAAAGCCCTCACTGACTGACTGACTCACTGACTGATTCACTCACTGACTCATCACTAATTCTCCAAGTTCCCGTGTAGGTAGAAGGCTGAAATTTGGCAGGCTCATTCCTTACAGCTTCCTTACAAAAGTTGGGCAGGTTTCATTTCAAAATTCTACGCGTAATGGTCATAACTGGAAGCTATTTTTCTCCATTTACTGTAATGGAGTTCAGCTCGAAAGCCGTGGGGGGCGGAGTTTCGTGTGACATCATCACGCCTCCCACGTAATCACGTGAACTGACTGTCAACGCAGTACATAGAAAACCAGGAAGAGCTCCAAAAAGCGCTGAAGAAAACATGCATTATATAATTGAGAAGGCAGCGAAACAATAAGAAGCGAGAGAGTGACATATACAACCATATTTATGAGTGCTGCTACTTCGGAAACAAAGCACGGTGTAAACCTAAAGTTTAAATTAAGTTCATAGACAGGCTGCTGCTGGCGTTTACAAGTTATAATACAAGATTACAAGTTTACAAGTTTAATGAGAGGACGCAGGATATAAACGAGAGTTTTGAGCACTTTGTAACTAAGTTAAAATTGCAGGTGAAGGGCTGTGCTTATGCAAATTCCGAGAGACTGTCTTTGTAGGGAATTGACAGTTAAGGCGGGTGGGGGAGTCACGTCATCATCTCCCCTCCCATTCACCTCATTTCGCTCTGAGCTGAGCTCCGCAGCTAACGCAGTGTTACAGAAGCGAGTTTGTGACGCTGCCACCAAATACTCACAGAAAAATCCACAAGTTAATACACACACTGTTTCTAAGGTTTCTCCACACTGAATCCTCCAGGCACTACTTACAAAAGGTTACATTGACAATCGTGTTACGTTATTTTTAAAATGTTCCCTTTTCTTAGCACAAGCATAGCTGAGAAGGTTCGATGCATGTGCTCCATAACGTGTTAAAAAATCACGCATTTAATCACACTTTGCATTACAAGCAAAGTGGAACTTCTGTCAATGCATGATTTCCTGGTACACCGATTACATTGATCAGCGCTTCCCGATTCATTTTACCCTTGCAACCCCTTGGTTTGAGAAGAATTATGAAAAAATATGAGGTTAACACAGAAAAACTGATCACCAATTGAAGCTTTATGAATAATCGATTCGCCATCAATAATTGTTTTGGTAAAGCCATACTCAGTGTAATCCTCCTTCCATTTTATAATTTTTCCGCCACTAGCCATGATTAAATGAACGGTAAAAAAGTAAGAGCGAAGCGAGGGTGACTTATTCAAGCATGCAGGCGACAGCTCAATAGCTCGATTTTGGATATAAGTAGGTTCTGTTTAGTCGCCAGAAATATCTTTGGTAGGAATGGAAGTTGAATTTAGTCTTTAAATTTCTATGGTAAAGAAAAAGTTATGCAATGATGACTAAATTTAACTATATAAAGTCAAAACTTTTATATATAAAGTCATTCCTGAATATATAAAGTCAAACCTTGATTATATAAAGTCACTGTCGGAATAAATAAAGTCAAAACTTGAATATATAAAGTCAGCGTCGGTATATATAAAGTCAAAACTTGTTTATGAATATATAAAGTCAAAACTTGAATATATAAAGTCAGCGCTGGAATATATAAAGTCAAAACTTGAATATATAAAGTCATTCCCGAATATATAAAGTCAAAACCTGAGTATATAAAGACGGCGTTGGAATATTTTTGAATATATAAAGTAAGCACTGGAATATATAAAGTCAAAACTTCAATATATAAAGTCAGCGTCAGAATATACAAAGTCAGCGCTGGAATATCCATTCATTTCCCAACCCGTTGAATCCGACCACAGGGTCACGGGGGTCTGCTGGAGCCAATCCCAGCCAACACTGGGCGCAAGGCAGGAACCAATCCTGAATAGGGCACATGCATCATTTTCAAAACATTAACTGAACAGTGTTTTTTTAATTTATTTTTCTGAATATGTTTTTGTTAACTTAGTTCAGTTCAGAGTCGTTTCAATCAATAGATTTTGACTTTCACTTTATATATTCACAGTTTATATACTCCGATGTTGACTTTATATAATCAGGAATGACTTTATAAATTCCGACGCTGACTTTATATATTCAGGTTTTGACTTTATATATTCCAGCGATGACTTTATATATTCAACTTTTGACTTTATATATTCAGAAACAAGTTTGACTTTATATATACCGACACTGACTTTATATATTCAAGTTTTGACTTTATATATTCGGGAATGACTTTATATATTCAAGTTTTGACTTTATATATTCCAGCACTGACTTTATATATTCTGACGCTGACTTTATATATTCAAGTTTTCACTTTATATATTCCAGCGATGACTTCATACATTCAAGATTTGACTTTATATATTCCAGCGCTTACTTTATATATTAAATATATATATATATATATATATATATGAATGAGAACAACACTCATATCAATGACAAAACAATTACATTAACAATCATGTTACGTTATTTTTAACATTTTTCCTTTTCTTTTTCATAACTTCTTGAACACACTACTTATCCGCTGCGAAGCGCGGGTATTCTGCTAGTTGGTTAATAAAAGTGTTAGCCAGATACATAGTACAATTATAATATCAATATCTGCAATTGTAAATTTTATCAGTTTTGGAGCTGAAATCTGAAGCCAAATTTAGATTATTAGAATAATCTTTCTTATTGGCAAAATTTACCAAAGCATTTATGGTAGCGAAGGGTAAATTTCCTGTGTGGACAGCCTAGATAAATGTTTTGTTCCCAGCGCCCCATGATGCTTTGTGGGATCAACACAACACAACAGAGCTGTAGCAGCCATGAACTTTCACACATGCATACTGTAAGCATACTCCACCTCACATTTTACGGCATGGACCAATCTCCTTTGTGCATGCTTGATGGCACTCCAGTTGGATTTGCACTCCACATGCTTTAAAAAAAGTAAACAAATCTTACCGTACTTTCATTTTCTGGGTTATATTAGTTGACCATAATGAAAATATTATGAGCACTGGAACCAAGTATATAATGCTGATCTCTGTGTGCTCACTCATGAGCAATTAGCCATGTGGCACATCAGCAAGTCAAAACAAATCTTGAAGGAGCCCCCTGCACCTCCCCGAGTCAGAAAACACATCAGACCTTGTGAAAAAATAATAGTAATGAAAGATTAATTATTATTTGCAAGATGTTTCTATCTTCTTGATATAAGGAAAAAGCTCAAAACATCTACAAAGATAAATTACAATCATAAGACATGTTAGCCATATGCAGCGTGACTTCAAAAAATGTTGCATGGCATGGTCAATCAGTGCCCCAAAGATTGGAACTCTGTTAGCACAATGATGTTTATTGCTAGTTTGTGGCCATTTGTTGAGTTTTGTTTATGGTTATTGTTCTGTCTGCATCTTATGTTGTTTGAGGCACATTGTCAGCTCTCTTACCTCACATTAGTTGGTCCAGCATAGCTGGAAGATGTTTCCCTAGTTCTCAGGGACACTTTAAAGACCATTGCATCATTAATCCACTCAACACTAGTTCAGTTTCTTCTTCCCTATAGATGCAATGCGTTTTGCCAAGTTCTACAAAGTTCCTGAACATTTCTGTGGTTTTGCCAAACTCACAGTGAAACTAAATCTGCAAGGTTCACTCATCACTGTGTGACAGATGACTGAGGACCTTGTCCAACCGGAGAGTCTGGAGAAGGGAAGAACCAAGAGATGGGCAGTATCTTCCCCAGGACGCAAGAGGGCAGCTGCCCTGGATTGTTGAGCTTGGAGGCTCAACCCTGTGGGTGACTGTGGCCACAGCCAGGGGGTGCATGGATGGTTCCAGAGCCATGGACTGCAGCACTTCCGCCACACCAGAAAGTTCTGCCGGAACAGGAACCAGGTACACCCGGCATGTTTCCGGGTGCCCATGCAGCACTTACGCCACACCAGGAAGTGCTGCAGGATGATCATCAGAGAGCACCTGGGGCACATCCAGGTACAGTATAAAAGGGGCCGCCTCACTCCATTAGTCAAGCCGAAGTTGGGTGGAAGAGGACGGAGCTTGCGAGGAGTGGAGTAGAGGCGGCAATAGAGAGAGCAGAAGCGAATTGACTGAGTTTATTGTGGTGAATGGTGCACTGTGCGTGTACAGAAGAAAAAAAATAAAAAGTGTGTGTGTTTTGGACATCTGGCTGTCTCAGTGTATGTCTGTGTATGGGCTTCGTTCACAACTGGTTGATTGAGTAGCCACTTATGGAGGTTTTTTAATAACCACTTATACAGGATTTAGTACACTGGCAAAGAACCCGCACCACCGCTCCAGAAAGTGAGGGGAATCCCTACCAAACCAGGATGTTGAACTCTAATGATACTGAGTGGCCGCTGTCTCCTGTTGGATGAAGATTAAGAACATAAAAGTGTACACACTCCTTAAAGTCTCCAAGATATACACAAAGGGCACCATTTGACTACTGAAGGGCGTGCATTACAGATTACAAGAGGACTTCCCCAACAGGTCATCGATGTCTAATATTACTGACCACCCACTATGGACAATGAGGGACGACATCTGTCCATCCCACTTAGGGCTCCAAATGGGCTTCGCTCAGCACTGCAGGTCAGTTATATGATCAGCAATATTTAGTAGTATGCAGCTACACTGTGTAAATGTAGTTAATAAGCCCTTTTTCGTGTGCATTTTTGTTTTGAGTTATTTATATGAAGACTCCAATATAATCTAGAGTTTAAAAAGTTATGTTTTTATCCTCTTGATTTTCTTTGCTTACGTAGCAACATGGAGTGCACCGTGATGGTCTCAATTGTAACACCACGGGACTTGATGCTATAAATATGGCAGTACTCATGTTCTCTGTTTCTCCTAAGTGAATGTAAAAAATCTTTCTCTTTAGTGCTCATTAGCTTTATATTGAAGTAGGTCCTAGTACTACATTTTGGTATTCTGGTTTTGATCTCCATTCAGTATTTTGACTTAAGGTTTAGTTTTGCCGTTTGATCCTGTTGGTTGCTTACATTTTGACTTTTGGTATTTTGACCTTTGCTAGTCCTTTGATTACAATTTCCCACTTATTTATCATCTCCTGGTAATGTTTCTCTCACAATATTCTCCAGCATCCTGTGTGTCATAGCGGTAAGACAAATATACAAGATGCTGCACGAAATATTGGGGATCTAGCACAATACGTTCATTTAAAGGCCATATTTTTGAAAGCAAAACACTGCAAAAAGGAAAGAATTCATGACTTGATCTGTCTTCATAGAGTTATGTTGGTCAGGTGATGACCACTTCCTGGAGGTAGAGCAGAAGTCTCATCACTTTCTCTACTTCCATTCTAAGGGCAGAAGCAGAGTAAAAATGTGTTAGCCCTCAAGTGTGCCCTCAAACTGCTGCTAATGAGAGATTCACCATGTTTGACATCTGAATATGTACATCACTTTTGGAAATAGTCCTCAAAATCTGCACGGTTTTGGCCACTAAAAACTTCACTCAAAATGAAATGAAAAAAATAACAGTAATATAAAATTCTAAAATTTCTCCAATGTAATACTACAAACAGCAAATGAAGGACTTGAGACTCCTAAAGCACAAAGTCTGACTGATTTAAATGCACACCAAGGGGTGACAAGCAGTCGAGCAGTTTGTCAGGACGCCTACAGTAGTGTTTGAGTAGAGATAGAGAAGAAATGTGATGTGTGTGGTAGGTAAGTGTTGATAATTTAGACCTTTTTTCCTGGTTGATCTTTTATTTCTACTAGTATTTTGAAGCACTTTCCTTCTCCTTACATTATACCGGACGCAGCCACTGCAAAGCATCTCTTCATTTCACCAGAATTACAATTTGGCTTGGGCTTTGCTCATGACATGAGCTTTTGACTTTCACTCTTCCCATTTTAGGTTGACGTTTTGGAATGGGCTCCTTCTATAGTTATTGCTGATGCAGCAAAAAATAAACCTTAAGTTCATTACAAAATACTGTATTTTACATATGTGTATATTTTTACAATGCTATTGTCATTTTTAAGGTCACACATTTTCTGTTTATGTTATGCTATATTATACATTTTCTGCTCTTTAAGCCAGTGACATCATTAAAACCTTTTTGTAACTTGGATGTGAATGCAATAGCAAACACATTATTTAATCACAAAGTTGACATGCTTAAATGGTTTAACCTTGGATTTCACGGAAAAAGCTAAATAATTGCAAAAGTGAAGCTTTAACAATTAAATAACCTTTGCTTTTTAATTCAGAATTGTATAGTGATTTTGTGATTCTGAAAACATGCTTTTACTTTATCATTATGTGTTATTGAGTATAGATTGATGGGCAAAAATGACAAATATATATCCATTTAAAGTTAAATCTGCAACACAAAGAACTGGGCAGAAAGAGAAGGAGTGAATAGTTTCTGAATCACCTCTACTATGTACAATTGGTGTATGATAATAATTACACTAGATTGTGTCTGCTGTATTTGACCTGACACTGTCCTAGCATTTGTGGCTTAGATCTTGGCCATTCTGAAACAAACAAAAAACTCTGCATAATGACCTTTCATCCTGTGGACAGACTCATTTATAAAGTACTTGAAAAGCAGTAGGGTTTAACCACAATAGCACTACTAAATAATCAGATCATCATGAAATAGCATTTAGATTGGAGTAACAAACAAAATAAGAATATACAGTAAACTCTTTATCAAATTATTTTAAGCATAGATGTGTATATGAGTGAATATAGAGACTACTTAGAGCTTCATGGTTATTTTTCAGGCTACTTTTGTATACCATATTTTATACCATGTTTTATGTGACCATTTCACCCAGTTTTCAGTCATGTCAGATGAAATCTGTTCCAGCAGCAATGAGAAACATCAGGAATCTGTACTGGACCTCACAGTCTATCATGTTTTAGTTTGCAAGTATTGTCATGATTACAGTATGTAACATAACATTCTCAAACAAACTTAGATCATTTTAGGGTAGTGAGGACTGGAATCTGTCTCTTAGGTACAAGAGCACCAGTTCATTGTAGGGCCCACTCACACACACATTTGTAATAGGGGGCAGTTTGGAATCACCAATTAATCAAATCTCCATGGCTTTGAGGATGTGGTAGAATGTGCAAGCTTCACTCAAACAATGTCACTCCCAGGATGCGAGATCCAGGAGGCTGCAGCACTATATTCATCCATCCATCCATTATCCAACCCGCTATATCCTAACACAGGGTCACGGGGGTCTGCTGGAGTCAATCCCAGCCAACACAAAGTGTAAGTCAGGAAACAAACCCCGGGCAGGGTGCCAGCCCACTGCAGGACACACACACACACACACACACACACACACACACACACACTAAGGACAATTTAGAATTGCCAGTGCACCTAACCTGCATGTCTTTGGACTGTGGGAAGAAACCAGAGTACCCGGAGGAAACCCACGCAGACATGGGGAGAACATGCAAACTCCGCACTATATTCATGTTACATACAGTTTTTTATTTGCATCAGACAATGAATACAATATCATAGAATAAATACAACGTCAGGGGACATAGGCAATTAATACTTTGAAATACTCATAAGGCACACTCTATATGAGAGGCTGCTGAGTAGTTCTATGATCTGTACCACCCACACCCAGACCCTATACTGGACTAGTATAGAGATTACATTTAACCTAACACACACACACACCCATTATTGGAAGAACACCAGACTACTTGTGTGTGCAAATTCCACACAAACTAGGACTGGCCTGGAATTCAGACTCTGGACTCTAGTCATTGTGTCACCATGCCTTCCTGAAATGTATGACTTAATGACAATCATTTGCTAGATGATTTTATGATATTCTTGTCATTTATATATGCTTTTTTTCTGAATTCATAACATAATTATTGTATTCAAGCACTGTGTAAACTTCAATCGAGAATTTTAGGATGAGATATTGGAACACCAACTGCGTTGTCCTGTTTCATTCTTTCAACAGAAAATTAAATAAACACATGATGGTGTTCATAAAACTACCCATACAAACTACTTATTGGCTTAATTTTACAAGCTAGGGCCATTAAAATCCTGATTTCATTTCAGCATGAATATCACCTGAAACTGATTTCATTTTGAAGCTGTGTTGAATTTAGTATTTCAAAGCATCTAAAGTTAGCAAAACATAATTTCAGTTATTATAATTAAGATAAAGCATGTAACTCACCAAGATGAGTTTGCTCAGTTTATTGCATCATGCAGTTACCTGATAAATCTCTGGGACCCCTCTTCATCAGTGAAACCATTTTAGAGTATACTGCACAATTTAGAATAGCCAATCAGCTTAATATGTGTAGCAGGTCCAAAAATGAATCAGGAGACCTGCTTAACTGCCACATGTTTATTGAAATTTCTTAACAATAACAACATTTATTTATGTAGCACATTTTCATATAAATGGTGTAGCTCAAAGTGATTTACAAGATAACCAAAGAAAAAACATACAGACTTCTTTTTTTCTCTTTCCCTTTCTGGAAACTGCTGGAATATGCTTCTTTTTTTTCCCTCACACTTTTCCTCACAAGTTTCACTCTGACTACCCCGTCTACTGGCAGTTATGGCTCCACCCCTTCAGCCACTGAACAACTACAGAATAGCAGAGTGACAGAAAGCAATGTGTATTTTTTTCATTCCCATACTTACATATACACATATGCATGCATTTCATACTGTGGACCAAAAATGAACTTGAGATGAAGGAGAAGAGCAGGATATCCTAAGAAAATTGTTGTGTAAAAGGGGAGAGCTATTGCAAATTCCACATAGACAATAAGCAGGGATGGATTCAAAGTCAGTGTACTGGAGCTAAGAAATAAAATCAAATTATGTTTAAATGCCCCCAAAAGCATTAATTAACCAAACCTAAGAATTAAGTGTTTTATTCCACATAAAACTGATGAATTAAAAATAATGATGTCTCCCAGTTCTTCCCTACTCAGCTACTTAACAATATAGAATGAAACATTTAGATCTATTTATAAATTTCATAATGTTGCTTAGCATTAGTATAATTACGTGTACATATATTGCTGTCATTCTGAAGGCATACGGTGGATACATCCAGACAGATGCTGTAATGTAATTATTGCATTGGCTTTCTGCTTCCTATTAAATTTTACATTAAGAGACTTTACATTTGTGACTTTGGTCAACATATTGTGTAAGCTAGTCAGTAAAAATAATCATTAGTAAATGCTTTGTATGCTGTGTGCATTTGCTGAAAAATTGTAAAGTTAAGTTTTGATTGCAGATTCAAAAAATGTGAGGTAACCTGATACAAAACTAAAACTATGAATTTTAAACAAGGCATTGTTATGACTGTAAACATTTATATTTCAGCTACTGTAGGTTGTCTATCTATCTATCTATCTATCTATCTATCTATCTATCTATCTATCTATCTATCTA
>JANRMT010062814.1:49448832-49498527 GCA_026402145.1 Polypterus bichir lapradei
CTATCTATCTATCTATCTATCTATCTATCTATCTATCTATCTATCTACAGTGCCCTCCATAATGTTTGGAACAATGATATATTTTTCCTTGATTTACTGCTTCACACTTTAAATTAAACGAATCAAACAATTCAGATGCAATTAAAGTGCACATTTCAGACTTTAATTTAAGGGTATTTGAATACATTTTGGTTGCACCATGTAGAAATGACCCACTTTTTCTACATGCTCCCCAAATTTCAGGACACCATAATGATTTTGACATAGCAATGGCAGGTCTATTAAAGCAGTCATATTTAATACTTTGGTGGATATAATTGCATGCAATGGCTTCTTGAAGTCTGTGATTCACAGACATTATCAAGTGCTGAGTATCTTTTCTGGTGACGCTCTGTGAAGCCTGTAATGCAGCCATCTTCAACTCCTACTTTGCTTTGGGGGCTTGTCCCCTATGTTTTTTGTTCAGCATTTAGAAGGCATGCCCATTTGGATTTAAATCAGGTGACTGTTTTGGCCATTCTAGAATTTTTGGGATCATTATCTTGTTGTAGGATGAAGCACCGCACAATGAGTTTGGAGGCATTTACTGGGAATTGAGCAGATGTTTCTATACACCTTGGAAATCATTGTGCAACTGCCATCTGCAGTTACATTATCAATGAAGATAAGTGTGCCAGTACCTGTGGCAGTCATACATGCACAAGCCATAACACCCCAAAAAACACCATGTTTACCAGATGAGGTGGTATACTTTGGATCTTGGGGAGTTTGTTTAAAATCTAAATGCTACTCTTACTGTCACTCTGATGCACGTTTATCTTTGTCTCGTCTGTCCTTTTTCTAGAATTGTGCAGGGTTTTTTAAATACTTTTCAACAAACGTTAATCTGGCTAAACTAGTGGTTTGCATTTGCAGTGTGGCCTCTGTATTTCTGTTCATGAAGTCTTCTGCAGATCGTCGTCTCTCACACATCCACATCTGCCACCTAAAGACTGTTTCTGATTTGTTAGACAGGTGACTGGGGCTTTTTCTTTACCATAGTAAGGATTCTTCTTTTCCTTGGCCTACCAGTCCCTTTGCGATTACTGAACTCACCACTGGGTTCTTTCTTATTATTGATATTCCAAACAGATGATTTAGGTAATCCTAAGGTTTTACCAATGTCTCGATTAGTTTTTTACTTGTTTTTCAGTCTCACAATGGCAACTACACACTCCACAGGTAGAAGATCTGTAGGTAGAAACAAGCCTAGGTGTCTTATGCCTGCACTAATGAAGTAATGAAACTCACCTGAGGAATCACAAACACCGTTGATGCCAATTGTCCCAAACATTATGGTGCCCTGAAATTGGGGGAACTATGTACAGTATATATTTTTAACACATACTATCTACTACCAAGGGCTGTCTGAAATACTGGTTAATATTTTACATTATATCATAAATATTTCTTTCTGTGTACACAGTAAACAAATTTCAGTACAAAATTTTACTTTAAAATATTTGCTTTGCTGTATTGGAATAAACATACAGTATTCAGAAAATGGATAGATATTTCCATGTACTCGTAAGTATGTGTTACTTTGAATTTCCTTTGTGGCATAAAGTTTAATTATTTTTTTTCATTAGAAAAATAAAAGTAAATATAGAATTAAGCTTGATTTGTTTTTTTTTTTTTTAATTATGCTTTCTTTTGAAAAAAAAGTCAAGTTTCACTAGCTTCAGTCATACACTGTGGTGTAGAGGTGAGCATTTCTCCAGCTGAGGAAGGTCATTGCCTTGAACACAGTATATGATAAATAAAATATATGTGGCCTCATGAGATTGCTGCTAGAAAAGGTGGATGCCATATATTTTTAATATATTTTTATTTTCATTTACTTTTCAACATTTTATAAGCCAGTCATTTGGGATGTGTTTTGGAATAAGGATGATGAACCTCTCACAAACACTCCTGAAAATTTCAAAAAAGTCACATTTCTTTGTTACACATAGCTGGCAATGGGGCTTTATTCTGTTTCGGTACTAATTAAAAGTATGTGCTGGAAAAAGCAGGTATTGTTGTTATAACAAATTTCCTTGGTGGCTATCGTTGTCTTAAGAGATTTCATCCAGAATTCAATAGAGTTTCAGATATTACTTTGTCCTCTTTTCTGCCCTTCAGCACAAAGTAAGGCAATCATAATATCATGCCTTTTAGTGCTTTAAAAAATGACTAAAACTGATTTCCATCCCCTAGCTTACATCTTGGATATAATGGTACAAACATACCATTTCTATTCAGAGCTGTTCCTTTCACAGTAAAACCAGGAGTAAGGATATAATTTTGTTGTCATTATGGGTTAAAAGCTGTCAAACATATGGGATTGCTGCCAGCATTAAGTCGTTTCTACGTTGGACTCCTTTAGCTGTCTCTTCTACACATTTATAAAGAAGGGGCAAGCTGAAAGACATTTTTTATTTTATTCATACATTTCTGTCACTTTAGCATTGAGTGGTTCTCTGACTAATCAAATAGTATTCTGTGAGAAAATTTTGCAAAGTTAAACAAATACATAAAAAATTGATAGTTACTATAGATAGAGGCAAAAAACAAATACAATACATCCTTAATAAGGACTTCATTATATTTGTCTTCCTGGGTTACATTTTTAGCCTAAAAAACAATCAGCAAACATTCCTATATGTCATTAATTTGTATGAGGTACACAAATAATTTTTAGCTGCATGTTTTAGATTCATTGAAAGAATAAAATGAAAGCTCTGTAAACTTGATATTATATATGTTTTATAATCACACAAAGTAAGATGTAATGTACTGTACAAACTTATTTCGTGCTTCACATTTTTATTCTATAAAGAAATGAATGCTAACATTCACAGCATTTTGACCAGAGCATACATGTTCTAGCTTGCTAATCCATTGGATGCATTTTTCTGATTTGCAAGCTCATTTGCACATTATTACGCCAAATTATAGAAAAGGTTGAGCAATAAATGCTGAACAGCATGTTGAAATATGATATTCTAAGGGACGCAGCGTGATGCTAAAATCATGTTATGTTTAATAATTATCTCATAGGCATTCCATTAGCTCCTGGGTAGCACTCAAATTTGACTTGATTAAAAATGCATAAGTAAAATAAATAAACAGACTGGAATTCTTTGAATTATGAAGTTCATTGCATCATGTTCTCTGCTACTTGGATGATCTCTTAACAACATAAATATCTGTTTGAAAATTATATTAATGTCTAATATCAAGTATTGCTTCTGTATATACTTTTTACTACTTGTTTTATGTGTTTAAAATAGGGCTGGTTTGAAATGTATACATTACTCTCAAAATACTGTATGATTAAAACATTACCACAAATTAAAATAGAATTGTGCTGCAATAATTATTGAGTCGAACTGTGATTAAACAGAAGAACACAGATTAGTCTCGAACAATTATAAAAATGAGAATTGAAGTGCATTGCAATCACAATATTACAATTTGTCATCTTACACAACCTATCAAAAACTGCAGCAAAGGTAATTTCCAGCTTGCATAATCAATAGACAGGCGTGTGTGCCTTTTATAGGAAATGTCGCAAAATAATACCACAAATCATACTGGGAACGTGGTAACCAAGGCAACAAATAAGGAGGTTTATTTCTAAGTGTCATCACGAGAATATGCATAGAGGCAAGAAATAGAAGAAAATCATTAGAACTAAACCAAGACTGATCAGCTGCATGACTTGAAAAAACCCTATTTCATTTCTATACAGATTCATTTACAGCATTGACTTCAAGCTTAAATTCAGCTAAGTGCAAAGAATAAATAGTGTCAAGTCTAGAGCACAGAGTATGGTTTTGATTGCTCTCTATTCTGAGTCAAGATTTCAAATTCAGTAAAGAAAACAGAAATGCTGGAGAAATAAACATAGCTTTGGGCAAATGTTCTTTTATTTCTTTTATGATGATTTTCAAACATGTTCATTTTTAAATACCATACAACTTAATATGTATACAATTGGTAACAGTTGTACTGAATAGTTTAATTTTTACAATTTCATTTTTGTTACAATTGTTTACACTTTATTACAGTACATATATACATTTTCATATCGTGGTCATATACGCTGTTTGTAGTGGAAGAAAGAAGACTTAACACTCAGTTTAGGACAATACTATAGATCAGGCACTTAAGGGACTTCTCACAGCAACAAGTGCAGAATTCTTAACAAGTCTGCAGTCTCTAAAGAAGAGCCCATACTACATTCACACAAAGTAATCTTATACTTTAAGCAAATAATGTGTTAATCCTGTAGCTGCCAATCCCCCCCATACCACTCACAATTCCAGTTTGCCAGGCTGCCGTGCAGCTTCCAAATCAGTGGCAGCCTATTGGCCATATTTGGTAAACAGTCTTCGTGCTCTTTTTGAAAGTTCAGAGCATCAGCATGTACGTGACTAAAGGCATTCAAGTCAGTCACACTTTGTTCCTTTTTTAAGGTCACCAAACTTTGTTCTTTTTTAACAAAATGTTCCATCTTCACTGATTTATATGTCCAGAGAGAAATTCCAAGAAGAGAAAGGTATGTTAGGATAATGACATGACTTTAGTGTTCATCCAAAATGGCTAGAGCTCACAGACACGTCATGGAATAATTCTTGTAATTACACAACACTCAGCACTATACAAATAAATAAACACATGCAGATGAATATTTCTTAGAACAGCAGAATGTATTAAAAATACTTGTGGCGTACGGCTGGGGTTCATGACTGGCCGGGACACCACTTCGTTATATCCTCAGGGGGAGCAGCCATGGACAGTGCAATACCTCCCCCTGGACTCTGGGTTGGAACGGTGCCTCGGTTTCCTGTAGGGCTCCCTGGGAATTGGAGTTGGGGGCAGCCCTGTTGGGTCCCACAGGCACCGCCAGTGGGTGCTTCAGCTGGAACTCCTGAGCCCTTGTGGGTAGTGTTTTTACCACACCTGGAACTATAAAAGGGGCCAGCAACCACCACTCGAGGGCCAGAGTCGGGAGGAGGAGGACAAAGCTTGGAGGAATGGTGGTAGAAGAGAGAGAAGGGTGCTTTACTTTGTGTGGTTTGTGCTTGGGACTGTGTTGTGGCTGGGGGACAGAGGGAACATGTGCCCTCCAGCTGAAGAAAAATAAAAGTCATTTTATTTTTATACATGCCTCCAGTGTGTGTTGGGTCGGGCACATATATAGCGCCTTATTAAACATTATTATCCCTTTTGTAGACAACACTGCAGATAGATTTAAGCATTTTTTTCTATATTTATATTAGGTGTTGACTTGCATCTATATATAAGTATATGGTTTGTTCTAAAAAACCAATTTAATTTGCTAAATGTAAAGAATAATTTTAGGTTGTTAGAAAGATAAACTGCATAAACAAGACAAAGTCAATTTTAAGTGTATTGAGTTGTTCTGTCATTTCATAGACATTGTGACCTCATTGACTATTTT
Source organism: Polypterus bichir lapradei (assembly GCA_026402145.1). Classification (NCBI taxonomy): domain Eukaryota; kingdom Metazoa; phylum Chordata; class Cladistia; order Polypteriformes; family Polypteridae; genus Polypterus; species Polypterus bichir. The sequence goes on from JANRMT010062814.1 coordinate 49,454,324, forward strand.
GCATCAGGCTTTTTTGTTTCAATAACATCTTCTCTATCCATCTTTTCATCATATTTCTCAGAATAAGAGTCTTCTGTATGAATCCTGTCTTCTCATTAATTAAGCAAAGTATTTCAGTAGCTTCATTATAAATCCTTCTAGTGAGTAATCTGTTCTTATTTCTTCCAGTATCGAATGATTACATTTTTTAACAGTCTAGTTTTCTCCATCACCACAATTTGTTTAGCCTTCTTCATGGTCCAACTCTCATAACCATACACCACCACTGGAGAAGCCATAGATTTGACTGTCTGGACCTTTGTGGACAATATGACATCTTTGCCCTTCAGCATCTTATCCAGATTTTCCATTGCCTTCCTCCCGAGAGGCAAACATCTTTTAATTTCCTGGCTGTAATCACCATCTGATGGGATCTTTGAACTCAGAAAAATAAATGCTGGGATTACATCCACGTCGTCCCCATTTGTTCACCTGGAGCTGATGGGACTGGTTGCCATAATCTTAAGTCATTTTGATTGTCGCATGCGGCTGGGGGTGGAGCCCAGCCAGGACGCCCAGGAGGACCGGAGGAGGGCTTGTACCTCCTCCAGACCGCGAGGGGGCGACCGCTCTGGTTGTGTTGGGGGCCACGGGTAGAGGGCTTGGAAGCCCAACCCTGTAGGAACTCGTGGCCACCGCCAGGCGGTGCCCCGGTGCCTGAACAACCCTGGACCTCAGCACTTCCGCACACAACAGGAAGTGCTGGGGGGAAGAGTAGCAGGGACACCCGAAGGGCTTCCGGGTGCGCAGCCGGCACTTCCGCCACACAGGGGTGTGTCCGCAGGAGATTGCCGGGAAGCAGCTGGAGCCCATCCGGGTTCCTATATAAGGGGCCGCCTCCCTTCATTCAGCGGCGGAAGTCGGGTGGAAGAGGACGGAGCTGGAGAGAGGACTGGAGGCGGCCAGAAGAAGGGCAAGAAAGACTGTGGGAGGCCCGAACTTTGGAAGAATTGGTGCTGGAGGCACTGGGACGTGCACTGAATTTGTAAATATTGTATATAGTAGTTGTGGTGAATAAATGGGTGTGTTGGGTGAGCAAATGTTGTCCGCCTGTCTGTGTCCTAGGTTCGTTCCACGTGATGTTTAGCAGCAAACCGGTTGATTTGGCAATTTCTGTCATCATAGTTTGCTCGCAGTAGCAATTTATTCAGCTGTAGGCTGAGGGGAGGGGGAAGCGTGATGTCAGGAGTGGGAAGCCAGGCGGGGCCCTCCTCACTCATACACCAGCCTCAGAGCATACCTTGCCTCCACTTAGCTAGTGAACAAGAGAACTAATTAATGGATTTGGATCTTTTTTGTTTTATAATTTGCTTGAACATTCCAGTTGATTTTACAACTTCTCTGATCACGCTAAGTATCATAGTTCACTTACTGGAGCGATATATTTGCGCTAATCTGAGACAGAGGCTATGGGCCAAGGGGAAGGGGAAGCATGACATCAGGAGTAGGGAGCCAGGCAGGGCCCTCCTCACTCACGCACCAGCCTCTGTTTGAATCAGTCTACCTCTGGCCACATTTTGGAGTGTACCTTGCCTCCACTTAACTAGCGGTACCTGTTTGTTTATTGATTTTTTAAGTGTGTCCTGTTTAACTACTATGTGGGCAGAGCCACGGGGGGCAGCCAGTACTGTGTATTCTTCAGGAGACAAATAATGAAACATTTTTGGACACAATCATATTCCAAACAAAAATGAAAACGCATAAAGCAGACAATCAACTACAAGATTCTTTTATGTAACAATAAATTTGCTAGGCAGAGATTAAAAAGGCCAGAGACTGTAAATAGAGCATTCATGACTAATTTTTATAAACAACTTTTGTGTAAGGTGGAAATGTAACTCCTACTACATCCTGCTTCTCCTCTCATCACTGGTTTTTGTATTGGACTATCACCCTTTTCGATTTTTTAAAGTCATTCAATCTTTGGATCTTGCCCTCCAAACTAAATAATCTAGAGCCAGATGGGAAAATTTGGAAGTGTAATTTAAAAAAAAATGAAACATAATAAAACAATCAGCATCACCTTCTGTCCATATTATTAGTTTGACTTTATCCCTATATCTATATGTATAAAGTGTTTTTTGTTTTTTATGCAAAGCTCTGTTTTCAACCCAGAGACTTGAAATTGGGTACTTCTCACCATAACTGAGGTTTCTGACAAATTACTTACATAACTGCTTGAGGTTGGTGTGAGTGGCAAGAAATACTAGTTTGTGATCATCTGAGAGGAAAGCAACTCAAAATGTGAAGTGACAGTTATTATACTGTTTTTTTTGGGCCAAAAAGGCTGGGTTCAATTCCTACCTATAACGTTTTTTTTTCTGTTTGGGATTGCACACTGAACTGTCATGGACTCATATCACAAAGCAGCTCAGTTCAAAGATTTCAACTGTGGTCATCTGCAGGTGGTCCATCACGAACCCACAGCATCCAACTCAGAAGTGGTCTTCTTACAGCATGAGCTAATAAAAGAAACTTCATTAGTCATCCACACAGAGGTTTTTTCTGTACACTGCGAGTGGAGTTCTTCCTGGTGTTGGCGTCTCTCTCTTTCTCTTTCTCTCTCTTTTTTAGCTTCAACCTTTTCTGCACAACATCATAACTACACTCCACCTGTCCACACTGTAAATCAAATCCTCTTTGCCAAGTAAATTGCCATGGAATCATGCCACGAAGCACCTCCTTTTGAAGGTTTGCTCTGCGGTGACCTGCTGGTGGTCAGTCACATACCTACAATGTCTGCCTCAGAAGTGGTCTCCATACAACGTGAGCCAATGAGAGAAACTCCTTTAGTCAGCCATGCAGAGACCATTTCTGAACACTGCAAATGGAGCACATCCTGGTGATGTCAGCTGATCTCCATTTGTCGGCACCCACCTTTTCTATGTAGCATTGCCTCTACAATCTACCTGTCCACAGTGGATATCCCATCCTCATCACCAAGTGAATTTCAATGGGCTCATACCATGAAGCATCTCAGTTCAGAGATTTACACTGTGGTTTACTGCTTGTAGTCAGACATGAACCTGTGATGTCTGACTCAGATGTGGTTTCTTTACAGAGTGAGCCAATAGGAGAAACTCCTTCAGTCAGTCGTGCAAAGACTGTTTCTGAATACTGCGATATCGATGTCAGCTGATCCCTCTGTTTATCAGTCCCTATTTTTTCTGTGCAGTGTCACCATTACACAAGGCTGTTCTCTCCCTGTTACACCACTGTTTCAGCTTTCCCAAAACTATTCATCTAATGTATTTGAAACTATCAAAAAAATAAAATTTTTAACATATAACTTTGTCCTGGTGCCTCAGGGTGATAGTCAGTGGTTTTAACTCAACAGCTGACTAAAAACACATAAGGATTTGGGATTCCTGATCATATTTAATCTAAATACAATAATTATCTCCCAAACGTTTTGTATTTGTTAAAACTATTTAGGAACAGTTTGAAATCAGTTCTTTTTTTGTCTGCATCTCCTGACTCACTAGTATAAGAAAATCACCAGGTATGATAGACTGTTCAACTTGTCTTTAATGTCTAGTTATGCAAGATGCCAAGTTTCCTGGAGTACCTCCCTATTTTTGGCCTTTTAAACCCAAACATTTACAATAGTTTTTGCCCATTATTGGACCATATTTTGTGCAGGATATTACACCCTTTTCATAAAGAGTAAATCAATAGGTGTTTTCAGCAAAAATGATCAGAAGTTCTTGAAGTTGTGTAGGCCACATTAATTGACCTCAGGGGTTTAGCCCCTAATGGAATATGAATGGTCAAAGTTACTCCTTTGCACAAAACTTCAATAAAAATGTGATCGGTAATATTGGCTTTTGGAGTGTCATTTTATTCTACTTTGAGGTTGTTGATAGCGAATATGGTAATATTTTTGTGATTCTTTCCCACTGGTCTTTCCCATTCCCAGAAGGTTAAAAATGACAAATTTCAAACATAAATCATTTTAAACTATTTCTAGGTTAGTGATTAAGAATATGATGTTATTTTCCATTTTTCCATAATACAATCAAAAGTACAGAGTAATTCAAAAAGATTAAAATGCCATATTTTTACACCCGTGAGGCACCTAAGAACCAATCACATACCAATTAAAAGAGCAGGTCATAGACTTTCTGGCTGTCATTGGAAGATGGCTCCCTTCAGTCTGCGAGGAGATGGTGACCCCTGAGCAGAAAGCATTTTACGTGTTCCACTTCAATTGGCTGTAAAGGAGCCCACGATTTGGCACTCCACTTCTGGCCCCCAAGATCACCAGATCTCACGCGGTGTGACTTTTGCTTGTGGGGGTAAATTAAGGATTCTGTTTATGTGCCACCACTCCCAACAACACTGGATGATCTCCGAAATTGCATTGAAAGAGCTGTGAGTACAGTGACACCCAACATGCTCAATCGAATATGGGATGAATTTGACTATTGCGTTGATGTTGTCCGTAGAGCTGGAGGAGGTCATATTGAGCACTTGTAAAATTACATATAAACTTTATGCTCACCTAAACCATTTACAATTTAATGCTTTGTTATGTAGTGATTTACAAGTGAAATAAATCATTTTGAAATCGGATGAATCTTTTTGAATCACCCTGTATTAAGAGTTTAACATTTAACATTTAATTTGAATCACTGATTTGAATATTTCTAATATTTGATGCAACTATTCTTATGTATTATGTATTTCTACATTATGAATTAAATTATTACATTTCTTATGAACATCCCAAATTAGGATGTCTTATGATAATTCAGACTTATTTTAAACTTAGGTTTGGAAATAATATCTTGTCATAGCCAGGAAACAGAACTACACTTTCAATGTAGCAACTGATATGAATTTCAACAGTGTGATCTATCAACAGAGAAACGGTGTCACAAAGGTTATTATAGTGGTAAGGTTTTGATAGTGGAAATGCAATGATTAATATGCTTTTCTTTCAACTGGGAAGTCCAGCATCAATCCCACCCATTATATTATATGTTCTTTTTAGTTGTTGTTACCACCCCAAGCTGCCTTGGGTGAGGTCATATTGTCAACAAATTTATTAATTGTAATTTGCGGCTCTTTCCACCGGAAGGAGGGAAAAAAATAAATAAATAAGATTTCAAATATTCATATAATTATGCAAAGCATGCCATAATCTTATTTTGAAGAACAAACCTGTTACAATGTCCTAGTATAGGTTGTTCTTATCTGCAAACAAATCATGTCATCTTAGCAAAGCTTTCTTTACTTTTTGATCATCGTAAGCTGAATATAAGGTTTTATTTTCAAAATAAGAACATTACTATTTCATCTCTTTCTCTACTTACAAAGATCAGTAATGGGCCCTTTCAACACACATTCTACATTCACGGTCATGTGGTGAGATTCAGAAATGTCAGTCACCACTCCTGTCTAGACGATTTGAGAGAAAAAAAAATGATTTGCTTGTTGTGAAGCATTATATCTAACCAGTGAGTCACAGTACAAACACAATATTTTGTAATAAACATGAATATATTGCAAAATGGTGTCTTACCCTAATTCTATAGATAGTCAAGGGCTTAAATTATTGACATATAAATCAGGACTTATATTGTAAATTGCATATTTAAGTTCTGCTTTAATTAATTGTAAGGATTATGCCCAAATGCTTTGGCCATTTTGCTTGATTTGCCATTTTCTTGACATTAAAGCAGCATGGTTGAAAACAATCCAAAAACAACAGGGTTAAACCTACTTCAGAAAAGGTGCAAATAGTTTATTTAATAATGTGGGGCTGTTAAACTATTTTATTACGCTATTAATCTGTTTTATTGAACAGCGAAATCACTACAGTTAAAAGTTAACTTTTCCAGTTTTTTTTCCTTTGTTATATACAGTATAGCAGATTTGAGAAAGGTCATCTCCACAATGTTCATTCCATGATTATCTTTATTTGATTTTCTTGGGCACTTATTTCAAAATATCAAAACATATTACTTTATGAATTTAGGACAAATAAACACAAACATCTTAGAATGCCTAAGCCAAAGACAGGAAAGGACCAGATTCCAGGAAAATTAAATTACAGCCCAGAGGAAGATAACAATCATGAAACAGCAAAGGGCAGTTTGCCAGTGTAGAATGTTAAAATGATCAGTAAGGAGTTCAAACACCTCCAAAATGTCCAATTGAACAAACAGTGATGACTTCTGACAACAGATTAACAACACTGGAATATTTGTGCTCACTTATGTCCACAAAAACAAGTTACTGAAGAAGAAAATGGTATTTGCAAAACAGACTGCAGAATATTCCTATGTTAGGAACTCTTAATGAACAAGATTAAAAGAATATGACTTTGAATTTCTTGTAAAAATTTCCAGATTTATTAAATAACAGACATAGGACTGGGCTCAAACATGAAAAAACCTAGGGCAGCCATAGCCTGGCTGCTCTAATCCCAAGACAAAAATGTATTGTTGTGCAACTGAAAAGAGAAAATTAGCATATGATGTAAGCAAAACTCAAATATGAATTGATCTTTCTGGTGAATTAGCACATATGCATACTTTACATGATAGTTTTAAAAGGCTACTGCAAAAATAGTTGTATGACATTGTTTTATTGTGTTATCAAATCACCTGTGACATGCACCTAATGCAAAAGGCTCCAACTAACTTCCTAGGTTCTTTTCCAGGTGAGTGACAGGAAGAAATGTCAAAACCAGCCATTGTTACTTGTAACTTCTTACCTGTCTTACTGTCCTTATCATACTCCATTTATTTCACCCTAGGAACCTCTGTGGCAGTCTTTAACAGCAAGTACTTTTCACACATTTATCACAACCCTGTTTACTATGAATAGTGGACTTCATAAAGGTGTGCCCCTAAGGGACTGTGGTTAAATAAAAAATGAAAAGTCTAACCTCCAGGCCCACTAGTAGCTGTTAAACAGTGATACTGACATCTGTAAATCAAGAACTACAGTATATTTTTGACATCAAAACCAAAAACAGTAAGTACAAAGTGGTCCATAGAATCATATAACATTAGTGGGTCTTCATGTAGTTCCATTAGCAGCCGGTGAACATTCCCAGATGGCTCCTTTTCTTAGTTGCAGATTCTGTATTCTCCAACAAAATGAAAATAAAAGATTCTTTTCTGTGGAATGAGACCAAGACAGGAGACTCTTTGAAAAGTGTCAGATCTTTAAAGACAGCAGCTCCACCTCCCTTGTTGCCAAATGAGCACGTTAGCCAAGGTACCCTGGCTTAGCTGCAAGGACACACTGACACTTCACACCTTCTCAAAACACACTGAAATAGTGTACAAAATTTTAAAAATGCAGAAAATGTTACAAGAGTCATTATTTACGAAGCTCATCAGCAAAATACAAACACTCAGCTCAAGGTTATTTATCTCTGGGACTCATCACCAAAACTATGCAAAACATACTGAAATTTTTATTTGTCCTCCAATTCTGCCAGCATGCACTGCACTCCCATTTTGCTTGACAAGACTTCAGGCTAAAGCCCTATCACCTGTCTCTTTTTCTTTTTACTCTGTACACCTTAGACTATGAATATAGCAGAAATACTCAGAAAATTCTGCAATTATGGGGTGCATTGATAATAGGGATGAGACAGAGTATAAGAGTCAGATGGAGAACTTTGTTTCTTGGTGCATAGAGAATTGTCTGTATTATAACATCAACAAAGCTAAGCAATTGGTTATTGTCTTTTGCCGCACCAAAGAATTTTGATGTCCTGTCCACTGTTCAGGGGGTGAATGTAGAGATGGTGTACTTTTATAAGACTTTTATAAGGTCCAAATCAATGACATGTTAGACTGGTCTCGAAACACAGAGGAGCTTTATAAGAAAGTGAAGAGAAGGCTCTTTTTTCTTAGGAGACTGCACTCCTTTAAATTGGGATAAGGCATCTTTCACATCTGCTACAACTCTGTGATGACCAGTGCAGTTTTGTGCTCTGTAGTAAGCTGAGCCGGTGACATCACTTCAAGATAGGCCCACCAAATTAACAAGCTGATTAAAAGGGCAAGCTTAGTTTTGGGACACACTATGGACCTCATGGAGGAAGTAGCGAAGAAGAGAATATAAACCAAACTGAGTGCTATTATGAACAATGCTACACATGCTCCCTCTGACACACTAACACTTAGGATTTTCAGCTAACAAATTATTTAGCAGAAGTGTGTCAAGGAACATGACTGGGACTCCTTTATACTAACAGCAATACATCTGCATAATGCCTCATTTTGACTGCTTCCAAATCAGAAGTTTTCTTTCTTTTTAGTCATTCTAGTGTGTGTTCAGACCATAGTGTGTGTTTATAAATATGTATTTATTTATTTATTTATTTATTTAAACAGTCCCCTGTAAGAAGCCAAAATCCCCACTGGAGTAAAGATCTATCTATCTATCTATCATCTATCTATCTATCATGTGTTAATTCTCTGTAGTGCTGCTTAATGAAATATGGTGGTGAACAATTTGTCACTTTAACTGCATTGGGAAATATTCTAATGAAGTGTAGATGTTTTGTATTGACGAATCATTGTATGCATTATAAGAAATGTGTAACTTTCATTATTTTTAACTTCAAGTATGTATGTTTTTAGTTTAAAAATTTATTATCAGCATTTCCCTCGTACTTGGCATGTCAGCTATGGATCAAAAAAGAAGCTTGTCCTATATCATGTCTAGCTTGTGGATTATATTCTGGAAAACTTGTTTGCATTCACCACAATGTTTAATCCTTAAACAATATTACAGCATTATTTAATGGGCACTTTTTTTTCTTTCTATTCCAAGCATGTGTGAAAGATACATCTTAAAGATTTTGGGGGGAAATAAAATTGATGGTAGCGCTGCTGCCTCGCAGTTAGCAGACCTGGGTTCGCTTCCCGGGTCCTCCCTGTGTGGAGTTTGCATGCTCTCCCCGTGTCTGCGTGGGTTTCCTCCGGGTACTCCAGCTTCCTCCCATAGTCCAAAGACATGCAGGTTAGGTGTATTGGCGATTCTAAATTGTTCCTAGTGTGTGCTTGGTGTATGTGTGTTTGTGCCCTGCGGTGGGCTGGCGCCCTGTCCAGGATTTGTATCCTGCCTTGCGCCCTGTGTTGGCAGGGATTGGCACCAGCAGACCCCCATGACCCTGTAGTTAGGATATAGCGGGTTAGATAATGGATGGATGGATAAAATTGATGAGACAAAAACAAATGTATGCCCAATAAATAAATATGGAGTTGCCTTGGACCACCCATTGCTTAGGGGTAGAGAGTTCTAAAACTGCATTTATAAAATCTTGTAGTGTGGTCAGTCAGGAAGCAGTTGATGGTTGTTGAATGGCCAAGAAGTAGGATAATTACTGGAGTGAAAATGAATAGGCCATTAATGACTTATTCATCCATTTTAAAAACACAGTCATTAAATAATACAAGCTTTTCTTTTAACAATATTTATTTTTGAAAAAATGACAATATAATATATGTTTTTCCTACTTAAAAGCTAATCATAAGGTGTATTTACATCCGATTTTTGATTTAGCAAATGTGCATTCAGTCTTTAAAATGAATTATGAATTCAATGCCTGCTGTGACGTTCATTTTGCCCTCAATAAGGAAGAATAACTACATGTTTTGATTTATCAGTAAAATTAAATTTTGGATAACTGTGGGCAGTGCTTTAGAGCTAATTTCACACTATTCCTAGGTAGTGCCATTCAGGGGATGCTAGGCAGTTCAGACCCTTCCGTTACATCAAGTTCTTAATGGGTTTACTTCTGTCCTCTTCTGCTTTGTTTTTATTTGCTTTTCTTTGCCTCTTCTTATCTCCAAAATAAGGGAAAATGCTTGTCTTTGAAGTAAGTAGAAATATAGCAGTTTCAGTACATTAAACCACCCCAATCCAATAATAATGGAATGAGGTAAGTACCAGTTAGTTTACAGGGACTGTCTCTCTGTAAAAGACATAACTTGTAAACTGACTGATTGACAGTGGAGCAACAATGTGATTTATTTGTGACAAACAACCAACATTTGGCTGAACCTTGAATCACATCCAAAAAACTTTTCCAACAGAACATAATCACTTCACCACTACCATGTGTAGTGCCGTTCCCCTTTTCTAAATCCATAACACCACACAGAAGCTTCTTGTATTTTTACATTTTTCAATGAATACAACTAAATTCATATAGTCATATATTAAATTTCTTTTACAAGAAATGTGTTAAAAAATATAAAATTTCATAATTAAAAAAGTGCCTAAATTGTATTGCCTAGTAATTATATTCTCCAGTGTTAACACTTACATTGTAATTGAAGCAGTTGTTTCTTTTCATTTATGTTTTGCACTTGACAACTTATTAAAATACCTTCTTTGTATCCTGGCTTGTAACACTCCTTAAAATATAGACTTCAGCCTCCGTGATGGGACACTGCTGCAGAATTTAATGTATTGAAGATCTTCTTATGTAATACGCTACCGCGGCTGTCCATTTGTCTGTCTTGGATTTTAAATCACCTGTTGCACGCAAACCGTTTGACCTATTGACCTGAAATTTGGTACACATATACTACATGACCTCTACTGTCTGCTTTAGGGGTGATGATTTTTATTACACTTTTTATTTTTCTTTTATTGTAGAATCAAAGTGCATGCGTACGGGGACTGTTCTCATCCCTACTATCTTTGCCATCACTTCCTCTACCTCTTCATATCTTAATTAATTCTTGAGACAGATTGAAATCTTAAGTGCCAGCTTCAGTGAAAAATTAAGAAAAATGTACTAAGTAATTGCAACACAAACATTGACTTAATTACTTTTAAGTCGAAAACATAAAATGAATATTGATTACCATCATTAATTGCATATCCTGTACAATACATTTCAAAATTAAATGTATTTTGTAATGTTTTTATTCGTGCATTGAACATCAATTGAACATTTTCCATTTCCCTGAGCCACCCTATATAATTGAGTAGCATCAGCCTGGGAACTGTAGGACAAAGTTACAACACTGATTCTGATAATTCAATGATAATTTACTTTATTTGCCATATACTGTTTCTTGCATTAGGAACTTGTCATTTTTCGCATACCCCAACTTGCACTCCAGAGACAAAGAGAGAAGCTTGGGGTCAGAGCGCATGGTCTGGTGCAATTACCTTGCTCAAGGGTCCAAAGGAGTAGCACTCCTTCTGACACTACTGGGATACAAACTGGCAACCTTCAATTTACCAGCACAGATCCTTTAGCCAGACAGCCAGCAAACCAAACAGAACAACTTGAGACTGTTGCGATTTCGAGTCAGTCTATAGCAGAAAGGGTGTGGCACACGATGGCACATTTTTTTCATATGGTGGACACAATAATTAATTAATAATTTCATTAAATTAAATAATAACCCGTGCCCAAAAGAAAGAGAGGAGAGTCAGCCAACAAAGCAAATCTTTGAAGCAGCAAGGAAGGAAGAGTATCCATTTCCCCAATATAGAAGGTTATTCTAAAATGTTGTTGATTAGATCCTGCCATATTTTAAAAAGGTTTTGAACAGATCCTCTGAGTGAGAACCCACCACCTTTAAGTCAATGGATAACTGATGTCCTATACTATCTGAAACTGGAAAAGAAAATCAAATCAGACAGGAATCCATCACAATACTTTGAATCTGTTGGGAATAACACAGGATTCAGAGGACACAGGACTCCAAGAATGATGATGGGTATATCAGCAAAACTGCACTACAGAAAGCAGCTACATAAATGTGATATATTGTGTTACTTTGTTTGTTTTTCTGTGCCCCACATAAGTCTCATAAAATGCTTTTTTAGGACCAGCCTAGCAGCACATTTTGACCTAGTAGGCGTTGAGTTTGGCTTGCATCACTGAAAACATTGTCTTTTGGGGAGTTTGACAGGTAATTATTATTCAGTAGGCTCTCTCCATAAATGTAGTCATGAATGGGTTGAAACTTGTTTAGAGGACTGAATTACGTCAGCAAAATTAAAACCTTCATTTTTGAAACAGTCTAAGGCTGTATTGTTTTTATTTTTATAACCAATAGTCATATTTTTCTGCTTAATACCTGAATGTTAATTTTATGGTCAATACTAGAATATTATTTCTTTTGCTAACATTTTCACTACAACCTTGGTCTAAACTTTAAAGTTCAAATTAGAGAACATGATTATATGCCTCTATATAAAATTTATTTGCTCATAAAATGATGTTGATCGAATCTAAAAATCCAGATCCGTTTGTACTTCTTCTACAAAAGGAAAAAAAAGACAGTGAATAATTTTTCACATCACAGTTTAATTACTTAAGCAAACAATAAAATCAGAGTTGTTTTTGAATAATTTGCAGTTTATCTATTTTAATTATAATTAATTCAGAATGTTTGAACATGAGCTGGCTTACAAACAAGTCAGCCAATAGCCATTTCATCCCAGTGCCTGAAACAGTGTTATCACAAATTGTAGTAAATGACATGATTAGGTGGTGTGTGTGGGTTTTCTATCACAAATGTAATTTTCCAGTCTTCACCAATGTCTCAGGGGGTCTTTCACTGCTGCAAATATCTTCAGGATATTCATCTTTTCAGTCAGTTTTAATGTATAGTACATTTACAGCTGCTACCCCTCACCTTTAGGTGTCTGGGAACAATTCCCTGCTTGATTTCTGGTCTGTGTGAATTTTACACTTTCTCCCAATATTGGAGTGAATTTTCTATGCGTGCTCAAGCTTCCTCAAAATTTCCCAACATATGCTTGTTAGGTTAGGTTACGTTAAGTTGCAACTCTTTATTGGCCCAGTATCAGAAATGTATGTGGGTGGGTGTGAGAGGGTGCCTTGTGATAGACAGGTATCTTGTTTGGTGCTGTTTCTCTGCCTTATTGCAAATTTAAGGTTCTAGCAGCAAGAACCTGTTCTAACAGCACAAAGCAAGACATTGCAGAGCACACTGATATACTAACTCATACATGGTAATTTAGAGTTACCAAAATAACATGTCTTGTTATGTGGGGCATACAAATTCCATCTAAATTCATATTTATGGAAAAATACAATTGAGAATTACTAAGGCAGTGGACAAAAATTGTATATGTCTAAAGTGGCAAGGGTTGATCAATCAGATTTTCAACAATTTTAAGGGTCAAACCAAAATTCTACATCACAAACTGGTAAAGATGAAGGACCTGGAATTCTTGGTATGTTTTCTAATAATTTTAGGAGCATAAGAAGTTTGAAAAATGAGAGGAAACTATTCAGTCCATCAAGTCTACTTGGTTAGCAAATGGTAAAGATGTCACCAACATCTCATCCAGATGCTTTTTAAAGGGTGTCAAGATTTTGTTATATTGGACTCTTTATTAATTTTTCATTAGCACTACTATACTTATTTTCATTTTTATTTCTGTACTTTTTGTGCTGAATTTAAATATTTTGGCATTTTTTCCTTTTTTTGAAAGATTTCAGTTTATTGTAACATCTTTTTGAGCTGTCATATTTGCTTTCCTATGGGTACCACCATTTTGCACCTTTTGTTGTACATTGCTAAGTTGGTTGCTCTGTAGTGACCACAGGAAGTTATAATATATGACGTGACATTGACAACAATGTAAATGTCAGTGCCACACATTCTATGTCATTTGAGTTTCTAGAAATATTAAAAGACTATCATGTTTTATGTTTTTGGTTTAATTTTTTACCAACCTGAAATTCCGTTTTGTAAGTTACGTTTGATGCCAATAGCTTCTAAGCTTCTAGTTTCAAAATGAATCTTTGGTGTGAAACTATATCAAAGGATTTTTGAAAGTCAAAGTAAATTGTATAAAATGCTTTCCTTTTGTCAACAACTCCAGTAGCCTATTCAAAAAAGCGTAATAGATAAGTTTTACACAGTGCTGCATATACGAGTAGGCATAAGCTAAACAAGATACAGCTTAGGGTCTCACAGTCTGCAGGGGCCTCAGAAAATATCAGAATTAGTTGGTTTTTATTTAGTTGTAAATATGAAATTTTGCATAATGTAATTATGTAATTTGTGCTCATTTGCAAATGACTTGTATTTTTCACTTTTCACTCCACAGTAAATGTTTTGCTGTTAAATAATTAAAAGGCATATTCATGTTTTCAGTTTTTTTTGTGATAATCCAAGGTCTTGTTTATTACTCACCTTTATGAGACTTTCTGGTGTATCTTTTTAACAAGGGGCCACCAAGCTTTATATACTGTAGCTTAAGGCCTCTTCAAGTCTAAAGTGTTTTCTTAGGATCGTCCGGGCTACAAGAAAGTCAGGGAAATCCTCCCCTGGCAGTGCCCTCTACCGTCCCCCAGGTAACCCTACAGGGCTGCACTTCCAGACTCCAACTCCCATGCCACCCTACAGGTATCCAAACTGGAACTCTATGTGGGCGACACTGCTGTTCCTGATATCTTTAGGCATCCCAATCAGGATGGGAATCATAAGACATCCCAGCTTGGTATTTCGCCCATTTTTTCCATCATTCTAAAATATGGCATCCCTGCAACTAGAATTCTTAGGTTTATTTTTATTGGTGGACAAATTAATACTGAAAATGCATAAATTATTAGCCTAGATTTACATGTACACCTTCCAATACTTACCTATTTAATTTTCCCTCATCAGTCATTCTCATCATAGATACTGCCACTGTGTTCTTAACCAAAAATGCACTCCACTATATGCTTAATGGCACTTGGTCTGCAACACATTAAAAATGGCAGAGGCTGGCTACCTCAGCTTCAAAACTTGAGCAGGGGCCAGAATCAGCTCCAGTCACAAGCTGTACTCCAGCCAGAATGCCTATATCCTTTAGCTCCAGAATTGTTACCCATGAATTCAGACTACCTTAGCAAAGGAGAAGAGCTGCGTGTCTGCTGGGATTTATGGATGCGGTCCTCTGCTCCTAGACAGTTACCTTTGAAATGGCTGCATAGATACTCTAGCAAAGGCCAGGAATGGTTACCTATATCTTTCGATTCCCAGAGTGGTACCTCTGAAAGAGCTAAACAAACAGCAAATTACTCAAACAAGCACATCTCACTATATCAGTGGTTGTTAACCTGTGAGGCGGACCCCCCTAGGGGGGCGCGAAGATGTGAAAAAAAGAAAACAAGAATCAAAAATATGAAAAAAACATGTGTTGAAACCAAAACAAATTAACTTAAACTACATTCTGATACTAGAACAATAAATATAGAGTTAGATAAATGTCGATAAAAGTTAAGTAGGTATAATAAAATATGCATCTATATTTCAAAAAAATGTTAGGGGGGCATCCAAAACTGTTATGAAAACTTGGGTCGCAAATACTTAAAGGTTGAGAAACGCTGCTCAATATTATGCTCATTTGGGGTAAATATCAGTAAACTAGGCAGTTTCAATGATATGGTACACAAACTTTATTTCAGTCTTTACTTATGTTTATTTGCAGAGAAATTTGGCAATAAATACTAGGAGACAGAAGTAGAAGGAAACATATACTCTGAATTATTCAAATCAATGTCTGTATAACCAAGAGAATGATGTCTGAGTAGATTAAAGAGTCAATTCTTAATCCTACAAAGGCATTCTTTAAAAATAAAGCCTTTCTCCTGTTCTTAGTTGGGATGAATTTGCAATCTTGTAGATGGCACTGTACTTCGTCTTTTGACAGCATGATGTTTTGTTATGCTTTCAAAACTGTCTACTCCCCCCTCTCTCTATCATAACAGCATTGCGGTTCACATCTCTCAAATCAAAAGCCATATGTCAACGGCCATGCTCAAAAGCTGTAATGCATCTGCTTCAAGCCAATTGAGGTGACTTCTCTTATACCGTGGATTGATGGCTGTTTGTCGTAAATGATACCAGTCAAAAACCAAATGACTGAGATTTTTCCTTGGTCCTTCTACCTGTCAGTAAAGTTATTTTAAGCTAATTGTAAGATGCAAGTTATTAAAGTTCCGAAGTCATTATTTTACGTCTTCTTATAAGTATATACACCCTGGTTAGTTTATCAGAACATTATTTATATATATATATATATATAAAAATAATAAATAATAACACCTGTTTTTACATTTGCCTGTCTTTCCCCAAATTCTTCTCTATGTGTCTCAGAAGTCAGCACTGTGTTAATACACATGGTTATTCCTGACAATTTGCTTATCTGATGGTTCAAAAATAGAAAAGATCTAATGGCCCCCTTTCCTCCTAATCTATAGTTGTCTCGAACCGTAGCCCACAACATCCTGCTCCCACTAGCATGGTGGATCTTGTCTTCTGCAGCTTCTTCCCCCATCTCCTGACAATTTGGTGTAATTGGTCCTTGTGAACAGTGAGCTAATTGCCTGTCTTGCACTTGAGGGCCTTCCATTGTTCCTGAGTCAGCCACTGTTACCTAGGCCAAGGGAGAAGCTTGCACTTGCAGATCAAGATTTCTAGATGACATCCCATAGACCTCAGATCGCAAAACTCCTTTAGCTAATAACTGTTGCTGGTTGATTCTTCACTCTGACTGTATCCTTAATTAATCATGCTTCCAAGCATGAATACCAAGCAGGTTTACATAGTACCATTACTTATTTAGTTCTTTCCCATCTCTGGGCACAGTGCTACTCCAACTCTTTCTCCTGGGTCTGTGCCCAACTTCCACATTCTTATTTTCAATGACACATACATCCAAATCAGCTTTGTCCCTATCTGCCTTGGGTTTCTCCAACATCTGTGAACTGAAAGCATATCCTTGGATGATTCCTTAATTATTTCTCTGGTATCACCACATCCTCCTCTTTATAGAAGCAAAAGGATGGTTATTCTTCATGGAAAGAGCATAACCTATCTAATAAATATGACTTCAAACTACTTGACCCAGTTTTCTGCTAACATCTTTGCTATTAAAAAAGTTGCGTTACAAAATTAAATGGCTTTGGACATGTTATTAGCAAATCAGTATAGTTCCTGCACAGTCTTGCGCTCTCAGTACTATACAGACATTCCTGATGTCTCTTCTCTAACTTCATCCCAACTTTATTAACCTTGGTTGTTCACATCCATCAGGCCACTGGCAACCTGAACAAGACCCTATTCTTGCTTAGTGAAGCATATGAGGACAAGATCTTCAGCTGGTCAATGCTGTTGTTATTAACTCTGTCTTTGTTATCACAACACTCTTCTCCCTCTCTTTCTCCTCTGCTCCATTGTTTTGGTCCAACTTTCACTCTTTCAACTCTGATGAGCTCACTTTTTCAACTCTGATCAACTCTTCCCCCACTCTCCTCCTACTATTACCTCTGTTCTCTTTGTTGTCCTCTCAGACAAACAGGCTGAAACTGTGGAAAATTATATGCTCCAAAAATAAGGCTACTGACCTTGACTGAATCAGTTTCTTTATTGTTTCTTTTCTATGTGATATAACATATACCAGAGGGCATAAATGTATCTATCTACCAGCTCTTATGTCTTAAGAATAGTCTGTAACCACACCACTCAGTAATCATATTTAAAGTCAGGTCCATAGGTATTTGGACAGTGACACAATTTGCATAATTTTGGTTCTATATACCACCACAATAGATTTAAAACAACTCAATCAAAATGTTATTGAAGTATAGACATTCAGCTTTAATTGAAGGGGTTTAACAAAAACTATTGTAATAGCTGGATTTGTATACATGGTCCCCCTATTTTTAGGGACTCAAAAGTATTTGGACAAGCTAACATAATCATAAATAGAACGATCATTTTCAGTATTTGGTTGAAAATCCTTTATTATCAATGACTGCCTAAACTCTGGAACCCATGGCCGTCTCCAAATGCTGGGTTTCCACTCTAGTGATGCTTTGCCAGGTCTTCACTATAACTGTCTTCAGTTCCTGCTTGATCACTGGAGTTTATGCCATCAGTTTTGTCTTCAACAAGTGAAATGCATGTCCAGTTGGGTTAAGGTCATTTGACTTGGCCATTGAAGAATATTCTACTTCTTTCCTTTTAAAATCATTTGGTTTGCTTTCATCTGTACTATGAAGCATTATCCTATCTGTTTTGCAGCAGATATTATAGCCCTGCACACGTCAGAATTCATTCTGCTACTTCTGCCAGTCATATCATCAATCATCACCAGTGACTGACTTCCATTCACACCCATGCATGATCATGCCATAAAACTGCCACCTGCGTGTTTCACATATTAAGTGGTATTCATCGGATCATGAGCCATTTCTTCTCTTCTCCATACTCTTCTCTTTTCACCATCCTGATATATATTGATCTTAGTTTCCTTTGTCAAAAGAAAATTGTTTCAGAACAGGATAAGCTTTTAAAAATGTTTCTAGCAAAGTCTAATAATCTGCCTTTCCTACGCTTTAAGTTTACCAGTGGTTTTCACCTTTGTTGTAAACTGTCTGTCTTTACTTTCATGAAGTCTTCTCTTTATTGTAGACTTTGGCAATGATATGTCTACCTCCTGGAGAGTGTCCTTGGTTTGGCTAATTATTGTGAAGGGGTTCTTTTTCTCCAGGATAGAATTCTGCAATCATCCAGTACAGCTGTCTTCTGTGGCTTTCCAGATCTTCTGGCGTTGCTGAGTTCACCAGTGTGTTCCTTCTTTTCAACAATGTACCAAATGGTTGATTTGACCTCTACTTGTGTTTCTGCTGTCTCTCTAAAGGGCTTGTTTTGTTTTCTCAGCCTAATGATGCACTATTTTACTTACCTGGACAGCTCTTTGGACTTTATATTGAGAGTTCATTGTAAGAGCTTCCAAATGTAAATTCTACTCTTGGAATCAATTCCAGACCTTTTACCAGCTTATTAGCTACTGAAATAATGAGGGAACTGTTCCTACCTGGCTATTGAACAGGTTGTCAGTCAAATACACTTCTGAGCTCATGGAAATGGTTGGGCTATCCAGAAAAATCGCTGTCGTTCCTAAAGGGCTCATGCAATATTTTTAGTAAACCCCTTAAATTAAATCTGAAAGTCTACACTTCAGTCACATAATGATTACTTTATTTCAAATTCACTGTGGTGGCGTACTGAGACAAAGTTATGAAAACTGTGTCACTGACCAAATACTTATGGACATGATTGTATATCCTGTTTTGGTATAATTAAGTCACATTCATGGTTACCTCAGGCTAAGCTCAGTTGTTTTCCATGCCATAGGTGTGATGCAATTGTGTCTAAGCACTGGTAACTCATAGTCTCCGCTCCCTGAATTCAGCTGAGACAGGTTAAACTTAAAAAGAAACTATAATAATAGTTTTAACATAATAGCTGAATGACATTTAACATTTTTAAAAGACTTGTACATTTATTATATATATATATATATATATATATATATATATATATGAATCACAATATAGTAAAATAGGTTTATACAATTTTTCAACATTTGTACAATTGTTCAAAATAAAAGTGAAATATTGTTTTGGTGGATTAATTATTCCTGTCACTTCAGATTTACTGTTTTTCCTGGTTTAATTTTTCTTTTAGGCAGGATGGAAAGCAACAGCATCAAATGTTGCATAAAAGTTATCATCCGATTACCTCAGCATATGATACATTACACAAAGTGTTGATGGTCCAGTCCAAATAGTTTTGATTTGTCTGAAATTCATGAAACAACAAAATAGAAAGCGAACCAAATGCACTGTCAACCAATAAAGTAATTTAAAAAACAAGCACACACCAACCAAGTGCATGGCTGGATCCCCAAAAGGGGTAAGGCTCAGAAGGATTACCAGATTATCCATAGCTCCATCATTCCATCTTCCAACCAATTATGTAGTTCAGAGTCTCAACAAACACAAGCTCAGGTCACAAACAATATTATTGCCTGAATTCATTAATATTGTTTGGCCTAGTATGTACAAGCTCGTGCAATTTTTCATAACAATAATTAAATGACACCTAAAGATTATGTTTCAGGTGCTCTCAGAATAACAAACAGGGTTCAGAGAGAACTGTAATGTACTGGGAACAGTGGTGAAATGTGCCCCAGGGGCCACCAGAGAGCACTATAACCCAGAGACATCAGAGATTAAAAAAAAAAATGAAACTCCTAATTCTAAAAGTAATTGCATTGCCAACTTCAGCTCCTGAAATGTCCTCATACATTCTCATGTTTCTGTCAAGTTGTTTGTGGGAACTCTCACAGTTTTTCACAACTGTTCTTCTATTAAGATAACTCCAATAATAATTTGTTTTAGATATTGCTTCTTTATACTTCTTCAGATTATATGTTTAACCAGCCTCTTTCAGTCTTTCAGTGATCCTTTGTATGTGCCTGATATGTGAGTCCTAAGCATTACCGAAAATGGTCACTTTTTCTCAGATATGCACCAAAGTATTTTTAGGATAATCTCTGAATCTGATACACAAGATGCTGAGTGTCCAAAAACCTAAGTAAGTAATTTTATGAAAAGTGATTCCTGTGACTTAACTTGCCAATGCAATGTTAAGTCACACTCTGGAAGACTGTAAAGAATGATCACATAGGTAGTGACTCTGACATACTTCTGATTCAATTCATTTTAGTAATGCATTTAATATATTATTATTATTATTATTATTATTATTATTATTATTATTATTATTATTATTATTATTATTATTAGGTCTTCTCAAGGTCAAGGTCCCAGCCCCAGTAATTCACAAATACCAGCAGGTTGCCATGCCACATGTGCTTGAAGAACAGCAGATGCCGAAGTTGTCATTCTTCTTTCTATTATGTAAATGGCTTCAATAACTTGCTTTATGCTCAGCAGATGTCACTGCTCTTCTTTTTCTTTCTGCCATGTCACCTTCTTCATCAGTTCACCTTTGCAGTTTGCCGTAAGAGAGATGTGAACTCTGAAAATTTAGTGGCGGTTATCACTAGCCACATTTTTTGCTTCACAAGCGTGTATAACATCATAAGTTTTTGATCAAGACCAAAGGTCAAGGTTCTAGCCGAGTTGCTTCTGAGCAATTGTATGACACACAAACACAACCGTTAACATTTTATATATATATGATGATGATTGTTATTATTATTACATTATTTAATACATGGTGGTGATTTCTGTTTTTATTGCATGCTTTTATGAGATTTTAAATGTAGAATGTCATATGTTTTCTGCAGCTACTTATTACAGTGTAGAATTGGTGGGAGCACAACCTATTTCTGGATAGAATGCCTGTTTGTTGTAGGACACTCACTGATACATCCCTACTCACTAGGCTAATTCTGAGGCTCCAGTCAACCTAACCTGCATGCTTTTGGAAAGTAGGAGGGAACTACAGGTAATACAAATGGCCATGATGTGATTCCAACATTTTGGAGTTCTGAGAAATTTATGTCAACACAATTTTGAATCACTAATTAATACTGCATTATCATATTTGAGATACTGGAAGAAACTGGAACAAGCCCAGAAAAACCAGGTGGACACAATCAAAATACATGTCTTCCATCCGGAAGGTTTTAGGGTCAGAATGTCAACCCTCCTTCACTGCATTCCCTAACTAAATAAACTTAGATTGTTGATGGACATCCATATTTATTAGGAAAAAATGTAGTGCTTCATTAAACCTTTAAAATAATTACTTTTAAATCATGCAATAGTAACCTAATATACTGTATTTAGCACTATTTCCATTGCTAAAAGAACTTCTTTATTTTGTTCCTTTCAATAAAAAACATGTTGCAACTCAAGTGCCTTATTGATTCATGGACTGGGAATGCATGCCCACACAGGTGCTGCCTTTTTTTTCTTTACATTTTAGTTTACACTATTCTTTAATGTATAAAAAAAAATCCTTTATATAACTGCCATTGATATTTGAAATCTATTATTTTCATCCAAATGAGAGTTTGATTTATTTGCTTTGGAGCAGAGTTGAAATGTAAAACTATATGCAAAGCTAAACCTTGAGAATATTGAATATTTATCATTAAACAAAACAATTTACTATACACTACCCACCAGTTTATAGAATTACACAAACATATTACTAAAAAAGGATGCCATAGAAGAGCTAAAATAATAGCTGTGAAAAGGACATCATTATTCACAGAAGATTAGAGAAGCAACCTGCACTTTTATTAAAATCCAATCCTCCAGGTCTTAGAAAAGACACAAATAGAACATTAGCATTCTGCCCAAAGCTCTTCCATGGCAGATGTATGGAATAAGGGACCAGATGATGAAATGATGTTAAAATACCAGGCCAAGTTTGTTTCCATGAGGTCAACATACAGTAAATAGTCATTTAAAGCAAATTCAAAGTCAAAATACAGGGCTAAAAATTCCAAAGCAAGAACACCTAATCTAAAACAACACAGACTAAGTTTGTTTGAATCTCGGATAACCAGGAACTGCATGGCAGTGACATCTATACCATTGCAATGGTGACATCACATGCTACCCATTCCATGCCATCCTCACATAGTAGCGCAAAGCGACCTGCAAAAATGTGACATCCATAAAAAAATAAAATGCCATTGTGAAATAACTTGAAATAATTCCTACTACTTTAAAACAAAAATAAAACTAAAAATAAATTAAAGAAATTAATTCTGTGGATTGTAAAACCATTAATCAAATACAAAGGGTAAAGAAGATTGTGAAAAAAATCAAGACAAAATCCAGGTCATAACAATTAACAACTTCCCATCAACTTCAAGTATATGTTCCAGGAGAGGACTGCTCAGTATTACCGGTAGTCTGGCACTTAAGCCTCCAGAGAAATGTGAAGCCCCTCTGTTACTGGAACACATCCTATAGGCCCAAGTCATGTATAAAAACACAGAGGTTCTCTTTCTGCCTAATTTAAGACACATGCTAAACTGAGGCACTCAAACAATTTTCAAACCTTGCATCTTCTTCAACTGAACTTCTTAGTAACAGCAATGATCCAAGCTGTAGAAACATAGTAATGC
This sequence comes from Polypterus bichir lapradei, assembly GCA_026402145.1. Taxonomy (NCBI): domain Eukaryota; kingdom Metazoa; phylum Chordata; class Cladistia; order Polypteriformes; family Polypteridae; genus Polypterus; species Polypterus bichir. Next base: position 49,477,295 of record JANRMT010062814.1, read on the forward strand.
TGTGTTCAATTTGAAGAAAGAAGTCAGAATTTCTGAGTTCTTATTTGGAATTTTCAAATGGAATGCCCCCTTAAGTGGGATTTCCAACTCAGAAACTCTGTGCTAGTCTGTCAATCCCCAGTTTGTTCAACCTGATCATGATGTCAACCCAAAATTGTAACATAAACTGCCAAATCTAGTGAAAGCTATCATATTTTGCTGTTTTTTAGCACTTCTGTCTATTTGTGTCTGATAAAATCAATCATATTCACTGTACTATCCTACCCATGGACATGTTGCTGTGGTGTTTGGATGCACAAAATAATGCATTATTATTATTATTAGGTGCCATCAACTCAGGTTCGAGTCATAGCAACCTGATGAATTAATGATCTAAAAAGAAGTTGGTTTTGTACTAATCTGGCAAGGTCCTCCAATGTCAACCCAATGGTTATCGTCAGCGTGTCCAGTCATTTGCTTGCAGGTTCCCTCTTCACCTGATTCTTTCATCATTTGGGCTTTGAGCAACATACCTGCTTTGATCTCTTCCAAAATTAATTTGTTACTTCTTCTGGCAATCCACAGCACACATAGAATCCTTTTCCAGCACCAAAGTTCAAATAAGTCGACATTCTTTCTGTCTTGTTTCTTTAGTGTCCAGCTTTCGCATCTGTAATTGACCAGAGAAAATGAGTGTGTAGATAAGTCTTAGCTTCCTTGCCTTTCAATATTTTGTTCAGAGCCTTCATTGTAAAGCGACCAAGTGTTATTCTGCAGAGTATTTATTTCATTTCTAGTTGCCTCCATGTTTATGAAGGAGCCCAGGAGATTAAAAATCCTTACAATTTTCATTCTATCACCTTCAAGCTCAAAACCTTTGTCATTTTCCATGTTCATGATCTTCATCTTGTTTATATTGAGTTCTAATTCTATGTTATGAGTTTCACCTATGACTTTACTCAGTAGATACAGCATGTCTTCGTTGCTGTTGGTGATGAGTGTTGTGTCATCTGCAAAGTGCAAGTTGTTTATATTTCAGCTGCCAAATTTGAAACCAATGCTCTCTTCTTCCAAATTTGCTTTCCGGAAGATGGCTTCACCATAAAGGTTGAACAGGTAAGGTGACAGAATGCATCCTTGCCTGACTCCTTGTTTTACTCTGTTCAAGGAAATCCCTGGTATAGTGAGGAGATGCCATAAAGGTAAATGAGCATTTACTAAGAGATGTACAGTCTTTCGAGTAGTCAGAAGACTAATATCAGGCGTAGGAGGCAAGTAATGACACAGCCAATAGGAAGGGGAGCCTATCACTGAGTGTGTGAGTGCTGCAGTGGATGGGCTGGCATCCTGACTGGGATTGAGGATAATATTCTACCCAGCTGGGAGGCTATGTTGGAAGGACCATAAAAATGGAGACGTAACCTTAGTCGGGAAGAACAAATATTTAATGAACAGAAAGGGGAGGTTACATATTATGAACAATTCATCCCACAGCATGAAATGTGTCAGTATTCCTCTGTCTGGCTCTCAGTTTGGACACCTGCAGAATTGCCTGGGAATTATACTGTAGGAAGGTTGACCCTGTCAGGGTACCTGGGCGCTGCCAGGGGGTGCTGTGGTTAGAGATCCTTCCTGATTCATGCAGCTTCTGTGTGGCCCAGAAGTGCTTTTGGGACACAATGCCATGGTATCAGAAGTACTCCTGCATCCTACATAAAAGGAGACACTCTGCCTCATACAAGTAAGCCAGAGTCAGGAGGGAATGGATGATGCTCATGAAGGAAGACAGGAAGAAGAAGGAAACTATTTGTTTGATGTTTGATCCATTGTTTGGAAAAGGTACTATTAATAATACATCATTATTTAATTGAACTGGAACCTGTCAGTGGGTGAGTCATGTTTGGTGACAAGGCTCTGAGTCACCCAGTAGTGGTCACAAGTGATATATTTAATATTCTCACTCCATATCAGTACTGTGGCAAAAGCATTTGTAGTTTTTCATAATCTGTTTCTATGAAAAGTGAATTGAATTGTTCTTAAACCTACAGAGCATTTTGATGAGAACTAGCCATTTGGCTCAGTATTATGCACAATTTTTTATTCAAGTAGCTTTTGCAAAATACAATCAAGATCTGAATGCCTTCAAAGTCTGACAATGCCTTGTGCCAATTATTTCTTTTAACAACTTGCAAAAATGGATGCAATTTGTTAAAATAGTCTCTCTTGAGTACTTGGTACTTTTTATTTTTCCAGTGGGAGATTGCCACTACAATATAATTAAATTTCCGAATGACATTTTGCATATTTTGTGCTCTGTGTCTATACTGAGAATATTCCTCAGCTTGACACTGAATTAACATCTTTGTCTGGTATCTTTGTTTCTTCCTTTTATTTTCTCATTTTCATGTTTCCTTACTCCTGTAATTTAAACAAAGATGAATGGTTAATTTACTGACTCAAAGGTCATCACTACCTGTGCCATGTACTTACAAACACCTTCAACCAATCTCTCTCTCGCAAATGTTTAAAATTGCTCCTGTACGGATGAAAAAAATAGTAATAGCACGTTCATCTAAAGAAAAAAAGGTGCAGAAAGTGCTTAGTTTACTTAGTTGTCTGCAAAAAGAATGTGCTACAGAAAGAAGTGAACTTGCCCATTGATGTAGTAAACACTCTTCGCTATAACAACAACAACAACAACATTTATTTATATAGCACATATTCATACAAACAGTAGCTCAAAGTGCTTATGCAAGTTCATAATGGTTGACATCAGCACGTTGGCTACACTCTGTACATCAATAAGTGAATTAAGTCAGGGAATCACTATAGTATTTTTGTACAATAGAAAACAGGGCTGTGTTCTTCCAGTAGCTGTATGAGTTTTCCTTTGGATAATATAGCTTCCTTCCTATATCCCCAAAGAAATGCATGTTAAGTAGATTAATAATTTCAAATTGGGCTCCATGTAAGTAAGAGTGTGGACTGGTGTATGAGTGGCCCTGTAATGGTCTGGCTCCTGCCTTGTGTCCAGTGCTGTGTGGTTATGCTCCAGCACCCCACAAGCCTGAAATGGATTAAGCAGATCAGAGAATGAAATTATAAAAACAGTAACAAAAGTCAGTAAGTTCATGTATTGCTGACTAAGTATGAGTAACACTAAAATAATGAACAATGCTAAGCATACCAAACAATAGGGAAATCAGACTCCCATGAGCCTAATCCAATAGTGGTGTTCCACACCAAGGATATAAACATTAGGATGCCACCAAGGAAAGGACAGTATTTACTTATACAATTCTCAAACATGTTTCAGGGACAGCTGAAGGGCTTAGCTGATGGCAATTTTCCTCAAGACCATAGGTTGGTGCTGTTGCCTAATGCCTTTTCTTCTCCTCCCTCTGTAGAATGGAAGACTGACACCTGTACCACCTAAGATGTCACTTCTGTCATGTTCCATGGACCCACCACTTCCTGCCTGAATCCTATATAACCTTGTGTTGAACACCAATTTGAAAAGCTTAAATTATATCACATCTGCGGTGGGTTGGCGCCCTGCCCAGGATTGGTTCCTGCCTTGCGCCCTGTGTTGGCTGGGATAGGCTCCAGCAGACCCCCGTGACCCTGTGTTCGGATTCAACGGGTTGGAAAATGGATGGATGGATATATCACATATTGTCTCTTTTTTTCTTATTTTTATTGTCTTTTAAAACTTTTTTCCACAATATACAGGAATCATTTACCTGCCCTTAACCCTTTACGGCCTGTCTGTGTCATTCTTACATTGCTTAATCCAATTCAGGATCTCAGTGATGGGCCATGTCACAGCATTACTTTCCTTTAGGTTGTATAAAAGTTTATACAGTAGCTTTACTTTTCTTTTTCTAAATATTAATGCTACACTTGTCTTGGTGATGTAAGGTGCCACGGAGTACTGCACCAGAAGGAAATGGCTGGACAGCTACATTAGGACATGTTTTGGGTGGAAGTGTGTACAGGATACATGTGGGTCCCGGAGGCCTACAAAGCCATATAAATGCCCCGAAAAAGTACAAGAGCTAACATCTCAGTGCTACTGCATTGCTGCAGAAAAAAGGACACGTGGCTAGTTTGCCGGCAAAAACAGAGCATGTACGCTGGTTATCTTTAAAACCATAAGAAAATAAATTAAGGGCTCAGGGAAAGTTTAGGAAGAGTTACCTGAGAAAAGGATTCGTTTGCTGTTATACACACATGCACGAGTGGGACAGTGAAGATAAAGAGAGCAATAACCTTTTGAAGCACTTTTTGAGATATTTCATTGTCTTCAGCGATTGGCCAATGCCAGTAGATGTAGGCTGAGATTGGCCAGGTAAATTCTGCTGAAGTAGCCATCAGAGGTCATCTTTTGACTATCTGGTGTTTAGAGTCAGATCTGCTGAACAATATGGAGCAGTGAAGCACAAATGCTTTTGTGTTTGTCTATACTTTTGATTTTACTTTAACTGTTTTTGTCATTCATGTACTGGATAAATATCCTTAATGTACTGAGGTCACTTAAGGAAGAAGATCTTTTTTTTTCAATTACACATATTTAATTGTTTTTGATTTCTTGCATTTTTTTATTGTGCCATTGCTTTGAACTGAGCTTTAACAATTGCATGACAGAGGACTGTGATTTACCAGCACTCACTATATTTATATTATATAAATAAAATGTATTATTATTGTTATTATTATTACAACATCATTTATGTGTGTGTCCCTAAACTTCCACCCTGGTTTATCTCAGTCACAAACTACAAGATGTCCTGGGGTTAGGTCTGTGTGCAGTGCTAGAGCTTATTCTCAAAGCAGTGGGCAGAAAGCAAGAAATAGCCCTGGACACAGGGTGCCATTCCATCACAGGACCCACTTTCACAAATAGTCAGTATGAAATTATCAATTAACATGAGCATCTTAGGGATAGGATGAGGAAAAATCCAGACAAACATATAGGTAACATGCAGGCTCAACACGGATAGCTACCAGGTGCAGGATTTGAATTTAGGATCTTGGTTCCAGGATGTAGTACTGCAGTACACTCCATCCCTCTGACGCACAAGTTAATTTCTTGACAATTTCCAAAATTAAAAAAAAAATACAGAGTTTGAGAAATATGCCCTTCAGTGAATTATCATTCTATGAAATACTAAGTGTGTAAAAAAATCAAGCGCTTTTGCAGCTGCTCATCTTTAACCTTGTCAACCTAACAATAATTATAGGGTACATCACTGCTGTCATGTACATCGTTAATATAGTTAATACACTGATAACTCATATAATTTTAAAGATGTAAAAGTGCACTGGGGGAAGTGAAGGCAGCTTTGCTAATATCTGAAAAATCCTTAATTAGGAAACATTAAAAAAAAGAATTTGGTATGAAAGTGCATCACAAAGGTTCAAGCAGATTAAAATCACCATTTGCTAAAACGTGACTCATCATGATTTAATAATAGCACCAACCTCTTAAACTTGAATTCTGAAAAGTACAGCATACAAAGAGGGCAACCAAATTACAGGTTTGCTGTAAATATACGGTATTTCATAGAAAAGCACAATTTCTTTTAAACTAAAACTTTCAAGTTTATAACATGGTGATTGTCAATATTCACCTAAGTGCTGAAGAGCCCTTGAAAGATGGCCTAGAGCTAGCTAGTTGTAAGCATCACCAATTCTATATATCAGACCATTGCATGCATTGGTAGAGAAGCAGAAGAAGGATACAGAGAGTATGCTTGATGATGAAGCCTTGTGTTTGAAGGCAACAAGATAAAAGGCTGTTTCTTTCTGTATTTACAATTGTGGATGAAGTTTACCACACAAGGAACAGTCCCATCACCTTTTCTCTTTACTCTGTACACCTCAGACTATAAATATCACACAGGTCATGTCACTTGTGGAATTAACTCTGATGATGCTGCACTTATTGGGTGTATTGATAAGGGGGATGACACCCAGTATAGGAGTTAGGTAGAGAAGATTGTTTCTTGGTGCAAAGAGAATTGTCTGCATCTTAACATCAGCAAAACCAAGGAACTGGTTATTGATTTTCACTGCACCAAAGAGCCTCTGTGTCCAGTTACTATTCACAAGGAGTGGGTATAAATATGGTCCACTCCTACAAATACTTGAAGGTCCACATTATTGACACGTTGGACTGGTTCTCAGAACACAGAGGAACTATATAAGAAATGGCAGAGCAGGCTCTTCTTACTTAACACTAGAATTACCAGAGCCAATGAAAAAACTCGTAATTCCGGCCCACCTTAAATCCCTTTGCACTTCTCCGTCAGCCTGTAAATGTATGGCGTTTCTAAAAGTTAGCTTTTTTTCAGTTTTATTCTCTTAGTCTCGTTTACGCTCTCCCTCGTCCCTTCTGATCTGACTCTAAGTAACAGCGCCAGTATAAATTCACTGTGATATAACATGCTTGACTTGGTGGCAATCCGTGTGCATGTACTATACAAGGCATGCACGGTAAGCACTGAGAAAAGAAGAGTGTTCTTTGCTCAACTTGCAGAGGAGCTTCGCCGTCGCTTCTTACAAGAAAAGGCGATGGATAAAGCAAAAGAGGATGCAACATCAACAAGCTTCTGTTCCAAGACCGCCGCTTCCCCAGGAAAGCAAACTCAGTCAGTGTCAGGCGCTTCTTCAATGTAATAGTAACCACAGCACAGAGAGAAGTGTGTACATTGCAACCAGGTACACATGTCCTAAACGTAGAAAGGACGGTCCTTGGGTGTGTGTGAACTGTTAACATTTGAATCTGATGATTGCATATAGTGCAGAACTGACCTCTCTGTACTATTCTTTCCTCTGCATGTCCTGGAATACAAAAGAAACAGTACTGTTCACCAAAATGTGGACACTGGCAAGACTGAAAAAAAAAAAAATGTGATCAATGATTAGAAGAGCAAGAAGGCAGGCGAATAAATATGAATAATATGAATAATGTTGCATCAGTGGCACAGTGTTTTCCGAAATGTACTATACAGGTCATAAAATGAGTTATTTGACATCATGGACTATAAGGTGCATACTAATTCAGCGTGAGCAGGAACACTCAAATAAAACTGAATAAAAAAAAATTCAAGTGACGGTGAGACACGAAGAAGGCAGATTCACCAGCGTTTATGTGTCAGCTTTTACCCCTCCAGATCAGAGAATCTCCACTTCCATTGTCTCAAAACACCACTCACATCTTCAGTTATTCCCAGTTTTAGATAAAAAGTAACCGCGTCAGATTTAGGTCGGGAGTGTGTTGTGGGGGGCATTGGACGTTATATCGTGATCGTGACTGAGAAAATAAGAGTAAAAAAACAACGCTAACTTTTACAAGTCCTATAAATTTACACCGGCTGTTACAGACACAAATGAAATGTATGATTTTATTGTATAATAGTAACAATAACAGCAGCTCACTACTCAAAACAGTAAATTTGCAGGGGAGCTGGTTTCAAACTCACAACCTTTGGATTATAAGTTGACAGCTTTAACCACTGCACCACGGAAGCTGTCATATTGTAGTTGCCCTTTTTATGATATTTGGCCATCAGCCTTTACATATTATATAGTTCATGTGTACATTTTGTCATTTATTACTAAAACATGAAAAATGTTTCTGTTTTAACGATTTGTTTACATAGATTGTTTAGACACAAAATGCACATCAAGTTATTTCCCCTTACAATTCTGAGTAGCTCACTCCCAGATAATCAATCAAGGCAGGAACTGGGAGAACTTCTTGGCCGTTCTGAGTCGATGTGGGGGATGGTATAAGGCTGCTTGCTGCTTGGGCCTATCGACACATTTAGAAGACAAAAGAGGCTGACAGAGAGGTGCGAAGGGATTTAAGGTGGGCTGGAATTACGAGTTTTTTCGTTGGCTCTGGTAATTCTAGTAATAAGAGACTGCATTCCTTTAATGTGGGAAATTACATCCTTCAACTCTTCTATAACTTTGTGATGGCCAGTGCGATTTTCTGTGCTGTGCTCTCACTGATCAAGAAAAGTTTTTAAATTCATAGTTTCATGGAGAATGGAGAGAAAAATGTTTAAGATATGATACAAGCTGATGGTGACCAAAGCTGTACAACAGCAAAAGATGTGTGAGAAGTTTCCAAGGGGAAAAAAAGGGTTATTAGTATTACATAATTCACATATCAGTTATCTAGTCGTATGCTCACAATACGTGAAACACATGGATGTTTTGCTAAATACCATTGAAATATATTTATTGGATGTATTGTACTTTTTCTACTTTTCCTTGTAAAAACTGAATTTGTGAATCTCTGCATTAATGTTTATTTAAATAAACTAGGGTGCTCTGCGCCTTGTTCACTTAGCTCACCAATCCCCGTGTGGGCCCTACGCGCTAGTCATTTCCTGGATATGCCGCATGTGACAAATCTTGCTGTGCTTTTGGATAATCACAAATATCAATTCTGTCTTTGATATCTCCGTCTTTCAAAACTATTATCCCTGTCAATTTGTCACATGTTGGTTTATTATGTATATATATAATCTTTCAGATTCATCTAGAAATCCAAGAAAACCTCTTTGTGTTTTTCAGATAGATTTCGTGTAAAGTGCAATACTTTTGGATGCATGGATTTGTATCCATTACTGGCTGTGGAATTTCTAATGCGTCCGATCATTAAATCTTTCGATTCTATGTTGTATCTCTTCTCCATGATCATAAATATAAACCTGACCGAATTGTGGTTTGATTTGAAATTAAACTTGTAGTAGATATGTCATATCACCTTTGTCCATATATTCGATCTCTTTACGCTGTTTCATTATTTCACCAAGTAATAATTTCCATTTGTTAGCGCTAATGCAATCTTTACTATCAGTTTTTTGAGATTTTTATTTCCGCCCCCGCTTGGACCTGTTAGTTTTTCAATTCATCTCTGGGCACAAAGTCTTGTCTCATGGGACGTGAAATTATCTCTCTGAAAATGTCTCGTCTCATCTCTCTGAAAAAGTCTCGTCTCGTCCCAAGATTTTTTTTATATAAAAGAGAGTTGAGGTTGCTCATTGTTGTACATAGCACATGGTTTCTGTTACCATTTTGTACTTTGAAATCTTCCCTCTATGATGAGCTAGTTCTATGTAAGAACAAATAAATTACAGGAAGGTCAATACACTTGGCATATGTTTTCAAGCACTGCCTGTCTATCCATCTACTCATTCTGAAACCCACTTAATCCAGTTTAGGGATGTGCCATACCTAACTATCTCGATATGCTCATGTTTATGTCATTAGACAAATACCTTGTTACTCAAAACAAAAGCCCCGCAAAAACAGGGAGAACTTGCAAACTGCACTCAGGCAAGAGCTGAGCTCAGATTTATACCTAGTCTCCTGGAATTATTCCGCCACTGCATGTGATGTGCCAGTATCACAATATCAAAAGTGGATTGAGAGGAAACAGATCTAACTAACTCTGTATGTACAGCCTCTGTTTAGTTTAAAGAATGGTGAACCCTGTTCTTCACTTCATATAATGGAATCAGGTCTAGCAACCAATGTGATGCTGTAGCCTTAAGTTCAGCTCACTTCACCACAAGTGTGAGGTTACATCTGTGTGTGAAGTGTTACATTTTCAAAACTAAACTTAACTAAACAAGACAGTGAGTGGATAACATGATGTCAGCTTAAAAGATCCTTTGAACAATAGATACTTTAAACTGACAAAATATCTGGCATTATACAAGCAATCTTCAATGGAATTATTTATTTAACATTTTTTGGATCAGATTTTGCTTTCTTTTTTTAAACAAAGGATGAAATGGAGACTTACAGGGAAATAATCTAATTCACATCAGTCACTGTAAACTACCTAGTGTGAAGTACTAAGAATCAGCTTCAGGGCAGTTTTTTTACCTGCTGAGCGATGTTTAGTACAAATAAAACAACTGCTAAGCTTTATATTACTTTTAAAACAGCCTTATCTGCAGAAAATACACTGAATATTAATAATTAGAAAAACAAGGTTGCCTAAACAACATCTCAATGTCAGGTCAATTGTACTTTAAACATTACAGTCCTTGAAATTAAATGAGTAGAAATGTTTGAAGGTATCACATGAGCCTTGCAGAGGAACTTTATTTAAATTGTACAGTTACCTGTTGCCATACGTACTGTATTGTATATATTTAAATAGTCTTTAGCTTACATTACTATTTGAAACTCAACCATCCACATTATGCGGGACGGGAATGAGCAACAGGGGCACTGTTACTGAATAAAGCAAAATATGGTAGCTGCTGAATTTATCTTCAAATATTTTGCATCAGTTTTTTTTAATAATTTAATGAGTATAACTCTTGTATATGTTGCAATCATATACTGTGATCATATTGCTGTATATGGTCCACTTTTCTGACATTAATTGCCATACAATGAGTTACCACATTGTCAGGTACACCTGCCTAGTATCCTATTAGATCTTCTTTGGCTTTTAGAACAACATAAATTCATGTGGACATGGATTTTACAGGATACCAAAAGAGTACCCCTTAGAAATGACTGCATTGTGCAGTTGCTGCAAACTGATTGACTGCATAGTCTCACTCCAAGCAGCCTTTTTCATCTCATCCTAAAGATACTAGATAGGGTTGCAGGTTATGCAGGCCACAGAATGCAATGAATATCTGCTGTTCCTTTTACTATTGGTAATGAACTGTGCCTTGTGACATGGCAAATTATCAGGATGGCGGTGTCCATCCAAGTGTTAATACACTGTAGCCATAAATGGTTGAATTTGCACAGCAATGGTCTGATATACTCACTATGCAAATTATTAGGAACACCAGTGCAACTGCTTATCCATGGAATTATCTAATCAGCCAGGCATGAGGCACCATAAATAATGCACATCATGTAGCATCATAAAATCATGCACATACAGGTCAGGAGCTTCAGTTAAAAATTTCATCAAACAGCAGAATGAGGAAAGAATGTGATCTCAGTGATTTTGACTGTGGCATGATTGTTGGTGCCAGGTCTATAACTGCAAAACACCACGTCAAATTCCATTCCTGTCAGCCAAGAACAGAAAGCTGATGCTGCAGTGGGCACAGAGTCAGCAGAACTGGACAGCTGAATACTAGAAAAACACAGCCTCATCTGATGAGTCTGGATTTCCACTGAGGCACACAGACATTAGGGTCAGAATTTGGCACCATCCACATGAAGCTGTGCCCTCAACCTGCCTTGTGTCAACAGTCCAGGTTGGTGGTGGTGGCATAATGGTGTGGGAATGTTTTCTTGGCAAGCTATGGGCCCATTAATACCAATTAATTATACCCTTAATGCCAGAGCCAATTTGAGCATTATTGCTGACCATGTGAATCCCTACATGGCCACAGTTTATTTATCCAGCATGATAATGAACTATATCACAAAGCAAAATTCATCTTAACTGGTGTCCTGAACATGACAATGAGTTCAGTGTTTCTCAGTGGCCTCCCCAGTGTCCACATCTGAATCCAATAGAACACTTTTAGGATGTATTTGACTGGATGTTTTGCAGCATGAACGTGCAGCTGACAAATCTGCAGAAACTGCATAGTTCAATCATGTCAACAAGGACCAAAATCTCAAAGGAATGTTTACAACATCTCGAGGAATACATGCCACAAAAAACTGAGGCTGTTGTGAGAGCAAAAGGAGACCCTACCCAGTATAGTATGGTATAGTGTAGCATAGTATAGTGTTCCTCATAATTTTCTAAATGAGTGTATGCTTTGCTTTTCATATGTTCTTCTGTGGGTATCAGTGGTCCCAATATGTGCCAGGAAGGCATTCCCCTCACCATCATACTGCAATCTCCTGCCTGTACTGTTGACTGCAAGGACTGAAATTTTGGTTGATCTTTCCATCAGCATGGCACAAAAAGAATTTTCTGACCAAGCAACTTTTTCATGTCTCCAAAGGTCCAGTTTTGATGCTCTTGTGCCATGGGATATTTGCCTTCTTGTTTCTTGTGGACAACATATGCACCTGACCATTAAGGTTTAAGGTTCAAGATTTCTTTATTTAATTATATTTACCCAAGAAAACATGGTTTTTGCATTTTCAGTTTCATTTATTGATAGACAGAAAAAAATTAAATAAATAGGGGCAGGACAGGTTAAGGGAAGGCAGTTTTTGAATATTTACCCAAAAATGGTTACAGGACACATATCAAACCTCTACCATTTTCTCCAATATTCCTTATTAAAAAGATGTTTGGCACTAGAAAGAAATTAATTTCTGGAGCAATTTGTGTGGGTTTTCAAAGTGACTATTCTTCCTGAGTTATTGATTAAGTTCTACATGTAATGGATGTCTGTCATTAGCTGAGATGATTTCCAGTTTCTTTAGCATTGTCTTCTGACACACACTTACCAGATTATCTACATCAGCCCCAATAACTTTAGCTGCATGGTTATTGATCTGCTGATGCTTTTTTAAAATTTGGTTTGTCAGACAACTAAACCAGGCAATGAGGCAGAAAGTGATAACAAACTGGATGATACTGTAATTAAAGGACAACATGAGGTTTTTGTCTGCTTTAAATAGTTCGAGATTATGGAGAAGAAATAATGTAAGAGACGGCTGGCAGCTCAACCCAGTCGGGACACCCCTGAGATGGAAGGATAGGGGAAGGCAGCTTTTCTAGGACACTGCCTCCCCCAAGACAGATGGCAGTTTCCCTGGACAGCATTAGTGCCCCAAATTCCTGCAGGGCACTATGGGACATGGAGTTCAGCAACACAGCCCTGCAAATTACTGTGGATACCGCCAGCGGACGCTGTGGGAAATGGTGGGAGAATAAGTTCTCACCTAGCCCGGAAATATTAGTAGATCACGAAAATGGAAACCCAGAAGTACTTCCGGGCTCAATAAAAACTCTCCATCTGACCCGGAAGTTGCTGGCAAGTCACGTGGAGGAAGGACAGAAGCACTTATGGGTCAAGGACTAATTTAAAGGACTGCTGAAGAACCAGCGAGGAACCAGAGTTCGGTGGAGGAGGACAAAGCTTGCTGGAAGGTGTGGAGGACAGAGAGAGAGAATTGTCTTTATTATTTGATTACTTGCCTGTTTATTTGTGGCTGTGGTGCTTAGGGGCACAGCTTAAGGAAGGAAAAGAATTCAGTGTCTGTCCATTGGTTTTAAAGGGACAACAGTGCCACCTAGCATTCACACTAAGTATTTATATTCAGACACTATTTTTACCTCCTCGCCCAGAACAACAGTGGGTGAACATACAGATTTCTGTCTCTGAAAGTCAAATATCATTTCTTTGGTCTTTTTGACATACAGATGAAGATCGTTCTTATTAAACAAGTTTACCATGCAGTTCACTTGATTTAGATAGTGGCTTTCATCCTTCCCAGATATGTGTCCTATGAGCATGGTGTCATCCTCATATTTGATAATGAAGCAGTGCTCATTGTTCTGTTTCAGGTCTCTTGTGTATAGACTAAATAGTAATGGTGATAACACACACCCCAGCTGGCTTCCTGTGTTTTAATTAATGACTTTTGAAAATTGTGTCCTATACTTTGACTGCATGTGAACAATTTGAAAGAAAGTCCTGAATCCATAATGTGATAAACAGGTTAACATTCATATTGTTCTGTTTCCCAATCAGTATGTGAGGTTGGATGGTACTAAGCACTGAAAAAAATCCAAAAATAGTGATCTGCCATATGAACCAGGCTTATTAAAAATGGTGTAGATTTGATGTAAGGTATCAAGCAGAACATCACCCACACTTCTGTTTGAACAGTAAGCAAATTGGTTCTTGTCTTGAAAAGACTTTGTCTCTGTCATTAAAATGTTTTTCACCAACTTTTTAAAGCATTTTATTGGAATAGAGGTGGGTTTCACTGGTCCGTAGTCACTAAGACAGCTTGGCCTGGAAACCTTAGAAACTTGGGTAATGATTGATTGTTTCCACAGCTTAGGTATGCCACAGGTCAGAAACCAGTTAACAAGCAAATGGAAAACTGGAGAGAGCTGCTTAAAACAGGATATGTTGTCTGGCCTCACTGCTTTGTTTGTTTTATCCTGCCTCAAGCATTTCTCCACTTCAGTTAATCTGACCTCCATCTCAGCAGTATTCCTGGTGTTTTTATAAAGCATCTCCTTTAATTCTGCATTTTGGGTACTGAAATCATTTGTTTCAAATCTGGCAAAAAAATGTATTTAAGTTCATCTGCTAAAAGCTTTTAGTTTTTGTCTAAACGAAAGTTCACACTCTTTTTAGAACCCAGTCCTGCGATTGTTTTTTAGGCCTTTCCAAACCTGCTTTGGATCGTTGTCATTAAACCACCTCTTGATTTTGTTTAATTAGCCTGTTAATTTTTTGCTGTAAAATTTGTTTTTCTTCTATCTAATGTTCTTGATTAGCATGTTGTTTTTCCAATAGTATAGTATACCTTGACAGTTCTTTCCTTAATTATCGTTGACTCACAGAATTTCATATGTTCATTAACAGTGTAAGTGGCCTTATTCAGCAACTGTGAGGAATGTCAGCATATCCCAGTCAGTACAGGACAAGCATTCCTGCAGTTCTTCTACACTGTCATTGCACCAGTTTTGTGTTTTTCTTGTTTGAGTTTCTGTTTGTACTTCAATAGTAGGTGAACAACAGCGTGGATGCACCCAGGGCTGCTCTATGATGCAATATGTAGGTGCTAGGGAAGTTTCCATGACACTTGTCTAGTGTTTTGTCTCCTCTAGTATTAATATTCACATAATTATGGTAATGTGGTAATACTGATTACAGATTGCATAAATTAAAATCATCCATTACAAGTTTGAAAGAGCCAGATGATTTGGTTTCTAGTTTCTGTAAAGTTTAAAAAATCGCTTCTGCTGCAGCTCCCACATCAACATGTTGTGGTATGTAAACTACTGTCACAAATAATTAAACTCTTGGGATAGACAATATAGGTGAAGTCCAATGGTGAGTGGTTCAATATTTGGCAGGCAGATGCACTCTTTTTTAATAATATTTTTGCACCATATTTTGTTAATGTAAAGGCAGAAACCCCTGACAGCTTACCAGAAGCTGGGTTTCTGTCTTGCCGTACACACATAGATCCATCTACTTCAACAGCTGTATCTGAGTCAGTGTTCTTAAACCAGGCCTCAGTAAAACACATCAGACAGCATTCACAGTACTCATGGAGGTATCACACAGATGCTCTCAGATCACCTAGTTTATTCTGCGCAGACTGTACGCTGCTCATAATAATAGTTGGCAAAGGTATTTTAAAAGTCCTCCATCTCAGACTTACTTGAAGTCTATCTCTATTTCCTAGATTTCTGGGTTTCAAAGCTTTTCATTCATCCAGTATATTAGTAGTACACAGGGACTAACTGGTAGCTGGTCTTATTGATAGCAGCACATACTGAGTGTAAATGAACACATTGGGATTTCCTGCGCAGGTAGTGTATAAGTGTTCTATTGGATGACAAAGGTGATAACATCAAAAATGAAAAACTTTTGCCGATTTTATAAAGCATTTTATAGAAATAACTACTTTCAAGATAGTAAATGAAAACAAAATAAGTGATTTTAGATGATTTAAGAACAAAAATAACAGACACAAAACATGGAGAGATGCACTGACAGGTCTGCTACAGTGCAGTGCAGCATTCAAGACAACGCTTAATAAAGCCTCTTTTTAAAAATGTTTTTTCAAATATCAAGCAAATAAAATTTGTGGAACTTACACAAAGAATAACTTCAAAATCCAGAAAATTCTAAAAATGAAGAAAACACAGAAAAAAAACCTAACAGAACAAGACTTCAACTCCAGACCAGAAAAAAAGAGAGAAGAGCCAACAGCAGGGAAAAGAAAACACATACAAAAAAATCTTTTTCCCCCTATAAGAATGCTCATTCTAATTCTTTCATTTAGGTCTAGTTATGTTTTTTTTTTAAAAGAGTTTTGGACAGATTCTCAAGCGAGAATTATTGTTTTTTTTTTTTTTCAAATTTCAAATAATATAAATGTCAGTTACCCACATACTGTACAGGTAAGTGATGCATTCTGAGATGACATTCTGTACACCAGTGTTGAATTTTGGTGTCATTTACCTGGCTGAGGCTCGTCTTCCTATCCATAAGCTATTTTTTGAAGTACAGTATCGACCACTGGAAATTTTTAGCTGTTTACAACTAGTAATTTAATACAATAGTATTCTTTCATGCAAAATTTATAGGGTGGAGTGGTGGCTAAGGAGGCTAAGGATCTGCGCTGGTATCCCGAAGGTTACTGGTTTGAATCCCCGTCACTGCCAAAAGAGATCCTACTGCTGGGCCCTTGAGCAAGGCCCTTAACTTTCAATTGCTCCAGGAGTGGTGTACAATGGCTGACCCTGTGCTCAGACCCCAAGGGGTATGTGAAAACTAATAAATTCCTAATACAAGAAATTGTATAAGATGAAATAAAGAGCAAAAAAAAATTAGTTATATGGTGTTTTCACCATGAGGGTTTAATGAGAATTGAAGAATTCAGTGTTTACTTAAATATGCTGTTTAAAACATCACATTTTCCTTTTTTTTTTTCTTTCCCATTTTGCAGTTAATGCAAAATGTTGATGGAAGGAACACAACTAGAACTAGTACGAGAATTTGGGACCATTATGCTATCTCAATGGTATTTCTGGTTTTGTCCCACCTTCAATTTTTCCTTGTTTTTTCCTAACTCTTTGTGCTTTGGCCATTTTGGAATTTTTTTTTTTTTTTACTCTTTCTTGTTTAATTGTAAATTTTTTTAAAATTCAGATCTTTGATGTGTCTCATTTTGTTTAGAGTCATGTTGTCTCCAATTTCAGTTAAGAGTTTCTTTACCATTATGATTTCTTCCTTTACTTTTGGTTTAGAATTATACTTTTTTTTATCTATTTAGATGCTTTTTTGTTCCTTTTTGTGTTCCTTTCTGCTTTCTAATTTTATCAGACCTAAGATTTCTATGTTAATTGGCTGATTATACTATTGGTTTTGTATTTTTCTTGTGTTAATTCTCCTCCTTTGCGTAGCCTTTTCATAATATAATTATTCATTAAATAAATTATATAATTTCAACTCAGGTTCTTTGTAACCCTCAATTAAAACACCAAGTACTTAGCTAATTAGACTTTTCTGAGATTTCAGGGATAGCCTTAACTACCAACATGTTTCAGATTCTACTGGAAAAAAATAACCATCTTGTGTTGCACATCTTTACTATATGACTCCTGGCAAAGCAGTAATCTCTGCAGCTTCTAAACAATGAAACTCTGTTCCTGGTTCTCATAGTGAGTGTCATTACATCACACCACCAAAATGTTTTTACTGCTAATGGGGGTAAAATTAAAAAATATATATATATATACAGAAACCTAAAACACGGTGAGCTTAAGGAACTTACTTCATCTAACCAGACCTAAGAACTGTAGAGAGGGGCACCTGCCTATTAAAGAGCTTCTGTGAAAAAAATGTACTGAGAAATGGTAAAGATCAAACTGAGAGATGTGTGCCTGTGCAATGAAACATAGCAGTAAGCAACGAAGAAAAAACTCAGCTAGCAAAGAAAATACTCCTCGACCAACAAAAATGAGAAACAGTTTGTCATTCCACAATCTTGAAAAGTTTCTTTAGGACAATCCCATTTTTTATTTGGCTGAAAATTAAAAACATGGTAATAATATGCATACTGTTGGCAGTAAAGCAAAGTGTGCCTAGAAACAGCTGCCACCAAAGCAATTAGCCAGAGAAAGGGATTAAAGCATAGACAGAAAAACAGAGGAAAGAAATTAATTGATTGATTGATTAGGATACTGAGCCGAACCTGACAATGAAGTTCCATCTGCCGCAACAGTGAATTTCAGAAATAAAGACTCCTCTTCCATATGGTGCGTGTCCTGATGTTGCAGTTTTATCTATGGGGCGTGAGCAAGTAATGGCTGGAATGACAGAAGCAAAGCTTTTTTGTGTTATTACTATTTGTAGTTAGGTGGTTATCTTGTCATTTTCTTTGATTTTTATTTAGACACACTGTTTAAAGTTGAAGCAGTCTGTACAAGCATTGATGAAATAGGAGTACAAGAAAGCACAAATCTGACAGACCTGAAGGACATCAGTGTTTAAAGACAGTATGTCTGTAGTGTTACTGTCTTTTTTGACAATTACAAGTTTGTTTGTTAAATAATCGAAAATCGAGTTACAAATACGGCTGTACTGCCTTTGTTTTCTGAACTTAAAGAAAAGATTTACTGAGGGAATACTATTAAAAACTACGTTGTTAGTTGATAAAGATAATTCTAGGATACAACTTTAATGCGTCCAGATATTCTAAAACAATATGAAGTGCAAAGGAAATCTGTGATCAACAGAACTATTGGACTATTTAATGTGGCGGGTATCAAACACTGGAATTTTATAAGCACAGAGGAAAGGCTATAATCACTGTGGAAAACAAAAACAGTACTCTCTCTTTTTGCCAGTGTCTTGCTAATCCTCACGATGTCCTTGTTGGTGTTTTGAAGAGTTGAATGGGCTGGGGGGATTATTCTAGGTAAGTAGTGTGGTTAAGGCTTTGGTTGTTTCAGTTCCCACTACTGACACTGTGTGACCCTGAGAAAGTAATTTGACCTTTTGGTAAACCAAAAGAATTGCAACCGATTATATCATAAATGTTGTAAGTCGCCTTGGATGAAGGTGTATGCCAAATAAGTAAATGTAATTCTCCTTGGAGTTTTCAGCGTACTGATGCATGAAGTGTTGGTACACTCCAGTACACAACCATTTAATGCTGGTACTCAACTGCTCAAACAGAAAAAAAAACAGTACTCTGAACTAGTGTACAGTATATGGCTGTAATCATACGATCATGTGGTTGTTTATCGCATTACAGAATGACAGTATAGATCAAAAATGTCGAAGTGACAGATACTGGCTTCTCTACAAAGATTTTAGGAGGATGACATGTAACAGCTACATTGACAGCTTTCACTGAAACTTGGAGCATGTAATCCCATAAATTATTGAGAGGATGGACAGATGGGCTGATATTGCATTAATCAAAATATGCATAATTGTTAATAAACTCAGATTTAGTTTGCAAATTGTGATGGCCTGTAATTCTCCACACATATCAAGCTGTTTCAGTGATTTCAGAGCCACCTTTTATACAGTACTGTTGTGGTATTTTCCATTTTTTGCATCTTAAAAGTAGTTTTACCCAAAAGTGGATTATCTGTGAAGGTCTTTGCCACCTGGCTTGAATTAATTTTTTTTTGCATTTAATTAAAGTGGTTTGTGATTGTTTAGATGAGTTGATAGATGTTTACACAGAAACTGGTGCCAACACAAAGCTTGCATAAACATTTTCAGCATAGTTATCAATGTCACCTAAATCTTTAAAAATGTCTTAGTTAGCATTCTCAAAACAATTAAGGCTCGATACACCAAAACGCAACAGATGTGTTGATATTAGAAAAGTCGTTAAGTGGATGGAAGAGAAATCAATACGTAACTTGATTTTTTAAAGTGTTATGGCAACTGAACATGAAAATCATGTTCACCATAGAAAACTTGGTAGGTAAATTGCTTAGAATTTCACGGTAAAAAGTTTCAGGTGTGATCTGATATTGCACATGATGTTCTAGCAAAGAACAGCATAGTGGCAGAAAATAAAACATTTGAAAAAATGAATATGTCGGAATTAACATAGATATTTACTTTAAAGATTGTAATAGTTTATGCATTTTCTTTTCATAGATAGATAGATAAAACTTTGTGCTGATGTTTTATTAGCCTTCAGAAGTTTGGAAATCTGTATAGGTATGAAATTTGGACATTTACAGAAATTTAACACTCTTTATCCAAATCAACTTATAGCATTTATAATGACATTTTTGTGTGCAAATGAATAGAGAATAATGACAATGTAAAGATGTACAGGTTTATTAAATCTATTCATTGTTTTGGCAAAACACAATACATACATTTTAAGATTTTTCGCATCACACTGCAAAATAAACTAAAAAAAATAAATAAATATACTAAACCAAAATAAACCAAATTTAATAGCAATAATTACAAGCAAAACAATAGCAAAAATACCTTTAGAAACAAACAGGAAAAAATATCACAAAGATGGTGTCAAGTAGTAAAGTAGATACATGGGCACATGAGTCACTGGTTTAGAAAATAAATCACTGTTAATGGCACATCCTCTGTGTTGAGATGCTCTGAAAAGACTTACTGCAAAGTACATGCATATTCATTGCCAACTTCAGTTTTCACCTGTTACTCAATTGCCAGTACCTGGCAAATCAAGTAATTTTAAGAAAATATAATCAGATAATAAAAGTTATCTATTAAATGCATGCATATTCAGTGTAGGACTGAAAACCTCAGTTTACATTGTAGGCATTTCACTAAATGGCATAAACATTTCAACATAGTACATGCACTTTATGAATGAACCAAAACATCACCTCATAAAAGACGACAACTTACCTATTGCAGCCTGCCTCTCTTGATTAAAGCTCAGTCACTATTGGTAGAATATATACACATATGTCTCACAGAAGGCACAATTCCATACCACAGTGTTGATGCAAAAAAACATGGGCATCAATTGGCAAGTGACAGCAGAAGTACTATGAGTAAGGAGACATACAAATCCTAGTAAAAGTAAATGAAACATATGGGTAACACTGCCAACAGTCAAACCTCACAGTGTCTTGTTGGATGTTAGCAATGTTGTGATTAGTTGAAAATATATACAATGGTTAGTAATAAAAAAGTGTTATTCTCAGTCTAAAATAATGCTTGTGTCTTAACAAGTTGGACAGTAGGATATGTCAGGTCATTCTTAATATATTTTAAGTAAGGCAGGAATTCTTAAATTCAAACAATAATCTTTCTGAGTCAGTACTTCTAAAACTTCTGATATGGGATGTTTTGCGTCTTGCAATGAAATTCTTAATTTAAGGTAACATTACATGTGCTGTAGAAAGAAGAGAAGAAGTGAGCCGCTGGAGTGGAGAAAAGAAGAGCTGCTTAGGAAGCAGCAAGCACATCAACCTCTGAGCAAACAAATGCTAAACATACATAAAAAGAGTATGAAAATTAGGAATGCTCAAGTCAAGTATATTCATTGTATGTTATCGTGCAGTGCACCGTTACTGGTTATAAAATGGTTATGAAATTTTTTACAGTTAATTGAAT
>JANRMT010062814.1:49498627-49568784 GCA_026402145.1 Polypterus bichir lapradei
TCTATACTAATAAACGGCAAAGCCCTCACTCACTGACTGACTGACTGACTGACTGACTGACTGACTGACTGACTCATCACTAATTCTCCAACTTCCCGTGTAGGTAGAAGGCTGAAATTTGGCAGGCTTATTCCTTACAGCTTCCTTACAAAAGTTGGGCAGGTTTCATTTCGAAATTCTACGCGTAATGGTCATAACTGGAAGCTGTTTTTCTCCATTTACTGTAATGGAGATGAGCTTGAAACCCGTGGGGGCGGAGTTTGACATCATCACGCCTCCCACGTAATCACGCAGTACGTAGAAAACCAGGAAGAGCCCCAAAAAGCGCTGAAGAAAACATGCATTATATAATTGAGAAGGCA
This sequence comes from Polypterus bichir lapradei, assembly GCA_026402145.1. Taxonomy (NCBI): domain Eukaryota; kingdom Metazoa; phylum Chordata; class Cladistia; order Polypteriformes; family Polypteridae; genus Polypterus; species Polypterus bichir. Next base: position 49,498,990 of record JANRMT010062814.1, read on the forward strand.
GCGAAACAATAAGAAGCGAGCGAGTGATATATACAACCATATTCATGAGTTCTGCTACTTCGGAAACAAAGCACAGTGTAAACCTACACTTTAAATTAAGTTCATAGACAGGCTGCCGCTGGCGTTTGTAATTTAGTGCCTGCCCATATAAGGCCGTCCGTCAGCGGCAATCCAATAGCAAACTGCCACGGGTAAATATTCACGGGTGAAGGACTGTGCTTATGCAGAGGAAGATGACATAGTCAGGGTGGTGTTTGGCACAAACTCAGCGAAACTGCGAGAGAAAGTTTTAAGTACCGGGACTTCGGTAGCATTAGATACAGCCATGGACATAGCACGACATGGCAACAGCACAGCTGGGAACCTTCGATGCATGTACACCGAGCGGCTCACGTGAACTGACGCAGTGCACAGACAAAAAGCAACAGTTCCGAAGAGCGCTGAACAAAAACCGAATTACACAATTGAAAAGGCAGCAAAAAAATATGAAGCGTCTGATACATACAAGATAAGTATGTAATAAGTGCAGCTACTGCAGAAACAAAGCACACGGTGGAAAAAGTGAATGTCCCGCTAAAGGAAGACAGTGTTAAAAAAAAAACCCGTGCATGCAGTGTGTCAGGTCTCAGATAAAGAAGAAGACGAGCTGTTTATTGATGCAGTAAGAAACGAATCTTTTTCATAGCTTATTTAACACACTACGTCTCCGCTGCGATACGCGGGTATATATATATGTATATATATATATACCCTGATCTACATACTCGAATAATGAATACTTTATTCGCAATCAATGATTGTTTTGGTAAAGCCATACTCAGTGTATTCATTAGATGAACGGTAAAAAAGTAAGAGCGAGGGGAGGGTCACTTATTGAGGCATGCAGGCAAAACCACATTAGCACGCGGGCTCGATGTACGAAAAAATATATCTTTTCAAGTTCTATTTAGTCCATATGTGTCAAACTCAAGGGCCACGGGCCACATCCGGCCCGGCGTGTAATTATATCCGGCCCGCGAGATCATTTTATATACTGTATTATTGTTATTAATGGCCCGGGTATATGAAGCGCTGGTAACACAATAAACTACAGATCCCATAATGCAGCGCTTCAGCTGCCTTGCCGAACACTTACCGCGTTAATCAAGTCTAGCTTGCAAGTTATTGCGAAGCTAGCCCACACGATGCTTAAGAGAAAAGTTGATTCTGAAAATAGAGCCTTTAAAAACCGATGGGAGGCTGAGTATATGTTTACTGACATTGCCGGTAAACCCGTGTGTCTCATTTGTGGAGCTAATGTGGCTGTAATTACAGAATTTAATCTAAGACGGCACTATGAGACAAAACATCAGGGTAACCTGAAAGACCTGAATGCAATGCAGAAGATACAGAAAGCAGAAGAATTAAATAAGAATCTGACACTTCAGCGGACGTTTTTACCCGTGCACAATCACAAAGTGATTTCAAGTGAAGCTGCTTTTATGGGAGACACAAATGCACCAGTGCAACTTGCCCCACTTTCCCTGTTGCCAAGTAATGTTGAACCAAGTCGTCCCAAATACGCACTTTGCTGATAAACTGAGCGCACGGCGCGTTGGTGACTTTGAAGAACAAAAAAAGTCCGTCTACATGCGGCTCGAACCTTGTGCATGTTTGGTAGCACATATCTGTGTGAGAAGCTCTTCTCAGTGATAAAGACTAACAAAACAGCACACAGGAGTCGCCTCACTAATGAGCACCTGCAGTCCATCCTGAGAATCTCCACAACACAGAACCTCACACCAAACATAAACGAACTTGTTGCCAAAAAAAGATGCCAGGCGTCCAGCTCTAAAATGACATATGAGCAAAGACAACTGAATGATTTGATTTGTTATTGCTGAAAGGAACACATTTTATTTATATTTCCAGGTTTTGTTATGCAGCATGTTCATATTTGAATTTGTATAATTTTGACAGGATATATTTTTATGGAGAGCAAAATCTTTTGGGATATTTAAAATCTAAGTTTATTTTTTATATAAAATTACATAAGAGTAAAGAAATTTGAATGTTTCTTCTTTTAACGTTTACTTTATTTCTAACTTGTATAATTTAGACAGGATATATTTTTATGGAGAGCAAAATATTATAAGTTGTTTAAGGTTTGAGTTGATTTATTCAGGAATAATATTCCTGTCTGTTTTTACCATTCCTACCAAAGATATTTCTGTCGACTAAATAAAAATTCCTTCTATTTAAAATTTAAATAGAACTTGAACAAATATGATAGTTCATAATATCCACGCAGACTTGCATGTAAGAGCGGGAGTTATCCGTTTTAACAAGCAGCGTCTTGCACTGATACGAAATAGCTGTGTGTGTATATATGTAGATATGTATGTATATGTATATATATGTTTATATATGTGTCTGTGTATGTATATATATATGTATTTGTGTGTATATGTGTGTGTGTATGTATGTATGTGTGTATGTATATGTATGTGTATATATGTAGATATATATATATATGTATGTATATATGTGTGTGTGTATATATATGTGTATATGTATAGATCACAACAGTGACAAAACAATTACATTGACAATCATGTTACGTTATTTTCAAAATGTTTCCTTTTCTTTTTCATTGCTTCTTTAACACACTACTTCTCTGCTGCGAAGCGCGGGTATTTTGCTATATATATATATATATGCCAGCAACACTCAAACACTCATGACAATGACAAAACAATTACATTGTCAATCATGTTACGTTATTATTAAAATGTTTCCTTTTCTTTTTACTTCTCTGCTGCCAAGCGTGGGTATTTTGCTATATATATATATATATATACTGTATATATATATATATATATATATATATACACATACACAGTAGATTGATAGATATATAGATAGATATGACAACAACACTCATATCAATGACAAAACAATTACATTAACAATCATGTTACGTTATTTTTAAAATTTTTCCTTTTCTTTTTCATAACTTCTTTAACACACTACTTCTCCGCTGCGAAGCGCGGGTATTCTGCTAGTATATATATATATATATCTATATCTATTCACTCACTCACTCACTGACTCATCACTAATTCTCCAACTACCCGTGTAGGTGGAAGGCTGAAATTTGGCAGGCTCATTCCTTACAGCTTACTTACAAAAGTTAGGCAGGTAACGGTCATAACTGGAACCTACTTTCATCCATATATACAGCTATAGCCTGCAGCTCGGTCGCCGTGTGAGGCGGAGTTGTGCCTGCCCATATAAGGCCGTCCGTCAGCAGCTATCCAATAGACACGCTGCCGCAAAATATTCGCGGGTGAAGGACTGTGCTTATGCAAACGAAGATGAGATGGTCAGGCACAAACTCAGGGAAAGTGCGAGAGAAACTTTAAGTGCCGGGTCTTAGCTAACATTAAATAAAGCCGTGGACATTGCAAGATCGCACGACATAGCACAAGCACAGCTAAGATCCTTCGATGCATGTACTCCGAGCGGCTCACGTGAACTGACTTTGCAGGACTGGGAAAGATAAACCTGTGCATGCAGTGTGATGTAACAACCCTCTGACGCTGAACAAGCCTTTTGTACACATATCAATAGGAAAGCAAGGCGTAAAGCTTAAGTTTAAATTACGTTCATAGACACGCTGCCGCTAAATATTCGCAGGCAAATCCACAACTTAATACTGGAAATGCCTGTTAAACATCTTAGATTCACGAGTACCGATCTGGGTAGTGATCACTTCGATGAATGAAACCTGTTCAAAAAACGCATTACACAATTGAGAAGGCAGCAAAAGAATATGAAGCGAGTGATGCATACAAGCATATTCATAAGTGTAGCTACAGCGGAAACAAATCATGGTGTAAACCTTAAGTTTAAATTAAGTTCATAGACAGGCTGCCGCTGGCGTTTCACATGCCTATGACGAATACGATATTCGCGAGATACAAGTTTAATGAGAAGACGCAGGGTATAAACGAGACTTTTGATCACTTTGTAGCAGAGTTAAAATTGCTGTAACGGAGTTAAAATTGCTGGTGAAGGACTGTGCCTATGCAAACAAATAGGAAAGCAGGGTGTAAAGCTTCACTTTAAATTAGGTTCATAGACACAATGCCGCTGGCGTTTGTCATGCCTGAGACGAATACGATATTCGCGAGATAGATTGCACTAGATAGCACAAGCACAGCTGAGAAGCTTCGATGCATGTACTCCGAGCGGCTCACATGAACTGACTTTGTTCTGGCTTTAACTACTGTGAAATAAACAGACATAAACTGGAAGCGTGAGTCTGTGCCTTTTAATAATCTCGAGAGAGAAACATGGTGGCAGCGTAGATGACGGAACTGCACCGAAAGTCATGCCAATTTGCTGTTAAAAGTTCAGGACGTGGAAATGCTCACACGAAAGGAAAATGGAGGGTCTGAGACCGCCGCTGACATTAAGCCTCGATGCTAAAGACCTGGCAAAGTCATGGAGAACATGGAAGGACGACTTCAGATTATTCACAAAACTTGCAATGCCTGAGGCAGAGGAAAACACTAAGGTCAGATTATTCCGTTATCTTATTGGAGAGAGCGGCAGAGAATTGTGTCAGGTGCTGACCGGTGATGTAAGACCTGATGAGTTAACCATGAGCTTGATGATATGTAAATTTGATGAACCCAACCTGAAAATAAACAAAACTGTAGAGAGGTACAGATTTTTTTCAAGAAATCAGGCAAGGGGAGAAAATATAGACGACTACGTCACAGATCTGAGAGTGTTAGCAGGCACATGCAATTTCGGGGAGTTTAAAAGTTCCCTTATATGTGAACGAATTATGTGCGGAACCAGTGATGCAAGTTTAGACAGTTGCATACAAATATGCAGAGCCACAGACCTGTCGAAGGAGAACAGCAGAACAGTCACACGGGGTTCCCTATTCTATACTTCTCCCAGTGCGTCTCTCTAAACCCTCCCTGCGGGAACATTATCATAAGGCTTAACAATCCTATTGTTACACCTTCTACGTGCACCCAACCGTCCTTATTATGGAGTCTTCCTTGCTTTACCGCTGGCTGCTTCTTTCCATTCACCTTCCCAGCTCTTTATTTAAACAGTTTTCCTTCTCACTTTTCCGCTCCTTCGCTGTCTTCTCCCTTTTCATTCAAAATACGCGCCTCCTTGCCTTTAGCGATTTGGGTAGTGAACACTTCGATGAATGAAACCTGTTATCTTTACAACAGTTGACAAACACGGAATGTAACTTGAACACAACACGTCCTCCAAATACGAACCTGATTGAAAGAAATGATGATAATCAAATCCTTGATGACAGCAACACTCATAACAGTCACAAAACAATTACATTGACAATCAGGTTATGTTATTTTTAAAATGTTTCCTTTTCTTTTTCATAACTTCTTTAACACACTATTTCTCCGCTGCGAAGCGTGGGTATTTTGCTAGTATATATATATACAGTATACATATAAATGTTTTTTTTTCCTGTAGGCATTCAATAGTTTGGACTGCTGGTGTAAGCAGGCTGAGAAGCAAGGTAATAATGTTCATTGGTTTCAGATGCACATGAGAAACAAAGTTCAGAAAGTGTTTGGAGAACCCACAGAGATAAAACAGACTTATTTATTGAGTTATCTAAATATTCCCTGTCAGCAAATTTCTATATGCATAGGAATTCTTCATTAAGTACATTACTTAATATTAGACTTTTATCACTGCAATAATATTGGCTCTTACAGTTGTGACAGCTGATGTGTGACCAGCTTATGTCATATAACAAACTTGTAATAGGCACTTTTTTAAAGGGATGGAGTGAGAATGAATGTGATACCTCCATATTTTAAAAGGAGTTCATTATAGTTATATGAAATTATTATATAATTAAGTTTTACTGCAAGTATAAATTAAGAATTTCACTGTGGTCAGTACATATGACAGCACTACCTCTATTACTACAGTTGAGAGCGTAAGTTATAAGTAGCTCTACCTCTAACCAAGAAGTAAAGAAAACACCAGAGAAGGTGAGAGAGCAGAGTCAACGTTATGTGTAGAGGTAACTCCAGTTATGTCTAACAAAATATTTTCAATATTCCCTTCAGATAATTTATATTCCATATCGGAAAAGCCCATTTCTACTATTGAGGTTGAGTTCATCTTGATATGCATCAGTGGCATCAAACCAAAAACCCACAATCAACATGTGGGTGGCAACTTCTTCAGTGGGTCTAGTGGGACACCTGTGATGCCACCCACATGCCAAAAGTAGGTATGATCAGGTTTGTTTGGAACCATCATCATAGGAGTTATGCCGAGGGACTGCTCTTTGTCTTTTCCTGCACTTTACACAAATTTTCCATGAAAAACTTCTCAGGGAACATCAAGTTCTCAACAATATAATATTAAAGATCAATGAAGTTTACAAGCCTCTCAACCACAACTAAGAAAGGATCCTTGAAAAACTGAACTCTCTCCTTCTGGCAAAAAATGCTGTTACTTTTGGTTAAGCAGACAATTATTTGACATTAATTGTAACACACTGCTAATCTGTGAACATGCTGACAATAATGTTATCACTTGTTTATATTCCAGATCTAATTTTTCCACTCCTCATCTCTCCATGCTGTAATAAATGCATCAGCTCAGTTAGCTGTCACTCTACCTGAACCTTTGCCATTTCAAAAATGATCACTTTGCACTTTACTGACAGCTGTTTTTTAGCAGAGTGTCTGAGCATAAAGGTGCCGTGTCACGTTATATAAATGGGATTACTGTTGGAGTGGTGAACAAAGCATTTTCAAATGCTTAAGATTTTTTAAATTTAGATTTATAATGAAATGCATCTCACTGCAAAATGCACAGTTCTTCCTAACTCATGGTTCACCTGTTTATTATCTTTAGCAGTTCTACCCCTGGGTACACCTTCCTTTAGATTTTAAAAGGTGCAATTTTAATGAAATTCTAAGGAGTACACTTGAATTAAGTGAGTATGTGATGGTAACCATCTTCACACTGACAGTAGTGTTAGTATCAATGATATTCTCACTTAAGATATGCTGAGGTAGATCAAACTATGATGAATAAAAAAACAAAATCAGTAGGCAGTGAAATAGTTTTGGTGAATCAAAAGGTGTCACTGTGTGGTTCTTTGACATGTAAGACTTAAGCCTACATCATCTTGACAACATGACATGAGTTCTAGTTGGAGTGCATGTCAGATTTAATGATTATAGTTGCTGAATCTTGTTGCCTCTGAGGTCGTCTAAATTATACATCCAGAAATTGCAAGGGGTGAATGATTAAACGATGAGCTAATGGCTTTCCATCATGGTGCCAAATCTTGCATTGTGCCTTGAAAGTACCCAAGGTCACTTCATTCTGGCAGTCAGTTAATATAGTGCACACCATAATAAGAAGAGAAGCACTGCACAAAAACAAACTAACAATATGGAGTACAAACAGGAAGGTGCTGCCTGTTTTTTTTTCCCTTTCCATCGTCTTTTGGCAAACATAAAACATCAAACAAACATCTACACTCACCTAAAGGATTATTAGGAACACCTGTTCAATTTCTCATTAATGCAATTATCTAATCAACCAATCACATGCAGTTGCTTCAATGCATTTAGGGGTGTGGTCCTGGTCAAGACAATCTCCTGAACTCCAAACTGAATGTCAGAATGGGAAATAAAGGTGATTTAAGCAATTTTGAGCGTGGCATGGTTGTTGGTGCCAGATGGGCCGGTCTGAGTATTTCACAATCTGCTCAGTTACTGGGATTTTCACGCACAACCATTTCTAGGGTTTACAAAGAATGGTGTGAAAAGGGAAAAACATCCAGTATGCGGCAGTCCTGTGGGCGAAAATGCCTTGTTGATACTAGAGGTCAGTGGAGAATAGGCCGACTGATTCAAGCTGATAGAAGAGCAACATTGACTGAAATAACCACTCGTTACAACCGAGGTATGCAGCAAAGCATTTGTGAAGCCACAACACGCACAACCTTGAGGCGGATGGGCTACAACAGCAGAAGACCCCACCGGGTACCACTCATCTCCACTACAAATAGGAAAAAGAGGCTACAATTTGCACGAGCTCACCAAAATTGGACAGTTGAAGACTGGAAAAATGTTGCCTGGTCTGATGAGTCTCGATTTCTGTTGAGACATTCAAATGGTAGAGTCAGAATTTGGTGTAAACAGAATGAGAACATGGATCCATCATGCCTTGTTACCACTGTGCAGGCTGGTGGTGGTGGTGTAATGGTGTGGGGGATGTTTTCTTGGCACACTTTAGGCCCCTTAGTGCCAATTGGGCATAGTTTAAATGCCACGGGCTACCTGAGCATTGTTTCTGAATATGTCCATCCCTTCATGACCACCATGTACCCATCCTCTGACGGCTACTTCCAGCAGGATAATGCAAAAATGTCACAAAGCTCGAATCATTTCAAATTGGTTTCTTGAACATGACAATGAGTTCACTGTACTAAAATGGCCCCCACAGTCACCAGATCTCAACCCAATAGAGCATCTTTGGGATGTGGTGGAACGGGAGCTTCGTGCCCTGGATGTGCATCCCACAAATCTCCATCAACTGCAAGATGCTATCCTATCAATATGGGCCAACATTTCTAAATAATGCTTTCAGCACCTTGTTGAATCAATGCCACGTAGAATTAAGGCAGTTCTGAAGGCAGAAGGGGGGCAAACACCATATTAGTATGGTGTTCCTAATAATCCATTAGGTGAGTGTATGTTGGCCTTGTCTTTCGCTGCCATCACCGCAGCTCACTGATAATAGGTATTGTACGCATGGTAATTCTGGTTCAGCACTTGGCTGTTAACTCTATCAGACAAAACAGCCTTCTCCACAACTAGCAGCTTGCTAGAAGAAAATCAAATCAGTAGGAAACTAAAGAGTTGTAGGGCACTATGAATGAGTACAACTGAAAGTAATTGTGATTTTATTAAGATATATATAAATGAAAGCTATGACTGAAAATCATAGTAGAAGTTGTGTAGTGTTACACCAGCTTTAAATTTGCCTTATAAATAATATAATAAATAATGTGCTCTTTTTTATGTACAAAATCAATCTACTACAAAATGGAAGATTTATCAATTTGAGCTAACAAAGCCCTATCTTTAATCACTTTTGAAGAGGCAACATATTCAACAAAGTCATGTTTTATTTTTCTGACTTTGATAAGGCTTTTATGTATGAGGCAATACTTGGCAGGTGGAAGTCTTTTTTATTAGAGTCTGACTGTATGGCAAAGAAATCCAGTTTGACAAAATCCTAGAATATTCTCTTTTAACAAAAAGGCATTGATTTAAATTTTTTCTGTTCTTGTTTTGAATTTTGAAATGTTCTATAAGAAACTTAATTGTGAGGGACCTGCTAGCAACTAGAAATTTCTCTGCAGGCAATTTTCCCCCAGGTGGTGATTCTAATTTTTCTGGTATGAGACAGCGTGGGTATGTGTACAAGTGTACTATGAGACTGAACTTATACCCAGCGTGGAATTAAACAGAATCAGAAAATAGATTAATATATGCTAATAAGGAGAGTGCCTGAATGACACAAAAGGCATAGTAGAATGGAAAGTACCAAAGCATATTGTAGGGGAACTGTCATGATACAATCCGCATTAATGAAAGTCCTGTAAAATGACTTCCATATGTAGTGCCCTCCTAGCTGGGTGTATCGGTGAACTGAATGTCTTAGTAACATACCATTATAATTATTAAAATGCAGGAAGACAGAAAAAAAGAGAGTAAGCAATTAAAGTATATAAATACATTAGTTAGCCAATGAGATACTTTTTCTTTGGAAAGAGGGAAAAGGATAAGGAAGAAAAAAAGAAAGTGTGGAGACTTAGAGATGGTGTGGAGAATTGAAGTGCTAGACGTATGAAAAGATCGAGAAATAGGAAAAGATGGAGAGTTGAGAGAGAGCTTAGAAAAAGTTTTTGTTTATGTTCGTATTAACATGAAGTTTGAGGAGATACTGAGCAGGTTGATTCACTATAACAGGAACATGATGAAAGCTCAGCTTTGATAGAGTTGTCGTGGACTGTAGCAACGGTAGATGGCCATCTCGTTGGATTTTGCTAGTTAAAAAAAATGTGAAAAAGGGACACTGAAATTGTCAAGCACAAATATATCAGCAATTGTAGGGTGAAACTATGAGGGTCCTGAGTTTTATTTGGGACTAGGGGGTTTTGCCTCCTGCTCGCTTAGCTCGTCCACCCCTGACCTAACCCATTCCCCCCACCCCCCCCAGGGTGTACAACACACCAGCCACTTCGAATCTCTGCCGCTCATTGTTGTGAAGAGCTGGGCTGAACACATGGTAAGGAGATCGAATCGCTCCTCCGAAACTCTTATTAAACGGTGATACAATGGGAAACAAATACATTTTTTTAACCTCTTCTGTGCTCGATCTGCTGTGGGCTTGCTGCTGCTACTGCCATCGTGCTGCATGATCTGCATGTCGCGCAGCGCTTTGAACATTTAAAAGCCGTTACAGCAGCTGTCCTTTTGTCTCACTGCCTTGTCTTGCGGGATGTTAAAGTGTCTCCAAGAAGGTCACGTCTCGACCCAAGGTTTTTTTATATAATAGAGAGATATCAATGTGGAGTGTGATGTAAGGTATACTGTATATTTGACACTATGTGACGTGTGAGCTTGAGGATGCTGCTGCTACACAAGCAGTGTGCTGACTATACTTAAGTAAATCTGGAGGATTCTACCAGGTTGCAATGTGAGTTGGGAGTTGAGGGAAGAAAGATATTAAAAATAAAAATTGTTTATATTCTGATGGTGTTATGAAAAAGCAACAGTGACACAGATGATGGTATGTTAGACCTTTAAATGTATCGTGTCATTATGATGGGGAATATGTGACTCTTCTATTGCCCATGAGAGAAACTGATGAAGAAAAACACCATCTAGACATTTGCGTGTCAGCATTTAAGTTTGATGATTTGCTTCACCGCATTAAACCATTCATCAAACATTGAAGCACTCACAATGAATATAGTAAAAAATGTATATTTTGTTTATGTAACTTAAGGGTGTGTGTTCTCAAAAGCATTATTTTGTATTATTTTAAGTGATTAGTGATTCATTGAACTTGTTGGTTATTTAATTTAATTTGAGTGTGCATTCCACCAGTAAATTTACCCTATTTTCTACATAACAAGCAAGTTTAATGGTGGGAGGGCTACATATGAAAATTTTGATGGATTACAGATAAACTTGTATTATGCTAGATAAATCAATGTTACATGCCATAAATAATTACATTGTTGCTTTGAAAGATAAAGTACACCATCATTCCAATAAGGCTTTATAATTTATAATTATTTTCCAATAATTTAGCACTTCTTGCATCTGTATGCTATTAAAACTAAAAAGCTTTGTTTCTGAATTTGTTGATTAGACTTTAATTGTTAATAGATGTCTTGATCTGAAGAAGCTAGTTAATTTTTGAGCACTTTCTCAGTTTGTTAAATAAGCTACAATTGAATGTGTCAGGATGAAGAACATTGCTGTGGGAAGACCACATACTTTTAAAATATAGAACCAAATCTAAGGAATATACAGTATTTAATGTTACAGTACTTAGTGACAATCTATGTGGTTATTATTCTCTCTATATGTACACTGTATATATAATGCATATATGAGGGGGTACCCAAAATTAACCGGAATTGAAAAAGAAATTGTTGTAATAATTTACTTACTGAAACTTTAGCCTCCTTCAAAGTACTCTCCATGTGAATGAATGTACTTGTCCCAATGATTTTCCCACTGGTTGAAACATTTTTGGAATTGTTGAAGAGGAACATTGTCCAATGCCTGCAGCGATTTGTCTTTGATTTCCTCCACAGAATAAAAACGCTTTCGTTTGAGTTCTTTTTTCATATGCGGAAACAAGAAAAAGTTGCAAAAAGCAAGATCAAGTTACAGTTCCCTGTGTTTGAAACACGAAAACCACTTGTAGACCTGTGTACACATTTAATAAGCACCAAAAAAAATCGACACGTAATGCCATACAAACATTACAGAGCAATTCCACTTGACAGACTGTCACAGAATACTGTAAGTATGCTACACCTAGTGGCGAAAATCACAACTAAGTCTAGATTAAATGCCAGGTACAGACTCCAGTTATTTTTGGGTACCCCTTTGTGTATATATATATATGATCACGTTGTGAAATGGATAGCGAAACTCAAGGAAGTGTTTGTTTATTCATTCTGCTTTGTTGACTTCTAACTACCAGTTTCAGCACTGAGAACTTCAAGGGAGTCCCAAATCTCTGTCCCACTCTTCAATCGTGACACTTAAATAATTTGTATTTAGAACAAAAGAGGTTAGAAACCTGAAAGTTGCCCAAACCTCTTATTACACCATGCACATTCAGTAGTTGCATCAGATTTTACCATGTATGCAAAATTATCTTTGTATTTATCATTATCACAAGAACTAGGATGCTGTCAACCGGCCACTATTATAACATGACAAATTGATTTTTTCTTCAAATCCTTTATGTTCCCTATTCAGTTCTCCTGCTGCCGCAAATGCTGTCCAATACCTACCCTCCATTATTACCTGCAGTTCACTCGAGACAAGTAAACTTGGGGAAAATGTGTGTGTGCAACTAGCAGAACACAAGTTACTGTATCTCAGGGATAATGATAAAAGAGGTAAAGTGGACTGAATCTGCCAGTCTAGAAGAAGATATATTTCTTTGAAAAACAAAGAAAAAATGAATCTTGATTAACATTATGACCCTTGTAGCTTCAAAGTGCATGTCCAAAATTATGGATTCTCAGTCAAAAAACTAAATGCTGTATTAATAACAAATGATAGCAGACTAAGTTTAGAACTTTGCTTTGTTACTTTGATGTCCTTTTTTAACATGTCTTTGCACTTCAGTGGTTCATTTTTTCATGTTGAGTTTTCTTTAAGACTGATTATGGTTGCTTCTTTGACAGATCTCTATCTCCCGATTGCTAGAAAAACTTTCCTTTTTTAACTTTTGAGACCTGCCTTTTCTCCATCAGGCAGGCAAAACAGTGACAGGCATACTGTATTTGCAAAACAGAGTAAAAGCATGTTCATCTTCCACATTAAAAATGAAAGTATCTATTATTAAATGCCACCATAGAATGCCATCCTCACAATAGGTTATTCAAACTATTATTTGGGTGCTGTAGACTTTGAATGCTACCTTAACCATATTCTTGTACTTGCTTTGTTGCAGACTTCATACTTGTGACATTCCTCAGTATATGCATGTATATATACTGTGATGGACGCTACAGGAAGACTGGCACTCCAGCCGGAGTTGTACTGGGAACCTTACCTGTCCAGGACACCCATGGTGTGGAAGGACAGGGGAAGATAGCTTGTGAAGGGCATTGTCTCCCCTGAACCGCTAAGTGACAGTCCCCCTGGGTTATGGTGTAGTTCACAGCCACAGCCCTGTTGGGTTCCATGGTGCCACTCAGGGGTGCAGAAAGAACTAGCATGCCCTACTTTGTTGGTCTCCAGCCTTACTCAGAAGTGCTCCCAGAACATAGCCTTGGGATAGGTTATCAAATGTAATATAAAAGGAGCAGCCCCATTTCAGCCAAATTTAGGAGAAAGAGGAGGGCAAAGCTTGCAACAGGAGTGGAGGAGAAGGGGACCAAAGAGCTGAAGAAGCACAGTATTGCTGTGTAATGTGGTTGTGCTGTGGGAAACACATGGCAATAAAGGGTTTCACACAATAAAAACCCTTTGGTTCACTTGCAAACTTGTTTCCGAGCCAGTGTGTCAGGAGTTTGGGGAACTGCACACAAGTACAATCTCAGACTGGCATAACATGTTGAAATTATTGGCCTCAACTGACTGCATTGACTACAATGTAGGAACCTAACATGCAAAAATGCATTTCTTACAGGGCCGCTCACTCACCAGCAAACTTCATATGGGCAATGACCAGTTGTGGGATTCAAATCGAAAGTGACATATCTGTGAGGTAGCGGTGGTGAGCACTGCACTACCGTGCTACTTACAAAACAAAGGCTTCCGTGGCCTTTTCTATTCCTTAAACCTGAAATGTAAAAGGAAATTAAGAATGGTGCATTTATACTTTGGCCAGAAATAACACTATGTTTTAGTCTTATTTCAGAAATAAACACTAGGATGTTTTTCAGTTTAGGTATTAAACATTTTGATGTTTTAATCTTGCTTTTATCTTATGCTGAAAAAGAGAAATGCTTTTGGTTAGGCTCTAGTGTCCCAGAATCAAGACTCACATAATCAAGAGTCTCTTTTTAGAGATTCACCGAGACGTCATGCTGGGTAGAGATGTGGCAGAGTTCATATTTGTTTGGAATATGAGTTTTTAATTTTCATAACTGCTTTGATACCAAAAAAAAGAAAAATTAAAAATAGATTTTGTAACTTTTCTAAGTCAGGATTATACAATATTAGAAAAATTGCCAGCAAATAGAGTAAATAAAGGTATTAGCATAACAAAACAATCAGAACATTTATAGCTTTTTAGAAAACATACAGTGGATTCAGAAAATATTCAGATCTCTTCAGTTTCTGCACACTAAACTGTGTTGAAGATTTAATTTAAAGGGGTAAACGTTCCATTTTTGCCCTTCAATCTATCCTCAATAACCCATAGTGACAAAAGTGAAAATGTATTTTCTGAAAGATTTATAAACTTCTTAAAAATCAAAAACTGAAATGTCTCATTCATTTAAGTATTGAGTTCTTTAATTGAGTCATTTTTAGATGCTTCTTTGGCAGCAATTACATTCATAAAACTGCTCCCAAGACCCTCCAGCATTGTCTTAGCTGTATGCTTTGAGTCACTGCTGTTCTAAAAGGTGAACCGTCACCCCAGTATGAGGTTGCATGTCCTCGGGAGCAGGCTTTCTTCAAGGATCTCTCTTTATTTGCTTGCCTCAGTTCTGACCAGTCTACTTGTCCTTGCTGCTGAAAAGTACCCACCGTGCTTCATGAGCAGTGTCCGGTCTTTTCCAGACATAGTACTTGGAGTTCTGCCAAACGAGTTACATTTTTTTTGTCTCATCAGACCAGAGAATCTTTTTCTTCATGCTGTCAGAGTTAAACTGTCATAAGCAATTTACTTAAGAATGGCTTCTGTCTAGTCACTCTCCTGTAAACACCTGATTGATGGAATGCTGCAGAGATGTTCATCATTCAAACAGGTTCTTCCATATTACCAGAGGATTTTTGAAGCTCTGTTAGGATGACCAATGGTTTTTGGTAACCTTCCTGACTTAAGACTGTTCTTGCCCGGTTATTTATTTTGGCTAAATGGACAACCCCAGAAAGAGTTCTGGTTGTTCTAAACTTCTTTCATTTCACAATTATTGAGACTTCTGTGCTCCTGGGGACATACAACACCTTAGAAATGTTTTTATACCCTTGCCCTGGTCTACGACTTAACACAATTTTATCATGGAGTTCTACGGACTGTTCCTTGGCCTTCATGGCTTGGTGTTTGCCCTGAGATGCAGTTTGAATTGAGGGACCTTACATTCACAGGTTTCGGCCTTTCTTTATGATGTCCATTCGATTCAGTTTGCCACAGTTGGACACATATGATGGATAATTAAGGCAAATAGAATATGCCTGACCACAATTTGGAGTGCCACAACAAAGGGTCTGGATACTTCTGGAATTGAGAAATTTTAGTTTTAGATTTTTAATAATAATGAAAACGTCTCTGAAAACATTTGTCATTAGGGGTTATTGAGTGTAGATTGATGGGCAAAACTGCAAAAATTTAAATCTCCCACACAATAAAATGTATGGAATGAGAGGGGGGCTGAATACATTATTAATCCATTGTTTGTCCTAAATGATATATTATGTACAGAGGAAATATAACTTTACTGAACTTAGATTTAGAAAAAGCTTTTGAAAAGGTCAACAGTGAATATGTGTGAATGATAAATACAGTTTTTACAAATGTGTGAAAAATGGCTTAAGGCTACATATAAAAATATTTCAAGTTAAATAAGTATCAACACTATGTTAAGTAATACAATATGAATTTAAAAGAGATGTGAGGCAAAGCTGCATGAGGTTTGTAGGTCTTCCTGAATTTGGAATTGTATTCAGCCATTAGCAAAATAACCAAAAATATAAGGCTCCTGCTGGAGTAAAGATTCAATGTAGTTCAGGGTAACAAGCTAAAGCTTTTTAGCTGTGACTATTTCATTGTTTTGTGAAAAAGTAAAGAAGACACACATCAGATAATAAGATATGCAAATTATTTTTATGACACATCCAGCTGAAAGTTAATTGTAGAAAAATATGATTGTGTGTCATGGAGACACTTCCAATATACACTACAATGTCACATTAAAGTTGAAAATAATGTCATTTTTGTTTGTTAATTATGGTATTAACAAGATTTTAATAAATAAACAGGTAAACAATGAAAATACCCAGAAAAAAATTCAGTCTTGCAGAGACAATGAAAACCAGCACAGGAGGAAAATGTGTGCTACTTAAAGTGTACACAGTGCTGTTGTGTATATTTGGGTGTTATTAAGTTTAAAACTAGATGTGTTTCAAATAAAATTGTGGAGCTGATCTTTTTGTACTTAAGGAAAGCAGTGAAAAATTGTAAATTGAATAGAGTAAGTTATTTCTTTTGAAGAATACTGCTGCTGGTATGGGCCTGGCTTTGAATAGTTCAGGCAAAACATTAGATTTGTAAAATATTATAAGAGACGATGCCAAAATAAAGTTCTATAAAATTACAGGAAATGCTTTGCTGGATAAACTAATAACATTTAAAAAACACCATTTAAAATGCCTAATGGAAAAATACAGGAAATATAAGGAAGTTATTAAGGTTTTTAGAGAATACTATAAATATGAGTTTTTAATTTTCATAAAGTAATATCTAAGAATTATTAATTGGCAAAACTAGCATAATGATTTGAAGAGGAAATAAAGAAACATACAATAAACATAAATTTCAGCTTGACAGCAACAAGAGATGCATAGTTGTAAGTTATAAAACTTGCATAAAAAGAACACAATAATAATAATAATAATAATAATAATAATAATAATAATAATAATAATAAACCAATACTTTAAAGGGTGTCACAGTATTTAGAGATTCCGACTTATTGCTCTAGGAGTCATGGTTCAGGTTTTGGCATTGAAAATAAACTATGCAGATTATTTTGTGAATAAGTTCTGGTTTTGCACTTCCACACTAAACACCTGCTGATTAGATGAAAATATGACTCTAAACAGTCTTGGAGTGGATGAATGTATTATGAAAAGAACTGGCACTCCAGTCAAGGTTGGTTCCCTCTTTCCACCTATTGCTGCTGGGTAGGTGCCAGTTCCCCATGATACTTTAAATAGAATAATAATTCTGTCAATTCATGAAAGGACAAACCAGTCTGTAACTGCCTTATGAATAAATTTGTAAATTGTATGAAATGAAATTTGGTGTGTTATGTGTTTATGAGTAAAGGTAAGATTAAGAGGAAGAAATATTCCAGTCCTAAGAAAAAGGTGTTTGTAATAATTTGAAAAAAGTGAATAAGAAAGACACATAAGTTATCAGATCGGTGCAGGGTTCATATTCTGGGTTCTCAATGCATGGAGTTTGCTTGTTCTCCCTGTGTCTTCCGTGGGTTTCCTATCACATTCCAAAGACATGCAGGTTAGGTGGACTGGTGACAATAAACTGGCCCTTGTATAGCGTGAGTTCACCCTCTGATGGACTGTTGTCCTGTCCAAGAGATTGTTTCTTCCTTGCTCCCTATGCTTGCTGGGATAGGCTCTAGCCCTGTGCAACCTTGCTGAGGATTAAGCAGACTTAGAAAATGGTATGGTATGCTACAATGTGTTTGAATCGTGGGTAATAGATTATCAATATTAAAAAAATATATATATTATTATTTATTTATAATATGGAATAATTACTTCATGTGTTATAGCTTTATAGGATCAAGTCCATTCTTTGATCCATTACCTTAACCCACATCGACTCAGAGTCTATCCTGGCATCAGTGGGTAGACAGGAACTAACTCTGGATGGAATACCCTTCAGTCACACACATTAGCTCACACTTACTTTAGCAATGCCAATGGTGATGATTCTAATGTTTTGGACAGGGTATTAACTTTTGTACTTGTTTTTGATAATTTGTGTTAATTTTTAAGCTACAACTAAATTTGTTATTTTTTAATTTTTGCACCACATGTTGTGTCCCATGAGTGCTGTCATTTTCATTTTTTTACAGCTCAGTGACACTGTTGTATGTTGCTACCATGGTGGAGGCGGTTAAAGCTTTATTATTACCGAGTGGAATTTATAAGATGGTACTGCAGGTGTCCAATATTTTGGAATGGTGAAAAAAACTTATTTGATGCTAATTAAAATCTTTTACTAAAATGCCTAAAGGTGTAATAGGCGCTAGAATTTGAGTTGCATTAATATTATTAACTTAATTTAAAAAATAAAATTACACTGCCAACAGGACTGATATTTGTGTGTCATCTACTAGTGGAAGTGAAAATTGCCATGTATAAATGACTCAACCACGAAAAAATAGAAATTGAAAAAACTGGATTAACCATGTGGACAATCTGACACATGCCCAGGGCACCAGAACCTATTGGGCTTGGGCACCAAAAAACCCTAAATATGAAACACTGTACTTAAGCTTTAAAAGCATCTTGATGGCTGTGTCTGTATTTGCTAGTGGGAACATACGCACACAAATCTAACAAAAAGTCCTCAAAAAATAAAAATATTAATTGTTAAGTTCACAATGTTTTTACTAAATCGCTATGAACCTGTTTCCTATATAACCTGTGGTAGCAGTAAGAAAATGAAATGGACCAGCTTCATGTTAGGATGGGTGTATGCTGTGTGATTTGCTCATGTGTTATGACATCAGGAGTCTGAGTGCCCTTAATCATTTAATGACTAATTTGTATACACCAGTAAAATATATTCAGGGAGTTAAAACTTTATGTGTTCTTTCTATTCTGGGTATTTTTGAACTACTCTAGCACTGATTTTGGGTTTGCCTTTTTGTCTCCTGTTTTCTTCTCTTTTCAAATGAAATGTGACAGTACACCAAGAAATCTAACAGGCATGGTTTTAATATTTCAGAGCAAATCAACCAAGCTGGGAAAGAACCCACATAGGTGCTGGGAAAAACAGACCTGAAACCAGAATTATAAAGCAGAAGGTATCTAACCAAATCTGTTTGTATAACTTTTACATACATTGAATAGAACTGAAAATGTTATTTTTAAGTACAAGGTAAAGCTATAAGTATTAGACTGTAAATGTATTATTATTTTTGGATAGTTAATAAGGTAAATTATCAAGTGTGGATAAGTAGTTTTCAGATTCTTTTTGATTTTTTTCTACAACTTTGGTGACTTTATAGGCATGATACCCAACACATAATCCAACTCTATTCCTACTTATCACTTGCCACAAACTTATGGTGTGAGTATAATAAGGACCTCAAAAAATCAGGAAATAAAATAAACAGAAGCAAATAAAAGGCAAAGTCATCAAAGCTGGACATAACTTTTAGGAATACAGGGTTTAAAGATTGGATACTGAGAAAGATTCAACAAATGCGTTCTGCCTAAGTGTCAGGAAGCTGCTGAAGCTGAAGAGCCAGTCCGTCTCAGGTTTAATAAAAGATGAGTGATCAAAAGCTGTATTAAACAGCAATACATTCTGTAGCATCCAGTCCTAAACCATGCAGATAGTGTCCACAGGGGTTGAAAAGAGAGAGAGAGAGTAACACAAAAGGGAGCCACATGGAAGGGGGGTTCATTTCAGTGCTGAAATAAGGAGGTACTTTAGAAGGAATTGCCAAGTGATTGGAAGGGGCAACGTGAAAGTTGGAACTTTACAAGTACTGACAGAGAGCAGTATGGGGCAGCATTACCTGGGGTCATAATAGTGAGAGTAACACCACAGTTAGTGTTTCTCAGAAGAGCAGGAGTTTGGCTACAGTGTGGGTAGGGCAAGATTAAAATAAATTGCACTGAGAGGCAGACCATTACCAGATAGACTCTCTGTGTGCTGGTTATTCTTCTGCTGAACTGGATCCTCATGCATAACACCGTGCATAGAATTCACACTAAAACATGGTATACGGACAAAAGCAGAAATGTGCATACACACAATAAAATCCAGTTGCACAGTGCCCAAAATAAAAAAGAAGTTGTCATATATCAAAGTGACCGTGAAAGGTGAGTCTTCTATCTGATCTATGTGTGTGAATCAGTACGTGCTTCTTAAACAACTGGACACAGAATCCATTACATTTGTGATATTACAGCTCTCTGAATAATTAAAATACTGAGATGTATACTTGATATAATTTTCATGATGATAGGAGTTAAAGCATGTTATTAAACATGGGAACATGATGGCGCAGTGATAGTGACAGCTGGCGCCCTGTCCACAGACTGTCTCATGCATGATGCTTGCTGTGCTGTGCGTGACCTTCGATGAAATAATTTATTGCAGCAGTACTGTCTCAATTCCTGTCCTTCCTTTTCTTTCTCCAAGTAACCAATCGCCACACAATCAGCTCTGTAATAGATGTTAAGCCATCTGTAAGATCAGAACGCTGATTCTTCAAAACTTTTAAGGAACATTGAAATATGTTCGTAGTACATGTTTAATTATTCTATCCATCTATCCTTCCAGTGTCACGCCAGCCCCAGGAAGAATACAATGCGAAGCAGGAACAATCCCTTAACAAGGAACCAGATCATCGCTAGCGCTGTGACACTGTGTGCTCACATGTTTAATTATTAACAATATAGATTATTTAAATGATGTTAACATTTTATCTGTATAATGTTATGAATATATTTTGCTGCATTTCATCTTAAAAATTATATCACCATCATATGTAAATACGCGGTTTACAAAGTGGCTCAGGTTATGCAATATTATAACTGTTTCACAAGTTTACAATGAGGTAATTGTACTAATAAGTACAAACAGTTCTACAAGGAGCACTTGATGGACTAATTGAGTGTGTTTATAGTTCTTGGGATAAAACTGTTTCTGAACTGTGATGTCCCTACAGAAAAGGCTCTGAAGCGTTTGTCATTTGAGAGCAGTTCAATAGACAGCATGGCTGAGGCAGCGTATGCTTGATGCTGTATACCGATAATTCTCTTTCTGATCAGATTGCACGTTCAGATACAGTGGGATAAATAGTCTGAGTAGTGCATTGAGATGAACAATGCTGAAGCAGCTATGATATTTGGAATAGTTTGGCCATTCCGTGGACCATTATATTGTTACAGGTTAATTACAATCAGATGCCTTAAATCAATAAACAATATGCGGTTAATTTCAGTGTATATGATTTTTCTAAAAAAGAAAGGAAAACCACACTGGAACAAAAGCACTGCTTTGACGCTGGGTGCTGTCAGTTTGCAAAACCGAGCAGAGAACTTGCGTACACCAAGCATTTAGCTGGTGTGAAACTGTGCGTGGCTTTACGCCAAGTTTAGGTTTTATACATCGAGATTTGAGTGTAAGAAATGGGAGTACACAACATTTTTGTGCGTACGCACTGTTTATACATGAGGCCCCTAGTCTTTACAATATGTTTAAATCAAAATCATAAACAGACCTAGTCTAATACACATAAACATTTAACAGGTTTAGACCAACGTGAGACCTGAAGCAAACGCTCTCTGAAATATAAAGACAAGTGGTAAAATTGTAGAATATATTATAAAGATTTCTTAATGACAAAATAAAACATGAATTAAAGTTATAATACAAAGTTTGATACCTAAAATGAGGTAAAATATCCATTGAGTGATACCGGGAGGCATTTCCCTGTGTCAGGGATGCCAGGGGCAACGACCCGGCCGGGACGCCTTGAGGGACCGGAAGAGGGTCAATGCCCACCCTGGATCACGTGGGGGCTGTCTTCCTGGTTGCTTTGGGGACCCTGGACCTCAGCACTTCCGCCACACCCGGAAGTGCTGGGGGGAAGAAGAGAAGGGACACCCGGAGAGCTTCCGGGAGAACAGCCGGCATTTCCGCCACACTGGGGCATGTCCAGGGAGGAATGCCGGGACACACCTGGAGCTCATCCGGGATGATATAAGAGGGGTGTCTCCCTTCATTCGAGGCTGGAGTCGGGTGGAAGCAGGACGAGGCAGGAGAAGAGAGAGAGAAGGCGGCCCGAAGGAGAAGGCATTGTGTGTTGGCCAGGACTGTGTTTGGGGGTTTGTGTGCACTGAATTACTGTAAATATTATTGTAAATAAACGTGTGGTGGTGGAAAACAACATGTCCGCCTGTGTCCGGGCCGCGTCCACATCTGGCGTAGTCGGCAGGATGCTCCGTCTGGTGCCAGACGGGGACCTGAAAGTATAAATCTCGTTGTGAACGGCCCGGCGCAGCAGGGGACCCCACCCACGTGCCGCGGGAGCAGCGTGCACACAGCCCCACGGGGTAAAAGTACCCCACGGACTGCCAGGGCTCCGCAGGAGAGCTGTTTTTCCCTGTCGCGGGCTGGCGGCGTGCATGGCATGAGTGCAGCGATCTCCGAGGAGCGTGCTGTTGCTGGAGGCGCCCGGGACGAAATTGCGTCCAGAGAGGCCAACGCTGAGGACGTTTCCTCGGTTAGACGGGACCTGGGAGGTGAGTTCCCTGCCTATTGGCAGCCGGCCCTTGGGGGCCAGGCGTGTTTTCTGTTTTCCAGGTAGGGACTTCCCGGATCCGCGTCAGTGGCGGGCGCATGCCGGTCTTCGGAGCTTCGACAGCGCGGTGGCAGCTGTGGGAGCTGCAGAGAAGGAGACGCTGCAGCTCGAGAGGCGCTGGCAACAGCAAGGCTGCCGGCAAGCATGTCGCCGCCGCAGGAGGGGAGCCAAAATGGCCGCGGGCCAGAAGTCCCTCCCCCTGACAGGCACGTGATTGGATGGTGTGTTTTGCGTGCCCGCTAATGACTGTATCAAGGCAGGACCAAGGAATGTCCAACATGTGCAGGGGGGAGACCCAATTGGGCCAGAGGAAGAGGCCCACAGGAAGTTGCCGGCGTCTGGGGCTGACGGACAGGTAAGCTCCGCGTCGGTTAACTTCCTGTCTTTGCCGGCTGCTCTGTCGGAGCTGGAGGCGTGCCTTCAGCCCGCAGAGCAGCATGTGTCGCAGGTGCTACGTGCCCTCCGGGCAGAGTTGCGGGTACTGGAGATGAAGGCGGTCACGTCTATGGAAGAGTTGCTGAAGGCGATCAGACGGCGTGACGCTGGATTCTTCAGCTGGAGGCGTACAGTGGGGAAGGTGAGTTCCGCCGTCCCCGTACAGCATGAAGAAGGGTCTGCTGAAAACGGCTGTGAAGCTAATGATCAGTTTCAAGTAAGCAGTCCTCCGACAGTGGATGCGGCGCAGGGGGCTGCGCGCGCGGTGAGGGGAGAGACAGCGAGGGGGCTGGCAGGACATGGGCTGTTGAGTGCCCCAGGTCCTAGCGCCCTCCACCCCAAGTCGGCGGCAGTCTCGCGCCGCTCTACAGGGACGCAGATGGGAAGGAGTCTCTTTCTTTTACATAAGGAGACTCCGACCGTCAGGGCGTCCCAGAGCGACAGGAATAATTGGAGGCTGAGTGCCGGATCCTCCAATAGGATGGGACGTGGTGCTGGGTGCACACGTCCGGGTGCTGGGCGCCTTCTGCGGGGGCAGAGGGAATCCTTGAGGTCAGCGGAGAGGAAAGGAGTGCAGGTGGTTCCGTCAATTCTAACAACAGGAGGGACATGGAACACACGGAGGAGGTGCCGAACAGGCAAGTGCCAGGGTGCCAGATGGAGGGGAGAGCGCTGCCAGTGCGTGGCACAGAGGGACGCTGGGGAAGGGTGTCCAGGCAGCGGTTCTGCCCCTTTCTTTCCATCTGTTTCAGGGCCGGACCCCGGACAAGCAGTAGGACCCACTTCGTTGGGGACCTGCCCTCAGGAGACGGGCCGTCTGCTGGAAGGACTCTCCGCTGGCGAGGGGGTGCCGCCACGGCTGACGGAGCCTGTGACGGAGCGAGTGGCGCCAACCAAAGGTGCGTGGAAACCTCGGAGGGGGTGCCGAAGGAGTGGGCACCGGGTTGCCGGTAAGAGGGGGGAGCGCAGACTGTGCAAGGCACAGGAGAGCACCAACTGGAGGTGTTCAGGTGGCGTCTCCGCCCCTATCTCTGTTTGGAGAACAGGGCCGGACCTCGGTGGCCCAGGAATAGGACCCGCTTCGGGGGTAAGCTGCCCTCGTGGGACGTGTCACTCCTCCTGAGTGGTCTTCGCTGGCTGTGGGGCACTGTCAGGGATGCCAGGGGCAATGACCCGGCCGGGACGCCTTGAGGGACTGGAAGAGGGTCAATGCCCACCCTGGATCACGTGGGGGCTGCCTTCCTGGTTGCTTTTGGGCTTGGAAGCCCAACCCTGTGGGGACCCGTGGTCACCGCCAGGGGGTGCCCCAATGCCTTGGGGACCCTGGACCTCAGCACTTCCACCACACCAGGAAGTGCTGGGGGGAAGAAGAGAAGGGACACCCGGAGAGCTTCCGGGAGAACAGCCGGCATTTCCGCCACACTGGGGCGTGTCCAGGGAGGAATGCCGGGACACACCTGGAGCTCATCCGGGATGACATAAGAGGGGCCGTCTCCCTTCATTCGAGGCTGGAGTCGGGTGGAAGCAGGACGAGGCAGGAGAAGAGAGAGTGAAGGCGGCCCGAAGGAGAACGCATTGTGTGTTGGCCAGGACTGTGTTTGGGGGTTTGTGTGCACTGAATTACTGTAAATATTATTGTAAATAAACGTGTGGTGGTGGAAAACAACATGTCCGCCTGTCTGTGTCCGGGCCGCGTCCACACCTGATATCATTAATTGGAAAGCAGAATACAAAACATAATGTCTGGTACCAGGTCAAAGACATCACACTACTGTCATTGTTGTTAAAATCCTGCAGCATCAAAACAGCAAAAAGGGGAACAAGCTTAATAATGACACAAAAACTAGCCTGCCTAGAAACAAACCCTATTCCAGACAGCCTGGCCCCAAACTAAGATGTCTGAGGCTTTAACAGTTACAAAAAACCCTTTAACTATTCAAGAGACACATCAAATGCCATTTAAGAAAAGGATAACCATAAACCCCCAGCCTGAGAATACAAAGGCACTCGAGGAATCCTTAGATATAAACATTCAATTAATAACAATTAATACACAATTTTTGGCATTGTGTATTTTTATATTTTATAACAAATTACATTCTCCTATGACACCATATTGTTTTCTTATGGGCACTGCCATTTCTGTTAACAGTTAACAGTTGCTATACCATTATTAGACAAGGCCACCAGGAGTATGTGATGTGACCATCTTCCAAAGAAGAAAAAAAAACGAACAAAATTGTATTCTTTCTTGTTAGTATTTTCTGGTTACGATTGTTTTTCTGTTCCTTGACTATGTTTAACATCTGCTCAGTACAACTGATTATGTGTTCCCTTTAGGCTACTAAATCTTGCACTACTTTCCAACTTTGATTGTTGATTCCTGATTTGAGCTTTGCTCATTTATTTCATGGTTATGGCCCTTGGCTTTTTATTTTGACATTGCAACATCTCTCGATTTCTCTTTTTAAATAACATTTTATTTTAAGAAAATAACATTGTACACAAATTTACAGAAATTTAAAAAAGAGAGGCAGGAACAAAACAAAAAGACAAAGCCTAACAAAACAAAACATCACTTCCCTTTCTATTTTTAATTGCTGCTACATAGTGTGGTACATGCAATAATAAAAGAAAATAAATAGAAGCAAAAATCAGCAACCAGTAATCCAAACCAAATCAAGTCTTGATCTGAACTCTTCAGCACTCAATGAACCTTTAAAGGACCTAAATCATCTGCCAGAGTATAAAGGCTGAGGGTGATCAGTCTGCAGTGATGTAATGGTGGCCCTGCTTCATAATGAGAACATAATGAGAATATCCAGACAACATAAATACATATAAATACAAAATAATATTTAAACACAGCAATATTTACAAAAACCACATAATAACAAAGCACCAGATAGTTAGTAATTCAAAAACAACAGAAAAGACAAAACCAAGGGATGTAAAGATAAGCTAGATGATAAGCATGACAACAATGGCTATTGTCAAAAATGATAGAGGCATTGGCAGTGTTTAGCATTTTGATAGAAATGCTGTCTACCTTTAAAACCTTCTTGTAAAACGCCATCAGTTATCTTAGTTTGGGAAATGCTTATTGCAGTTTTTAGTGTCTGGAGGCACAAATGTCCTGGCTTCAATATTCAAGATACATTTTGTGCTAAGGTGGAAAGAAGTTTACATTCTTTTTTATACATATTTTTATTTTAATGAGATTTCTTTCCACTCTTAAGAAGTGTATTCTCTAGTAATCATGAAATATATTAGCAGGTGTTTCCTTTTTCAAAAAGACTTCTAACAATTTTGACTCCCGCTGAGGAAATTAAATGCTTCTTTCTCCTTAGGATGGATGTGAAATCAGATTGATAGACTGCTTACAATACTGAAATAAGTTAATGTATGCCTGGGTACTAATCTCTTTGTTGTGTTCCAGCATGATGATACAGTGGTAATGTTACCACCTCATAGCTCTTGGATCCTGTGTGGACCTCACTGTAAGGAATAAACATGTTTTCTTTATATTCATTTAAGGAAATCACATTATTTATAGTGTCTTAAACAAACATGGATAAAGATGAGATGCTTCATTGAACAACAAAGGTTACAAATGGTAGGTCCAATTTACAAACATAGTAGTACAATGTAAACAACAGTAAAGAATGGGGTTTTAAAAATATATATGACACATCATAAACATTATACATCAAAAGGAGCTTTACTAAGATCTTATACAATGCGAATAACAAAGAACAATATACTCCAACAGTGACAGACAAAGAAACAGAGCAGGATGAATTTATAAATTTTCAGTAGAACTTTAAGGGCAAGTTAGTATGCAATGCAGTGTACAAGTTACATTATAAGCTAGTTGAATAGCAGGGACATTATAAAATCCTGAAAGATTAAGGTATTTAAAAACCTGAAGGAAACATTTAACTTGGACTTGACCACTTCTTCTTCTTTCATTTTTGGGCTCAGTCTCTGGCACAGAAACTAAGCTTGGAAGAGTGCATCATAGAGGAAGTGCAGCTTGCAAAACTGGGATTTCATAGTGAACAACTCCAAGAGCTCTAAGGAAAATAGCTTCCAAGCCTAAACAGAGTACTCGCAATTCCCAGACAACGAATGGCTATTGAGCAAGATAGACTGGCCTTCCATTTTTCATCAATTTTTACTTACTTTTAACAATAAAAAGGGCTTCCCATTCCCATTCTCAAAACAATTACTCATTTATTTACTTACTGACTGTAAGAAGTCTGAATAAAATACACTACCAAATATTACGTTCTACTATTTTTGCTTTTCACCCTCCCCCACTATAACCTATCTATGGGAGAGGAGCTGAAGCGTTCGACTCATCAAAAATTTTAATATTCGGTTTTCGACTGATCTCAACGTTTTAGGGTCCTCTGATATGGAAAACATCTATATCTCAATGATGGATGTGTGTCTGTCTTTCTGTATGTGTCTGTGTGTCACATTTTCTTGGGTCTAGAGTTAAAACGGCTGCACAGAAAAATAACAAACTCGAAACTTAAGCCTGTTATGAGATAACAATTTGCTGATTAGTTTTTGAGCCAAATTATGCAAGAGAAAGAGGCACTCTAGAGCAGGGCTCCCCAACTCCCCAACTGGAGGGCCCCAGTGGCTGCAGGTTTTCATTAATTAGTGACCTGTTTTTGCTGCTAATTAACTTCTTTTGAATTAATTTTATTTGACTTGCTCTTGAAGAATCAGACCCCTTAATTGTTTCTTTTTCCTTAAATAGCAGCCAAACAATAATGAGATACAAAACATTACCAGCAAACTGTAAAGAAAGGTGAAGGTCTCAGGATTGCTGATCTGCTCAGGTCCCCAAAACAATTTAACAGTGCCCTTCGAAAAGAGAAAATCAGCAATTTCAGAAATGTCTGCTATTACACAATGAGAGCAGCAAGAGGCCATGGAATTAAAGAACGGGTTTAATTACCAACGAGAATCAGCACCTAAGTAAGCAACTGGTTGGAGTGAAATCGGTTAGAGTTTGAAGCCCTGACTTATTTGATCTTTTGCTGGCTTACTCACTTCACATTTAATTTCTGTTTGGGTGCCATTTAAGGAAAGAAATGAAGAAACTCAGAGGAACGATGAAGAAATTCAGAGGAACAAATCTTAAAAAAACAAGTCAATTAAAATTAATTCAAATGAAGTTAATTAGCAGGAAAAACAGGTCACTAATTAAAAAAAGGGTTAGAATGAAAACTGCAGCCACTGGGGCCATCCAGGACTGGAGCTGGAGACCCATGCTCTGGAGGAACCCTCAAATACTGTAATTCTGCAAATAATTATACATTCTTCTCATCAATTGCTATTGTAATTACCTATTTTATGATCAGAAAGATTAGCATCGGAGGAGTAAATAATTACTGAAATGAATAGTTTGGGTAACTTGGTTTCTAGGGTGCAAAGCGTTCTGATGGTCACGTCCAAATTTTTTTATTTGATATAATAGTTTGAGCACAGTAGCAATTAGTACTGCTGCTTCAAAGATCCAGTGTTCTGAGTCTGCATCCTGCACTTGTCCATATAAAATGTACACATTCTGCCAGTGTCTGAATGGCTCTCCTTATGGATGCTCTGGTTTTACTGCCACATCCTCAGAAACTTGCAAGTTAATTGGCGATTTAAATTGGCCCTATGTGTGTAAGCATTTGCTCCCAGTCCTTGTAGGAAAGGCTCCAGCCATGTGTAAAAAATAAAGTGGACTCGGTGGTTTTGTTATGTTTTAATAATCTGAGCAGCACATATTTTAGAATTATACATTTAGAATGATTATGCCGTGTCAAAAATTCTTCAGAACTGAATGGATGTACAAAAACGGAAATACTTTAAAAGAAAATGACAAGTCAGAGTTAGCATATCACATACCATTGCATAACACTGAGATGTCATCTCCAGTATTACAGTATAGTATATTTTATTTTGGTTCATTAGTAAATATGACAAGCACAAGAGAATAGATCAACTATCCAAATTGCTTGGAGGAAATACATTGGTGCACATATCTCAGATATATTTTCCAACAATGGACATTAAAATCAGTAGAAAAGATTTCAATCCTTCTGCTGGAATATAATGCAATTTGATGTAAAGTATGAACTTGCAAAAGGCAGCACACAACAATATATAGTTTGACAGGTTAACTTTGAAGGGACACAACTGACACAGCAAATAACAGACAAGAAAGATGAAAGGAGAGAAGGACTTCCATTGAGGTCATGTGGAATAAATTCAAAGCAATAATGCAGTGTGTGCTGGACAAATATATTTTCAAAATGATAAAGCATAGGTTACACATGAGACTCTCACACCGATAAAACAGATCAATTTGAAATTCTTGAACCAGAAAGAATCTTTTCATATGGTATGGGTAACAAGGGAAATGTTTTAAAAGAGGGGTTGGAGAAAGGATTATACTGGTTAAATAAATAGCTGTAATATTATGAGAGTGATAGAAAAATCAAAATACAATCTAAAGACTTCAGGTAGAAGAAGGGAAAGGCCGAGATGATATTATTAAAATAACCACATTACTACAGTGTATTGTTATTGCCTTGACATAAGTAGCACAGAAAAAAATATAGCCATCTGTGGATATGTGTTTTTTTATCTAGAATAGTTTCTTACTGGAATTCAACATTATTTTAAAACATAGCCTGAAGCTTCATGGCGACCAAGGCATTTTCCGCCTTCTTCAGACTATTTAATGTGCTCCAGCCCATAAATAAGCACCAAATCAACAGTCTAAAGTTTCAGCAGGTCAAATTACAGTGTGTCAGCATACTGTAAACTACAACTTGCAACATAAATTAAACATTTAGTAAAACTAGGTGATATGAATAAAAATACACTGGCTAAAAATATACATATACAATATATTTGTAAACCACATGCATTAAAGTTCTTCACCACCACAAAATTGTGTCTAAAGGACTAAATTACAAAATTTGTGTGCAATCAAAAAAATATAAATTAAGCATTAAAAATACAATGAACTTTTATTATAATGCAAGCCATAATGTAATTGAGTGGTGTCAGACTCAGATCCAGTGGCTGCAAGTTTTCTTTCTAGTCTCTTGCTTTATTAGTAACTAATTAGCTGAAATGCCCAACGTTGCCCAGGAGGAAAATAAATTGTTTTTTTTTAATTGTTTGAGAAAAATATAATTAAAAAAAACAACTTTAAAAATAAAAATAAATTAACATACAATGAAAACTCCCTAATGTGCTTGTTGAATCTAGTTGACGCTCGGAACTGGCCAACTCTATTTAATTTCAAAAGCATCAGGGGTGTGGTGGTGCTCAAACATAAAGAATGCTGCCAGTCACCCCCAGTTCACCCTCTGGCGGTCGTTTCGAGTGTCAACTGGATGATAACATGTATACAACACCATAAGATCACCGCCCCACCCTACTCAGAAAGGAGTGGGTTAGGGCTGATTTCACCCTACAGTAATTATAGTTGACCAATGAGAAACATTTCTAAAATTTCTTGAAAATCGCTCCAGCCATTCAGAAGTGATGTTAGAACATACATACATACACACACACACACTGATTTATATATACAGTTGTGCTTGAAAGTTTGTGAAACCTTTAGAAATTTCTTTATTTCTGCATAAATTTGACCTAAAACATCATCAGATTTTCACTCAAGTCCTAAAAGTAGATAAAGAGAAACCAGTTAAACAAATGAGACAAAAATATTATACGTGGTCATTTATTTATTAAGGAAAATGATCGAATATTACATATTTGTGAGTGGCAAATGTGAACCTTTGCTTTCAGTATCTTGTGTGACCCCCCTTTGCAACAATAACTGCAACTAAACATTTCCGGTAACTTTTGATCATTCCAGCACACCAGCTTGGAGGAATTTTAGCCCATTCCTCTGTACAGAACAGCTTCAACTCTGTGATGTTGATGGGTTTCCTCACATCAACTGCTCGCTTCAGGTCCTTCCACAACATTTCAATTGGATTAAGGTCAGGACTTTGACTTGGCCATTCCAAAACATTAACTTTATTCTTCTTTAACTATTCTTTGGTAGAACAACTTGTGTGCTTAGGGTCGTTGTCTTGCTACATGACCCAACTTCTCTTGATATTCAGTTCATGGACAGATGTCCTGACATTTTCCTTTAGAATTCTCTGATATAATTCAGAATTCATTGTTCCATCAATCAAGGCAGGCCATCCTGGCCCAGATGCAGCAAAACAGGCCCAAACCATGATACTACCACCACCATGTTTCACAGATGGGATAAGATTCTTATGCTGGAATGTAGTGTTTTCCTTTCTCTAGACATAACGCTTTTCATTTAAACCAAAAAGTTCCATTTTGGTCTCATCCGTCCACAAAACATTCTTCCAATAGCCTTCTGGTTTATCGACGTGATCTTTAGCAAACTGCAGACGAGGAGCAATACTTTTTTTGGAGAGCAGTGGCTTTCTCCTTGCAACCCTGCCATGCACACCATTGTTGTCAGTGTTCTTCTGATGGTGGACTCATGAACATGAACATTAGCCAATGTGAGAGAGGCCTTTAGTTGCTTAGAAGTTACCCTGGGGTCCTTTGTGACCTCGCCGACTATTACACACCTTGCTCTTGGAGTGATCTTTGTTGGTCGACCACTCCTGTGGAGGGTAACAATGGTCTTGAATTTCCTCCATTTGTACACAATCTGTCTGACTGTGGATTGGTGGAGTCCAAACACTCTAGAGATGGTTTTGTAACCTTTTCCAGCCCGATGAGCATCAACAACTCTTTTTCTGAGGTCCTCAGAATTCTCCTTTGTTCGTGCCATGATACACTTCCCCAAACATGTGTTGTGAAGAGCAGACTT
Source organism: Polypterus bichir lapradei (assembly GCA_026402145.1). Taxonomy (NCBI): domain Eukaryota; kingdom Metazoa; phylum Chordata; class Cladistia; order Polypteriformes; family Polypteridae; genus Polypterus; species Polypterus bichir. Next base: position 49,531,128 of record JANRMT010062814.1, read on the forward strand.
TGATAAATCCCTGTTCTTTAAATAACACAAGGTGCCCACTCACACCTGATTGTCATCCAATTGATTGAAAACATCTGACTCTAATTTCACCTTCAAACTAACAGCTAATCCTAGAGGTTCACATACTTTTACCACTCACAAATATGTAATATTCGATCATTTTCCTCAATAAATAAATGACCAAGTATTATATTTTTGTTTCATTTGTTTAACTGGTTTCTCTTTATCTACTTTTAGGACTTGAGTGAAAATCTGATGATGTTTTAGGTCATATTTATGCAGAAATATAGAAAATTCTAAAGGTTTCACAAACTTTCAAGCACAACTGTAATGCAACAGGCTTCTTTCAAGGTAATTTTAAATAACTTGACTTTTAATCCTTAATTGTTTTTAGCTGTGAAACAAATATGAGATGCAAAGCAATCCAACAGGCCACCAGTTGTCTTGATCCTATCTACACTTTTGTGTCCATCAAAGAAAATGTATTTTAATAAAATGTAAAAGGTTAAAGTAAAACGTAAAATGCTAAAGGTTGGAGAAACATCTTTGTGTTCCAAAACATTTGAAAGGTGCATTCAGAAGAAATGAAACTCAACAGTTTTGGAGTTGTCTTGTGTGGTGGAATGAGAGCAATAGCAAGCCAAGGATTTTATCTGTTTCATTAACAGTAATAATTAACTTCTAATTAAGAAATTGGTGGGAGCAAAAATGCTACTCCTTCAATTGAATATGGTAATCTGTGGTGGACTGTGTCACAGGAATAAAAGTTTGCAATATTATTTAACATGTTTAAATCTTTATAGCATACCAGCTGTTCCCTGCAGCTCCACCCATGTAGTAGTGAAACAGGACAAACTATAAAAATCAATAAACATACAGGTATCGCTAGTTAAGCAGAGGCAAGGTACGCTCCAAAACGTAACAAGAGGTAGACTGACTCCAAGGGAGGTTGGCATGTGAGTGAAGAGGGCCCCGCCTGCTCCACACTTTTGACGTCATGCTCCCCCCCCTCGGTCCCGAGCCTCTGTTTTGGATTAGTAAGAATAAATCACTCCTGCAAGTGAACTATGATACTTAGCATGATGACAGAAGTCACAAAATCAACCAGAATGTTCAAGCAAATCATAGAAAAAAACCTGATCTAAATCCGTGAAATAGTTCTCTCGGTTAAAGCGGACAGACATACACACAGACAGACATTGGATTTTATATATATACTAGCAAAATACCCACGCTTCGCAGCGGCGAAGTACTGCCTTAAAATTTTTATTAAGAAGAAAATTAAACCTTTTTAAACTGAGGGAAAAAATACCAATAATTATTTGTTAAGGATCTCTTTGTATACCACATTGTCAGTTCGGCCCTCCGGTTTTACTGGAACGAGACATGTCATATAGCCAACGTTTTGATGTATGATATAATTGGAAGACTCTAAAAGGTGTCTACAGGAATTTGTGGAGAAAATCCTGAGGCTATATAAAATGCCAGTGCAGGAAACAGGGATTGTTCTTCTGGCAACTCTGATCTGCAGATAATTTTTCTAACAGTGAAGAATGCATAGGCAGTGCTTATTGAATTAGACTTCTGAGTTATTGGGAGCTGTGGAGTTGATCATTGGCAGGAGAGACAGTGAGCTGTTCACTTATCTGATCTTTAATTCTTTTTGGTTTTTTGGAGGAATGACCTCCAGGACTTTGCATATGGCTCCTGGAAGGAGCAGCTGTAAATATTTTTCATTTTTGCATTTTTCTTTTTATGTGTCAGTGCTGATTTGACTATGTTTAATATTAAGTTCATGACACTGATTTTTAACATTTGTTTTACACTTGCAGCAATAAAGAATAGCTATTTTTATGTACCACAATTCTTGCCCATGTCTCTCAATCACTACTGATTTCTGGTCAGTCATAAGCTGCAAGATGCCCAGGATTTAATCCAACATCTCATTATTGTTTGGTTCTTTGTTAAGGAAAAAGGAAACAATGAAGGGTTTCAAATCACAAAAAGCATCCATCCAGCTATATCCTAACTACAGGGTCACGGGGGTCTGCTGGAGCCAATCCTAGCCAACACAGGGCACAGCAGGAAACAAACCCCAGGCAGGGTGCCAGCCCACCGCAGGGTGTGCACACACCCCAAGCACAATTTAGAATCGCCAATGCACCTAACCTGCATGTCTTTGGACTGTGGGAGGAAACCCACACAGACACGGGGAGAACATGCAAACTCCATGCAGGGAGGACCCGGGAAGTGAACCCAGGTCTCCTAACTGCGAGGCAGCAGCCCTACCCACTGTGCCACCCTCACAATAAGCAAATTAATTAAAATTGAATTAAAATAAGTTTTTAACAATGGCTGAAATGAAAATCTATAGCTACTTCAGCCTTTCAAGATCTAAGTTTGACACCCATAATGTAATCCAAAAGATTACTTGCAGCCAAAATCATAAAAACAGATATTTGACCTTTTCACTTCATTCACACTTGCATTTGAAACTGCATATTCAATATTCATGCAGCAAACAAATTTCAGAAAGTGATGTCAGTTATTCAAAAACCTTCAAGAAGTTAGATTGGAATGCTCAACAGTACCTGCAGTACCCCCTGGTGGCGCCTCGGAACCCAAAAGGACTGCACCAAACTCTAACTCCCATGGAACTTGTGGGAGTCTGAGGCACCACTGTAACACAGGGGGGCTGCCATCTGTCTCTCCGAGGGCAGGTATGGCTCTGAATATGTAAGGGCCCCAGCTGTCTGCCACAAGGCATTTTGCTGAAGAGTAATTAAAAGATTCAATGATCTGCTTTTCTCCTGCCTGATTACTGTTTTGACCTATTAGAAGATAAGTTTCTTTCTTTAATTAAGATTTTGATTTCTACCACACAGTGGACAGCTATATTCAGGTCTCTTCAAAGATGTTTAATTTTGGGTTCCAGACTGAACTCTGACTGGGCCACTTAAGGACATTCACAGAGTAAAAAAGCAACTCCTGGGTTTTCTTTGCTTTATGCTTAGGGCCATTGTCTTGCTGGATGGTGAGCCTTCTGATAAATCTTAGGTCCAAAGTGCACTGGAGATCGTTTTTCATTAAGGATAGCTCTGTAACTTGTTGCATTCAGCATTCTGTCAACCCTGACTAGTCTACCAGTTCCTGCTGCTGAAACACACCCAAACAGCATGATGCTACCACCATTGAGGCTTCAAAAAAGGAGTGATATTGCATCTGTGATGAGAGATTTCCTTCAGATGTAACACTTAAAATTGAGGCTGAACAGTTTAACCTTCATTTAATTAAACCAGAGAATCTTGTTTCTCAAAGTCTGAGAGTTTTTTAGGTACCTTTTTGCAAACTCCAAATGGTATTGAATTTATTGTCTGCCTACTCAGCCATAAAGACCAGGGGCCTCATGTATAAACAGTGCTTAGGCACAAAAATGTTGCATAAGAACGTTTCCGTGTTCAAATCACGATGTAAAAAACCTAAACTTGGCGTAAAGCCACGCACATTTCCACGGTACCTAATACCCTGGCGTACGCAAGTTCTCCGCTTGGTTTTGCAGACTGGCGGCACCTAGCGTCAAAGCATTGCTACTGTTCCTCTGTGGTTATCCTTTCTTTTTCAGATCCACATCCCTGACGTGGCTTTATAAATACACTGAAATTAACCGCATATTGTTTATTAGTTTAATGCATCTGATTGAAATTAACCAGTAACAATATAATGGTCCACGGGATGGTCAAACTATTCTAAATACAATAGCTGCTTTAGCGTTGTTACTCTCACTGCACTTTCTTCTTCTTCTTCTTCTTTCAGCTGTTCCCATTAGGGGTTGCCACAGCGGATCATCTTTTTCCATATTACTCTCACTGCACCACTCAGAGTATTTATATCACTGTATCTGAGTGGGGAGTCAAAGATCTGGAGAATATGAGAAAGAAAGTTATCGGTATACAACATCAAGCACACGCTGCCTCAGCCATGCTGTCTATTGAATTGCTTTCACATGGCAAACATTTCAAAGCCTTTCCTGTACGGACCTCGCAGTTCAGAAACAGTTTCTTCCCAAGAATTATAAACGCACTCAATCAAGTGCTCCTTGTACAACTGTTTGTACTTATACTTAGAATTACCTCACTGTAAACTTGCACTGCAGTTATAATATTGCACAACCTGAGCCACTCTATAAAGCACATATTTACATATGATGACGATATCATTTTTAAGATGAAATGCAGCAAAATATGTTTATTATATTATACAGTTAAAACTTTAACTTCATCTAAATAATCTATTTGTCTATCTATTGGAACCAATCCCAGCCAAAACAGGGCGCTAATCAGGAAACAAACCCCGGGCAGGTTGCCAGTCCACCGCAGTAATCTATATTGTTAATAATTAAACATGCCAGGACATGGTGCCGCAGGACTAGCTAGGAGCTTGCACTCCATTCATGGATTATTCCTGCCTCGAACTGTATTCTTGTTTGTGCTGATGCGACACTGGAAGGATAGATGGATAGAATAATTAAACACGTACTATGAAGATACAGTATTTCAATGTTCCTTAAAAATTTTGAAGAATCAGCATTCTAAGCTTACAGATGGCTTAACGTCTATTACAGAGCTGATTGTGTGGCGATTGGGCATTTGGAGAAAGAAAAGTAAGGACAGGAATTGGGGGTTAGTATGTTTGAAAGAGACAGTACTGCTATAATAAAGTATTTCATCGAAGGTCGTGCATGGCGTTAGCAAGCATCTTGCGTGAGACATGAACAATCACTGTGCCACTGTGTTCCCATGTTTAATAACATGATTTAACTCCTGTCATCATGAAAATGATATCACATATACATCTCAGTATTTTAATTATTCAGAGAGCTGTAATATTCCAAATGTAATGGATTCTGTGTCCTGTCGGAGGAAGAGAAAGCCCGGAAGCACGTAGTGATTCACACACATAGAGCACATAGAAGATCAAATACAAATCAAAGCATTTGCCGTGCTACTTTAATTAAGATGGGATTTGAGAAACTAGTAAATTAAACAATTTTAAGATGAAGTTTATGATGTTCTACTTTAATGACAAAATAAAGTACATGATTAAAGTGAAAATTTCAAGATTAAAGTTGACATTTCATGCTTTTTTCCACCTGTGTGCCTATTTTTTTTGTCTGTACCCTAATAAGCTTTCATATGACACTCAGACGGTGGGCTACAACTCACCTTTTCATGGCGACTTTGGTATGTGACAACTTCTATTTTATTTCGGGCACTGTGTGACTTTGTGAACTTGAGCTTTCGAGTTTCTCTGACACTCTGTCACTTGACCAGCTTCCTTTTGTTGATTATACAACTGTTTAAACCAACAAATAGTACATTTTTCCTTGCCTCCACTTGGTATTCGCTGAAATTCTTATATTTTCCCCCGTGCTTTTTCCATTGTCTTTTCACAGAAGGCTGAGCTTAAGGGCTATTTATATTGATTTGCATATTCAAAGGGGTGTAATTCTGCGAGGAGTTGGGGTGGGGCAGCAGGCGCGTGCATGTGCATTTCTTTTCACACTGACCGGGATTTATGTAGCGGAAGAATATGGAAGTTTGCATACACACAGATTTATGCATCTGGATTTTTCTGTGTGTACACACATTCCTGCACAGCATATATGCACAGCATTATACATGAGGCTCCAGATCAATGGGGTGCGGCAGTGGTGCTCTTCTAAATGCTTTTTCCCATCTCATCACAGGATCTCAGGCGATCAGGCAGAGTGACTATTGAGTCGAGTCTTTTGACCACATGGCTTAGTTTGTGATACAAATTGTTAATTCTGGTGTGTGCAGTCTGTTGAACAGACCACAGGTGGGCTCCAAACAAGATGTACAAATATCTCAATGATAACTAACAGAACAGGATACACTAGGGCCAAATTTCAATTTCATATTTTCATCTTTTTATACATTTTTGATAAATTTTCCTTTATAGGGGTATTAGTGTTGTCTGATGAAGTGAAAAATTAATTAAAACAATCTTGGCATAAGGCTACAATATAAAATGTGAAAAATATGACGTGATCTGAATACTTTCTGAAGACAATGTACATGTGACAGAATCAGCAAAATTGTACACACTTAGTATTAATTTTCATCACCACTTTACAATTCTAGAACTTTTTTCAACATATACTGTATGTTGTTTTAATCAGCCACATTCATTGGGCACACTGCGCATCTTGACAGCTGTACAGTATTTGACCTTAGATGGCAGGTTCAGCAGCGGATGAATGAATCAATGAAGTGTGAAGTGATACTACATACTTTTCAACAACAGTAATTTCTTAGTTACTGAACGAAAATAAAAAGACAGCTTGGCATGCATTTTCAAAAGAGTCAAGTTTTATCTGCTTGGAAAAACAGCCTTTCTCTTTAATGTGCTTAACATCTTTTGAATCATCTGACTTATACATAATAACTTGCCAATTTTTACATTTTGTTATTTGTCATTACAGCTGTGTGCCTTTATGTAAATTACTTGGGTAAACACATTACCAAATCTTGATAAGAGACAGTCACCAGATTCATTTTATGAAGGGTTTACTAGAATGTTCGGCAAAATGCAGTTTTGACAAAAGGATAATAGAACAAAGCATATCTAAGCTTCATTACACTTCATGGCATCTCCCAGAACAAACTGTTCCTGAATTTCATTGCACAAATATTGGAACCTAAGAGTTCTAAGGGTGTAGATTATCATAAATAACAGGCCTCATAGGCAGAACTGATTGATCAGCTGCCACATACTCCCTCACTATACTTGCAGGTCAAGCAAATAACATGTCAGAGTAAGAGCTTTTTTTGTTACATGCAAGCTGTGGCAACAGCTCTCTCATGAGGTTTGCATTCTACTTACTTTGAATTTTTGAAGGAATTGAAGAATTGTAATCATAGCACCATTATAATGTTAAGATATTAACCACTTTTAAAACATACATCTTTACACTATAACCCACATTTATGTTTTAAAGGCATCTTTACAAATTAAACTTGAAGCTCAAGCAGAAGATGTATTCTATCTTTACAGCCTTTTTATATTCCAAAGAAAAATGTTAGTAATGGTGCCTTACTACTGTGGTGTCAGATCAAGAAACTATTTGCTGGTTCAATTCCTGCTTGTGACTCTTTGTAAGCCACTTAACCTGCATGTGATCCTTTTTTTAAACATCTAAACAACTCCAATAACGTTATGTATGTATAATGATATTCATTAGAGTAAGGCATAGCACATATCAAGAGTCACTTTGTTCAAGTTAACATGGGTTTTAGTCACATGTAAAGATTAATAATCTATTGCAATGAAATTTCCAAATTTAAAATACTTGTCTTCATTACACATTTTTGGTCATTATGCTCCACAGTAAAAAAAAAAAAATTCTCAAAATGCTTTTGTATCACTTAAGAACATTCATCAGATACACTATAATATGTCAATAGTTGCTTGGCCATGAAGCAAAAACTTCTGTACTTACAGTGTCATGAAAACACACTGTATATCCCTCCTGCTTCATCATCTGCATGGTTGTATGTTCTTCACATTAAATATCCAAGACCAAACTCTGTTTTTATATTAAATGGAACCACTTTATTCAAGACATTATCTCCCCTAGAATGCTAGAGGTCAACTCCCCTGGCTTTCAGCTGGGCCACGGGTTTGGAGCTCAGAAGCTCGACCCTGCTGGAGCCCATGGTCACCGCCTGGACGTTTTCTGAGGTCTATTTAGCAGCAATTCTGCCACACCCAGAAGTGCTGCCAGAAGAAGGTTATTGGACACCTGGAGTCCTTCCTGGTGTTCTATAAAATTAGCCAGCCACCACTGCTCAGGGAGCCAGAGTCGGGAGGAAATAGACAAAGCTTGCCAGGAAAGGAGTGAAGGTGGAAAGAGAGAAAGAAGGAGGAAATTGTTTTGTACTGGACTGTGCATTTGGTGCTGGTATTGTGTACTGTGTTGTGAGAAGCAGGGAAATACCGCTCCCCACGTGAATAAAAATGTGTGTTGTGTGGCAAACTTGTGTTGTGTGGCAAACTCGTGTCTCTGTTGGTCTATGTCAGGTTGGGGGCAGCTGGAGCATCCCAGTATTCCACAAATGGCATCCCAGATGGGACTTCCTGGCCATCTGCTGGCTGGAGACCCATTTTAAAAAAACATTCTTGTGGCCAACCCTGACACACAGCGTAGCCACAAACACACACACCTCAAAAAACTCGCAGAAGACACCTGTTGAAGTCCTGTCCCGTCCAGTATGGGTAAAAACCCATACTGAGAACCTGTGATGAGATGGGAAAAAACATCTAGAAGAGCACCACTGCAACACACCACTAATCTAGTCTTTATGACTGAGTGGGCAGACAATACATGAAATTCCATTTGGAATTTGCAAAAAGGTACCTAAAGAACTTTCGGATTTTTAGAAACAAGATTCTCTGGTTTCTGTACTGTATAAGGTGTAAAACGAGGAAAAATGGTTTCCCTTGCTTATTAAAGATGTGTTGTTTGCTGGATTTGGCCTCAGTGTCTGTTGTGTCTGGGGAGCTGTACAACTCCTGGTGTCCACAATATATTGTTTTATATATTGTCACACATGTGCGCATGGAAGGCAGCTAAAGGGCTTGAGTAAGGGCAGTTCCGAGGCATACCGGGATGTGACAAAGTGCACTGACTCTTTTTCTCCCCTGCCTGCAGACCATTCACAGGAGATTCTACCTGGCTCTCTTGACGTCACTTCCGGGACCGAGCCTATGGAAGGAGATCTTGCCGGCTTCGGCCCCTGTGATGTCATGTCCGGGCTTGAATCAATGGCTGAAGACCTTAATGAGCCCGACCCCTATGATCTCACTTCCTGTCTTCCCCTTTAAAAGCCCGCACCTTTTCCCTAAATCTCCCTCAGTTCTGTTCTTGACTCAGTTTTGTGCATACCAGTGCTGTATTCATTTGTTCATCTTTGCAGCCAGGAAACCAATTATACGGGTGGCTGCCCCAAACCTTTCCACGACTATTTGTCGAGTTTCTGACAATATATATACAGGTATATATATATATATATTAGTGCTGGGCAATGATTAAAATTTTTAATCACGATTAATCACTGAGAATCACAACAATCACATTCAATAATGAACTCAAAAGTAGTGTATTGCATGTATTTGGTTTGCAAACACTTTAAACAAATAAGGTGCTTTTTAACAGCAGTATTCCCTTTTCATAGTAACAGTTAAAATATTTCTTGTAAATCTCAACTTAAACATTAATGTAATCAAATCAAATATAAAACCAAAGCTGTTTGCCACTGCCAGGGCATTAACGTTTTATCCAATTTGTTATAGAAAAACAAGTTACCCAAAGAGTCCAGAGCCACGATCATAACATTATAATAGGCACCTTATGAGCAACAGCAAGTTAACATTTCTAAATCTGTTTTCTTTTTTATCTGAACAGATACCAGCAGAAACATTTTCTTTTATCAGGGAGCAACATAAACAATCTATGTTCAGTAGTAACTCTTTGAGGGCTAATATTTTTTCCAAAAACTCGGTTTCACACATAAATCAACATAAAACATCTGTTGCTGCCTGTTTTGCATGCTGGCGGCGCCTGCTTGCAGCAGCAGCAACTCGACGGCAAGCAGGAATGCACCATGGGCTGGCTGCCTGACTGTCTTTGCAGTTGCAGTGAAATGCAATATGGTTTGTACCTCCTGTCATTGTGTCTGTCCTCCCACCTGCCATAGGTGCATCAGCTACACAAACGTGTTCAGCACCATGATCAGCTGGGGACCGATCAGCTGATGTCAGTACCTCACTTTTGTTTTTGATCTACATCTCCAGATCACTTACATCAAAATGTACACACCTGTACACACCACTGTACCATGCCAGTGCACTCACCACATTGCTCAAAGAGGGTTTGACCAAAAACAATGTCACTGTTGCTTCACAACTCCTGTATTCACCAGCTCTCATTCCCTGTGACTTTTTTTGTTCACAAAATTAAAACTGATACTGAAGGTAAGACAATTTGCTACAATGTTAGAAATCCAGGTAAAAAATTCTCAGGAGGACCAAGACAAGGTAAAAAAAAATGAGGATAATAAATGTTTCCTAGAGTGAAAGAAGCATCGGGATGAATGTATTGCATTTCAATTGGAGTATTTTGACAGTGACTAAAAAGGAATTGCTGTAGGTTGTATAATAAGGTCTTTTTCCTTTTATCAGTTCTGTCAGTTTTTGGGTCTGTTTAAACAAGGATTTGGATTTATGAGAAACATGTCCACCTTAATGTAGTGCCTCATTTGAGCTTCATCACTGCTTCAACATATTTTCATTATTGTACGTATTTTATACAAGAAGCACATATGCTTCAGGTGCATTTGATTTCAAAAGCCATCTTTGTTTGGTGTCCAGCTTTCCAAAGCACTTTTCTCTTTTTCATTATTTTAAACAATCACACAGATCCATACCTCCTCATGTTCTTCTGGCACTGAACACCTGTCTTGATGTTTACAATGTGCAATGTATGTTTCATGAAATAAAAATTTCTGTAGGCCAGTTTTAACTGAAAACAGTAGATCACTATAGATCAGGCATGTCAAACTCACTACCATTGGTGGGCCGCTTCGACTGCCATACGTGCGTCAGCGGGCCGCACTGTAACAAATACTATCATACTATTATACAAAGTTACTGTAGCTTTCTTTCCAATACTGAAAACTTTAAAAAATGTAACACTTAAAGTTTAGAGTTTAAAGAAAAGCAATTTATTTTCATACAATCTCCGTACAATGGCGTACAATTAGAGTCTTAGCCTCTTAGCTAAGTCCTTAATTTATTATATTCATTATATTATATTCATTGCTTATATAGGAGTCTTACAGTGTGAGATTTATTTCTTTTGTCCCAACACTTGGCATCTCTTGTTAGTAACCAGTTTGTCAATATCAGGCTTGAAATCTTGAGCAACTGCAACTTTTATGAGGGATGAAAGGTGCTCAGGCAGTAAGTCTTGAGCGATGTGAGGTTTTGGTAGTTTTCATTAACGAAAACAATTGCTCACAAAGGTAAGTGCTTCCAAACATAGACAGTACTCTTGATGCCAACTTATGGATCTGCACATGCGAGGGTGGCAGGTAAGCATACAAGCCTGGCACAACAACTTCGTTGTATTTTGCCATCAGAATAGAATCTGACTGCAGTTCAATCAATTCCATTTGGATATTCTCAGGCACATTCTCAACGTTGTAAGAGAACAGCGCAAAGTCCTGTTCGTGTGAACTGAAATCACGAAAACACTCACTGAATTCATTGCCCAGTAATACATGTTGGAAAACAAATCCTCCAAAAATTTAATTTTACTTTACTAAGTTTACTTCAAAGTTAATATTGTAAAATAAGCCGATATGCAAAAAGCCCCCTGACCTACACTAATTATACAAACTCAAAATCACAAAAATCTGTTAATAAACAACACACCAACTTCTCACGTCCACTTCAGATCTTCAGCTGTAGTCTGCACTAACTGTTCGTTACAAAATACATAAAACTAGAACAAAAAAATGTGAAAATATGCGAGCTATTACTACTTGTGATGGTCAGTTCTGCCCAGTGGCCAGTTTCAGCAGCCCAGACAGTAGTGTAGCCCAGTGGTCTGCAACCTTTTTGACACCAAGGACCGCTTTACAGGAAGCAAATTTTTCCAGGGACGGATGGGTTGTTGGAGGTTGGAGTTTGTGGGGTGATTATGCGCGGGTTCGTAGGGCACTTTTATACACAATTTACATTACATTTCTATTATTATTAAGTTATAATTTAGTAATAGAAATTATACAGCTTACCATAATGCAGAATCAGTGAGAGCCCTGAGCTTGTTTTCCTGTAACCAGACGATCCCATCTGGGAAAGATGGAAGACAGTTACACACGAAGTGTGTTGCTTATTTTCAGTCTACTCCGTAATCTCGTTTTGGTTTCTGTCACTGCAGAAAACGTGCATCACAAAGATAGGATGTTGGAAATTGAAGCAGCTTCAATAGCTTCTTTCGCTTTAGTTTAATCTTCTCCTGTCTACAAGTTATGCTGACGAGAATTTTTCTCAGCATTTCCTTGCGATAATACATTTTCAGGGTGCGAATGATGCCCAAATCCAATGGCTGAAGCACTGCCGTGCAATTGGGCAGGAGGAATTCAACACGAACATTATCTGAACATGGAAGCATGTTGTGGTCAGCACAGTTATCCTTTTCTTCTTCTTCATATTGTGAGGTTTCTGAACTCTTTTGGGATCTGGGATCCACCCCACCCAACGGGAACGACACGCTGAAGCGCATCCCGAAGCGCTATCGCCACGTGTGAGATTGTTTGTCTGGGTCCCAAGAGATTTTAAAAACTTCATATTTTCTTAAAAGAGTTTTGTATTAGTTGGAATGTTTCTTGAATAAGCATCATTGCAATCACATAAAAACGGCTTTTTCGGCATCTTTAAATGCAGCAGTTCGCATACGTTTGCAACCCGAGATTTTTCTTCTTTTTTGCATATAGCAAGTATGCCGTTTCTATAGAAGGGTGACAATGAGTTAAATTCCAATGGATGTTTTTCAAATGTTGACGAGCAATAAGGAAAAGGTATCACTTAAAATCACACAAAACAAAAACAGCAAAAAAAACGTACGAGGAATGTTCGAAGAAAGAACATTTTTTACAGTGTTTCTGTTTGGGGATCGTTGTGCAAATGTCCACCACTGAGCTGTGACCACAGAACTAACTGCTCTGTGGATGATTCATTCAAGCATTTCATGGTCACTTCGTTGTAATGAAAGTATCTGCTGCTGAATTTACTGTACTTCGTAGTAACGAGATTTCTGTGGACTCGTGTTATATGGGGAAACTGTCAGAAACATAAAAATACTTTGTTGTAATACTCTCTCACTGTGGTCTCTCTCCTCTTTCTGCACTGCTGCAAAGCCCCGCCCGTCTAGCGTTCTGAAAAGTGTCCTCAGTGAAGGGGGCAGCCTTTTTGTTGTAGCCCTTTACTGAGTGAGTCTCCGTTGCTGGCTGTTCTCTTGCGGCCTGGTAGTGGGCTGAGACCGCAGCCTAGCACTTCAATTGCGACTTCGCGGCTGCAACTATACTAGCAGATGACGTTTCCGGTACCATAATGCCATAGGAAAACGTGCTTTTGTCAGAAGGCAGAAGTAAGAAAAGTCAATAAGTAACGCTGAAGACGCAGAGTGATTCAATCACAAATGCTAGTAATCATTTTGTACAAGTTTAGTGCTAACTAGGATCTGTCACACGGGCCGCACAGATTTCTGTTGCGGGGGCCGCATGTTTGACATGCCTGCTATAGATTATATTATTATTATATTATTATTATTATTATATTATAGTTTCTGTTTTTGTCTTCAATTGTTGTATTTGTCAGGGGTGACCACTTACTTGCCCCATGAAATGTTAGTTTATCGCTGATTGCTAGCCGCATGGTGATTTTTGTTATTCCTTATTGGCAGCGTTTCATTTAAGGGCATTCGAGTTTATGAAATGATAAGAGTCCCTTATGCTGAAAGGATGGATCCTCGTTGAGGAGGGAAAACTGGATCTGCATGGTTGTTTCTAAATGTTGATCAATGATTAGGGGTACAGAATGATCAGCAAGGAGAACAACTAGTCTATAAATACACTATAAATACAATAAACTAGTCTATAAATACAGTACAGGATAGATACAAGTAGGAGGAAAATTAACAAATAAACAGACCAAACAATCCTTTGTCTTATAAACAGGGCCTCACTATAGTGTATATAATTTTGCATTCCTGTCGCTGTGGCAGGGTGCCAAACACACTTGTCCACCTCTTAAAACAATATAATATCAACAGTGTACATAACACAAAAAATGATATATCATGTTTTTTCTGTAGTCAACTATTGTGTTTTATTTTGCAATTAATCCATTGTGGACTCTGGCCCAGAAACAGACAGACGGATATCTTATGTTCACCCAACACACGTTTATTATACAATAATATTTACAGTTTGTGGTCACGTGCACCCCCAGTGCCTCTCGCACCGTTCCCCCAACTGTCCAGGCCTTACAGTCTCTATGCCTTTCCTTTGGCCGCCTCCCGTCCTCTCTCCAGCTCTGTCCTCTTCCACCTGACATCCACTGCTGACTGGAGGGAGACGGCCCCTTATATGGGAACCCGGATGGGCTCCAGCTGCTTCCCAGCAATCAGTCATAGCCACACCCCAGTGTGGCGGAAGTGCCGGCTGCGCACCCGGAAGCCGTCCGGTTGTCCCCTGTCGTCTTCCCCCTAGCACTTCCTGGTGTGGCGGAAGTGCTGGGCTCCAGAGTTCCTCAGGCTCCTGGGCGCCGCCTGGCGGTGGCCACGAGCCCCTACAGGGTTGGGCTTCCAAGCCCTCTACCCGTGGCCCCCAATACAACCAGGGCGATCGCCCCCTCGCGGTCTGGAGGAGGCACAAGCCCTCCTCCGGTCCTCCTGGGCATCCCGGCTGGGCTCCAGCCCCGGCCGGGTACCACACGGGATATTCAGGCACCGGGGTGCCACCTGGCGGTGGCCACGGGTCCCTACAGGGCTGGGCTTCCAAGCCCTTCACCCGAGGCCCCCAACATAACCAGGACGGACGCCCCCTTGCGGTCTGGAGGAGGCACAAGGGACCACACCATAAATATTATTGATATTTTGTATTATTTAATTAGTACTATTGTTATCAGTCATATAATAACTTAATGTCATTCATTGCAAGCTAGTAAAATCTTAATAATTAATTGCTTGAATGCTTTGCTTGAGTATCTGTGTATTTACAAGGCAGGGATTTTCTGCCTTTCGGCTTCTGGTTTATGAACAATTCCTTTCTAGTTCTGATTTGTTGCCTAGCAACTTGTTGGACATACACAAGTAAACTATGGGGAAATTCAAGGTAAACCTAAATATGTATTGTATATAAAAAATTTACAGAAATATTTACCTGTATAAGAACATCTTTTACCTATTTGACCATCTTTTGTGTCCTTTAACAGAGGGCTGGCAGTTCCCATCTCATTTTTTTACAGTTTGGTACAGAGAAGGCTTGCCTTTTGGGCAAGTAGAATATTTGCCATGCAAAGTGACATGAAAATATTGCCAAAAGTGACTTTTATCACATTGCCTGTGACATGCTTACAAGTCACATCACATGTTTACATCAACAGATATCTAAAATTTGCTTCCAGAGTTATCATGTTTGTTTCACTTTCACTACATGAAATGGCATTCTTATTTAATAAGGGACAACTGCTCATCAATGGTTATGTTTGCCTTTATTTACAGAGCATAATGCAGTTCTGCAAAAACTGTTCTGAGTGTCTAATATATCAGTAAAGCCATAAAAATACAAAGTGCACAGCCAGCATCAGTTTTCCATGAGGAAAGAACATGTGAGATGGTACACTGTAAATGCAGCAATCCACAAATGAATGCAGCTCACTTGCAATGTTTTCACAGACATGACAGAAGTAACAATGTATATAAATACAATTCATACTGTGACAGATGGCTGGGGCGTCTGCGCAGCCAGAATGCCTGGAAGGTGGAAGGACGAGGAGAGGACCAATACCTCTCCCGAGACATGAGAGGGCAACCGCCCTGATTCATATGTGGGCCACACGTTCAGAGCTGGGAAGCTCCACCCGATTGGGGTACGTGGCCACCACCAGGGTCTGCCCAGATGTTCCAGGAGATGTGGACTGCAGCACATCCGCCACAACAGGGAGTGCTGCTAGGCCAGGAGACAAATACACCTGGTGTGCTTCCGGGTGGTCAGGCAGCACTTCCACCACACTCGGAAATGCTGTAGGAAGATACTATATAAAAGGGGTCGCCACACTCAAGTCGAGGAGCTGGAGTTGGGAGGGATGCAGCAAGAAAAGAATAGAGAGAAGGAAGGGCTGTGAGCTTGGTGCACTGTATTTGATAAAGATAAAATAAAACATGTGTGTTTTGGACATAAACTGTCTTGGTGTCTGTCCGTGTTGTGGCTGGTTCCCACAATACATACTTGCATACATGCAGTGAAAAGATCTACAGAAATGTGTATATGTTTGTGTTACTGTCAAAATTTAAATTCATTTGGCAGATTGCAACAAAGACAAGTTCTATGACCACGTAAAAAGTCACAGGTTGTAGGTAAACATGTATGGTGGATGACAATTTAGGATTTCTGTCTTGATTGACACAAACAACACTATTTAAAGTTTACTAAAGTTTTTGACAAAAATAAAGACTCCTTATCATAGGTAACAATATCCTGTTCCCAAAAACTCTTTTAAGAATCCAGGCTGCATTAGACTGTCATCCGTATCATTTCTATGTGTCATTCTAATGGTTTTCTCAAGATATAAACAGGACTCATTGAGTTCATTTCAGTCCAGACTATTTATGCCCAGTATAAATCAGGGCAAAGTGTCAGGCATTGTAATGGAAGCCTTGAGTGGACTTGCTTATGCCTGGAGGGCAAGTCAGTGGTGGAGACTGTGAGGACATGTTTGTGCTTTAGAGTGCAATAGTTCTTTGAAGCTTACTTCCAAATAAATAAAGCAACCATTCTGTCACACATTTTTATGCTGTAAATAATATTGGCAAGTTTCTTCAAAAAAGGCAATAAGTAAGATAAATAAAATTCTCTGCTCTTCAAAGCAAAAAAAAGATATTTTAAGAAGTCCCACTATTAAAAGAAGAGGTTATTAGAATAAAATGCAATCCAAATTAAAGAATATACAAATGCCAAATTGAAATTAGTATGAATAACACTTACAAATCTGGATAAAGGTAGAAAATGTAGAAAAATAAGCTGCTATCATAAACAATAGACAAAAATGATAAAAACACATTTAAAAATTAAAGCTTTGTTTAGTCATCTATTCTGATACAATAAGTCTGCCTACACTAATTAGAAAAAGCACAAACTCATAAAACCCCCCATCTCAATTGGATGGAACACTGTGGAAAAATCCATTAACATTTTTAAGTATGCTAGCAATTTTTTAAAAGCTTTATTGTTCAAAGGTCCTTCACCAATTGCTTAGCAAACATTCATTGTGTGAGACTCTCTACAGTAAGACTTCTATGATAGTTTCTTTTATAAAGGATATTGTTTAGGACTAGAAGGATTTTTTTTAAATACCACAAGGTGTATGGCCCATTTAGTTTATTGGGTAGAAGTTTCAGCAGCACGCCTTAGTCATGCTTCGCATAAATAAAATTAAAATTTTTTTCTCCTTTCCCTGCCAGCTGAATTTGACAAAAAATGCAGAAAGGTGCAAATATGAGAGGTTAGACTCACAACGTTTTGATACTCTGGCAACGCATGTATATGTCTCATGATATTTACTGGCAAGATGAGTTTTTAACATTATGCAATGGAATTTCACATCACATCAAGTGAATTTCAATTTGAAATCTAGTATACCAATATCGAAAAAAAAAAAAACAATTATGGAAAAACACTAATCAGCTGACTAGCCCGTCATATTAGCACCATCATTTGTCAGACCAGCACATACTATCCAGGTTAGTACCACCGACTTTAAATAACTATCCAGTGTGGTAAAAATTTCTGCTGGAGTACTGTATGTTGGCAAGTTATAACTAAACAAAAACTGCACTCCAATGCCCCCATCCCATGTATTGTACATCTCATAATAACAAACAGAACTGCATCAGTGTACTTGTTGAGTTGTAGAGCATAAATTCCCATGTTTGGAGAGGCAATCAACAATGTGTTTCTTTATGTTATCTAGAGAAAATCCAAGCAACATGTCCACCTTTTATTAGCTAACTAACAAGATTACAATATGCAAGCTTTCGAGGCAACTCAGGCCCCTTCTTCAGGCAAGATGTTATCTGAAATGTTGTATATACTCTGATGAATTGTATAACTGAAGAGAGGAATCTTTTTTAGTTTGTTGTCACATGACTCACCTAGAATTTTGGTGCTAAGATGAGCTGTTCTGCAATTGTGTGAACTTTCTTATTTTTATCAGTTTGATGTGCATCTAGATAAGATGCACAGAGTATCAACTGTTTCCTATGAAATCTCGCTTCAGTGTGTTTTGTGAAGCCTCAAATTTTTTGTTATTTCATTTGAACAATTTCAAAGATTTACTTTTATAAATACTGAGCTTTGTTTCCAAATGTCTTAAAGGGTTGGAAGGCTTCATGCTTTTGTTTGCTAGTTCCTCACTGCAGATTGTGCACAATGGCCACTGCTTACCACGCTTCACGATAAATGTAAATACATACTTCAGAAAATCTGGGTCAGATGTTCTTTTAATGTTCCTGCTTGGTTCATATTTCTTGGATGAATCTTGATGTTGATACAGAATTGAAGTGGTCAGATTCATTAATGATATAGTGCATTTGAGGAACTTGTCCATGTTCACTAGCTTTCTTAACTGAAGTGTGCATGCCCTGTAATGTCTCTTTAACTGGGCACAGGACTTAAATCTGCAATTAGTAGCACCCTCTAAACATTAAAGGGATAGCTGCTTTAAAGTTTGTTTTTTTTTTTTTTTAATTTAGCTCCAACGTCCCAATGGTTGAAAATCACTGGTCTAAAAAACAAAAGGACAACAGATCATAAACTGATGCTTTGTGCCAAAAGAAGCCAAAGGAAAAAGCATGAATGAAGAACAGTGGGAGGTTCACTGGCAGTCGACATTGAAATTTTTTTTTAATATTATTATACATGAGAAAAAAAAATAATCCAAAATTAAATAACTAAAGTGCTCCAAGCAGATCCAAGGAACTGTCAGCCCTGCTTAAATGTTTTTTTTTAGTATAGTGTTTTGACTAAGTCACTGGACTTTAAACTCCAACGTTGCTAGCTCATTTCCTCCTGTAATTCACAGTGTAACCCACCCCAAGCAAGTCATTTAACCTGATGTGCTCCAACTGTAAAAAAAATTCTTGGCATTAGCCAAATGTTAATATAATGGTAATTATTATTTACTAAATAGATTCATCCAACATGTCCTCCCTAAATGCAATGCATTTTGGCTCAGCTTTATTCTTTTCAGTACTATCTGGACAGCTGCAGTCTTTTCAGTGGAATTAATGGCTATAATTTTGACCTTAGTTTGGGCAGAGGAAATACAAAGTGGTAATTTGTTCAGATTCAATGGCTGCTTTATTATCAATCCATAATGAGGAAAGTAAATCAAGATATAATATGATTATGGAAACTCATCATATATTATGCGTTTTATACAACCTGTATCTTACAGTGGGTTTTTTTGTTGGTTCCAGCACATGTACTGTAGATATAGTGGGGAAATGAGGTGTCGATAGGCTCTTTAGAAAAGCTTCAAGTAAAACTGATATAGATATCACAGTGTCACTAAGTGTTACTGAAAGAAAAAGACACTATAAAAAAGCCAATTGAGAAATTAAAGCAAAAATGGTGTGAAAAGAGAAATATAGCCAGGCATCTATTCCAGATACAAAATCCAGTTTATGGGAATATCTTTACAAAGAAGCACAGAAAGGATGATGTTGCTATAAACAGATTAAGAATGGGTCACTGTGGGTTAAATGGCAATATGAAATTAATTGGAAAATACCTGATGGGAACTATAAGAAATGTTTAAAAACAGAACCTGTCACACATGTTTTACTGTAGTGTAAAAAACTGTGAATTAGAGAGAGCATGGCTGAAAAGACAATTAATGCCTTTAGGTATCCAAGACTGAACTTTAAAAAATATGTTTAAAAAGTCTAATAATAGAGAACAGATATACAAAAAGTACTACATTTTTAAAAAAAAAGTCAGGATTATAGAAACAGTTATAAGGACTGTTAACACCAACACTACAGAAGATGACTGTAATGCACAATGAAGTGTAAAAACTCAATAAAAAGAAGTGGTTCAAGTGGGAATCATTGTTATTAAGTCGTGTGAATCGTGACTATACTTTTTATGATTGGATTTAACAGATTTTTTTAATTATATTTGCTTTT
The DNA here is from genome assembly GCA_026402145.1 of Polypterus bichir lapradei. Lineage (NCBI taxonomy): Eukaryota > Metazoa > Chordata > Cladistia > Polypteriformes > Polypteridae > Polypterus > Polypterus bichir. The sequence goes on from JANRMT010062814.1 coordinate 49,551,184, forward strand.
TCTAAGGATTCTGATTTCTGGATTGTGTTTCTTGGGATTTGTTTACTGTGGATTGCCTTTTTTGCAACTCTTTTAATGCCTCTGTTTGTTCTGTTGAACTTTTTCTGTATTTTGCTAATAAATCGCATTTTTATAAAAATTCTTTTCATAGTCTGTCTTTCCAAGCCAAACGTTTATGATTTCTCCTTCTCTTGGAAGACACTTGGATATTTTGGGACATGAAAATTATTTTGAGGCCTAATTTTCTTTTGCACCTGCTAGGCCTGTAGCAGGCCTGTGGGGTTTTTGGTTTCATCCATTTGGAGTGAGACCTAATCAAGGCAGACAAAGAAGGCCTAGCCTGTCTTATGAAGGCTTTTGGAGACCTTATACCCTTACTACTTTCATGGAGGCTCTAGATCATGTCAGTAATAATATAAATAATCATGGACAGTTGACTGTATAATAGGCTCACCAATTTTACTGGCAAACACTGCTTATAATTTAATGTGTTTAGAGTTTGCAAATGGGATTAGGAGAGCAATGATTGCAAGTTTGAGAGAGACAATTCAAATGGAAAATTTGACCATCACACATTTCCTCTTAGCAATGTATTAAAGTTGTTTTATACTAAATGTAACAATTTCCCTTTCTTGTTATTTTAATTGACACCTTAAAAATTGGTTATACCAATATACCAGGTAACATAAAGGTTTTTATAAATGTTGAGAATCTTCTAAATTAATAGTGACTGTTTTATCACATTTTCAAATTTCTGTATTTGTACTGGATTAGTTTTTACTGCAAAATGACATTTTATCTCTTGTTATTTCATTTATTTGATTGTGTGGTTGCATTTGTTTAAATAAAAACAAACCCTCTAAAAAATATAATTTAGCTGAAATACCATAGCTGCTGTAAGTTCCATCTGAAGATCTGAAGTAAAGATTCTAGCTAACAAACATGTGAATTGTTGGAACATGGGGTTACTTTGGTGTTTTTCTACACTGTCATAAGTTATTTTTCCTTTTTAAAACACTTATTTTGATCTCTTCATTGAGCCTACTATGCATTTTAGAGCTTCAGGAATTTTGCATTAATGATGTCTTAAGGTGACATTTTGCATTTTGACTTAGTGACTTTGTAGGAGCTTTGTCGGTTTGTTAGGAACCGTGGAGTAAAAAAAAAACTTGAAAATGTTTATGGTGTCATATGAAGAAGAAAAGAAAAAATTTAGCTTTAGGAGGAAAAAAAAATTAATCCTCTTGCAGTTTGAAATAAAGAAAACCTTTTGAGAGAATAATCAATACCAAATCTAATGTGGATAAAAAGTAAAATAAAATGTTTTTTTTTTTAATGCAAATGACACAAAAAACAAAATGTGATTTTACGATGTTAGCAAATAATTTTAGTATGATTTTAGCAAATTTTTAACACACTGTGATTATCTGACATAAAGGCAAAGACTAAACTGTAATCAGAAGTCAGAGCTAAAATTAAGAAGCCAAGCTATTAAGAAAAAGTCCCCAACCAAAAAAAAAAAAAAAAAAAAAAAAAAAAACAAGCAAACACAGCTATATTTATTGTGAATTTTATCCCAAAGCTAGGATACACATTCTGTTGTGACATTAGCTTAAATAGTTCCAGCAATTATGAGATCACTCTCAGTGCTGGCAATAATTGTATGTCCAGCAATGAGTGCCATCGTCGAGAACAAAGTGCCACAAAATGAGACTGTAGTGACTACAGTAACAAGATGTTCAATAATAACAGTGTGAAAATTAATTAAAACTCAAAAATAATCTGCCAAAATGATTATGATCCATATCTGATTACTGTACTGACTCCTTTTGAATTTGCCAGGGTTTTGCTAAATTGTTAAAGGTCCAAGTCACTGTCATAATCATCCAGTATATCTGATTAAAAATTATTTTGGAGGAAAAAATGTAAATAATATTAACTATCTACACATGGAAAATGATAAATTACATATAGTTAATTGTTTAAAATGTATTTATTACTTACAAAAAGTAGTGTTTTTCCTCATAGTCCCCTAAAGGTGTGGAGTGACCAAGAGATGTCTGTTAACATAAGTTCACTTCACTTTCCACTATAACATCTGTCCATTTGAGTGATGTCCTGTTGGAGCCTTTTCCACCATGTTCATCAAAGATGGCTCCCAGGTTCCATCCATCCATCCATTTTCTAACCCGCAATATCCTAACACAGGGTCTCGGGGGTCTGCTGGAGCCAATCCCAGCCAACACAGGGATCAAGGCAGGAACAAATCCCCAGGCAGGGCACACGCACACACACACACGGGACAATTTAGGATCGCCAATGCACCTAACCTGCATGTCTTAGGGAGGAAACCGGAGCACCCGAAGAAAACCCACGCAGACACAGGGAGAATATGCAAACTTCACACAGGGAGGACCCAGGAAGTGAACCCAGGTCTCCTTACTGCGAATCAGCAACGCTACCAGTGCGCCACCATGCTGCCCAGCTCCCAGGTTGTTAGGGTAAATTTCCAAATTGAGGTTGTAGAAATTGAATTTTTAGACACGTTGTACCCAAGTCCTATTTAAGAGAGAGAAGCTCCATGGTGTCATTAAAGCCTCTGATGCAGGTAATACCTTTGTGCCCAGTCCTTGACTCTTAGTTAAATCTGGAGACCTCCAGCTAACATGGGCAGGGAGGCCTATTTCTTTAACTTGACCTCTTCCCCTATTGCTGAAGCGGAGTAAGCTTTTGGCTATTTCTTGTTTAGACTGCTTTCACTACTGAGATCTTAAACTGGGCCCATTTATACTCTATTTCTTCTCCCAAGATGCTAGGACAAAGTCTACTGTGGGTTAGAGTTTAATTGATTTCCAGCACAACATCGCTGTTTGTTTGAATCTTCTGAGTCTGGCCAGAGAGTAGTGAGTGACCAAAACATTAGTGGGCCTCAGATTAGATGACAAAACTACAAGACTGATCATCTTCAGAGAGTTTACTCTGTTACAAGGCACACTTTTCAGCATCCTTATTTCTGAACACATAGCTTATTTACTGACAATAACTAGCACAGAAACACACTAACACCTCCCTGCTTAGATTCAAATCAGGTAGGCCGCTCCACCCAATCTTAACCTTCAAGTAACTCTATCATTCCCCAAGTAAATAGTGAAATCTTCCAGTAGGATTAAGGAATCAGTAGATGGTACCCTTCACAGCACTAAATCCAATATTGCTAAAAAGAATCACTTCTAATATTGTTTTAATTAAACACACCTGTCATAGTTTTCCTCTCTAGAACTCAGTATTGTATGAATTAAATCTTCTTATCCACTGGAACAAATTCTAAATGTACTAAATCAAAGAAGGGACCTGTGATATATTCACACCCACCTGGCTCCTATACAATGGGTCAACTGTTGAGTAGGGAAGAGAAAGCACCTTTAATTGAGAAGGTTGGTTCCAATGACATTGCTGGACATTAAAGTTAGTCTGACCTAAGTTGTATTTTTCAGCTCCATTCCACCAGAGAAGTTACAGCCCATGTTCTTAGATCCAGTCATGATCTGGCTGGCAACTTTAATTTTACTGACTCTTTTTTGGTCTTTAAAACTTTTTGAACTTTCAGAATTGGTGACATTTATTTTTTAATTGAAACATGTTTTTAAGTATGTTTAAAAGGAATTATGTACTCCTGTGGCACTGTATTGTTTTTTAAGGGCTCCACTATTTGGACACCCTTTCTGTTAACAGTTGCTATGAGTTTACTGGGTAAGATAACCCAGAGTGTGATACATAACGTCATCAATGTGACTGTGTAAAGGTCAGCACTATTTATTTGCTGATTGTCTGAGATTTAATGTTCCTCCTAATAAAAGCCTTTAACAAATATTTGTGTTAGTATATTCAAAAATAACAAAAATCTCTTCTTTTCTTACACTACAATTAAAATCAACTCAATTTGACTCAGCTAACATGTACCCCTTTTGGCTACAAAATCTCATACTGCATCCCAGCTTTGATCCATGAGTCACATCCTGAAATGTTTATTTATTTTATGTATCCATTATTCTGACTTTTGGCTTGTTATTTTGACGTCAGTACTTCTCCAAATATCCTTTTCTTTTAAACTGCTGCTACCCAATACACTCAGTTCAAAGCTATCTAACATTGGTAAGGTTTAATATGCCTGGGAATGACCCAGTGTTGCCTATCACCCAGACTGCACTGCACATGACTCCTGTCCTTTGTCTTTTAGGTATTGCACCCTACATGGTGTTTCCATTTTCAGTCAAGGCCTGACCAGGCACCCTAGGTCACACAACCAACACAAGAGCACATATTTCTAGACTATACAGTATACTCGTGCTTAGCTCTTACAATCTTTAGAGCACATAGCCATCCCCACCATCCTAGGAGGGGCCACAACAAAAACTTTCTTCATGTAAATGACAAATTTCAAAGTATTACCTATTTTTCTTTCAGTTATAATTTCTTTTTGCTTTAAAGTACAATATATATATATATACGCTGTTTATAATTTAAAACATTTTTATTGTATATGATTGTTTAATTTGGCCTCCAGCTTAGAATATGTATAAAAATGTTTTATAAACCTCTTTTTTTGTAAATAACATTGCTGGGTTAACACATGTGTAAGGAATTTGAATAAACAGATGCCTGCTTGATTATTTTAACTCCTGCAGTTTGATTTGAAATCTTCTAGGCACTGGAAATATTTGCTCACACTGAAACATAATTTCATTCTAAAGCAATTCGCTTCTATTTAAAATACAGTACATAATGGAATGCAGTACAGTGATGCTAAGTGAATTACAAAACCCACCAGTAGTATAACTGTGAAACATGCATTCTGGTTTATTTGCTTTCAGTTTATATTGTTAAACACAAGTAGATTCTGCTTATTTCCTTTGTGTAATAAAGTCTACACTTGAGTTTATATTTAAATTATATATAAACTAGATCTGGTACCCATCTAAGACAGGTCAGTTTCTAAGTAATCGATGTAGACCTCATTGGTAACATTTGCCTTGCACCATGCAATGCATAAATCACAATACTATCCATTTGATATGGGATTCATAAAATCAATGTTAATATTTGTGATGCTCTATCTATTGGTATGACAGTGACATAGCAACCAGACACACACACAGACATTTATCCTTTTATTAAGTTGGATCATTTCTGTAGAATTTTTGCTACTGAGGTATTTATTCATTCATTTTTGAGCAGGCTTGTGGGGGACCGGAATTTCTCTGTTCAGCACTGGAAACAGTTAAGTAACCACCCCCAAAAAGGGTCCCATTTTATTGCAGGTTTGCTCCTTCATAGAGTGCCAATTTATATTTGTCAATATACCAGAACATGGAAGGATACAGATAAAGAATTTGCAAAATGCAGAGAAAAGCCACATATGTCATGATTTTCTTCTTCATTGTTTTATTGTAATTTCTTCATTAAAAATTTTTTTGACCTTCATCACAATTTGGTTATGTTCTAATTATATCCCATTTTCTTTATGGCTGCTGTGCTGGTTACTACCATTATCACCAAATTCTGACAATATGTGACATATTTCTGCAGACATAAAACAAAAGCATCATGGTACATTCTGTACTCTTGTTTTGGGATAATTTAACTCAATCGTACTCACACTTCATTTTAATTTTTTTGACTGATCCCTTTTTGCATTTGTTTTGGCTTTGCCAGTTTGAACTTTTTGACCTGATCTTTTACTATTGTTTGTCTTCCCTTTCATCTCTTGGTTAATTTCCCAAATTTCTTGTTAAGGACCAGCCTTTTCTTTTCACCTGGGAATAATATTTCAGGGTCCACATAAATCACGCAAAGGGTATGAATTGCAGGAGGGACTCTGAACTGTGATATAAAACACTTGGTAGACTGCCACATAATACTGTAAGTATGCTACACCTAGCAGAAAAATTCACAACTAAGTCTAGATTGCACGCCAGGTATAGATTTCAGTTATTTTTGGATACCACCTCATATATCCAAATCATATTATGTGATATCATCTACTGTTAAATTCTACTCTGTACTTCTAAAATTTTTATTTTTATGCTGTATTGAGGATTTGTTCTGTTCTGTGTATTGTACTTTATTGTATTGACCCCCTTTCTTTTTGACACCCACTGCACGCCCAACCTACTTGAAAATGGGTCTCTTTTTGAACTGCCTTTCCCAAGGTTTCTTCCATTTTTTTCCCTACAAGGGTTTTTTGGGAGTTTTTTCTTGTTTTCTTAGAGAGTCAAGGCTGGGGGAGCTGTCAAGAGGCAGGGCCTGTTAAAGCCCATTGCGGCACTTCTTGTGTGATTTTGGGTTATACAAAAAATAAATTGTATTGTATTGTATACACACATATATACACATTTATATAATTATAGAGGTCACCGGGGGTGCACCAGTTCCCCAAACCCGACACAGACAGACACCAAGTGCAAGTCTAGAACAACACACGTTTTTATTTTACAGTGGAAAACATTTCCCAAGGCTCCCACCTGCACAGCACTATAAAAAATCCCAATCTAAAGCACAATATTAGCACACAGTACTTTGTCTTCTCTTCTTTCTGTCCTTCCACCTCCACTCCTCCTTTGGCAAGCTTTGTCCCTCTTCCTCCAGAATCTGGCTCCTTGAATGGATTGAGGCGGCTCCTTTTATACAGCCCCTGGAAGTACTCTAGGTGTCCCATGATCTTCTTCTGGCAGCACTTCTGACAAAGAGTAGAACAGCTGCTGTACAGGCTTTTAAATGTTCAAAGTGCCTTGCGAGATGCAGATCTCACTGCAAGGCAGCAGCAGGCCAGCAGCTGATCGAGCAAAGAGGAGGTAAAAAAAAACTTTTTTTGTTTCCCATTGTATCACTGTTTAAGAGGGGGTTTTGGAGGAGTGGGTGAGCGAAGCAAGCAGAGGGGAACCCCTAGTATCTAATAATATAAATATCTTCAAAAGTGTAAAGAAAATTAATAAAAAGATTGTAATAATAATTAACTAGAAAAATGGTTGAATATCTTGTCAGCTTAACAGAGGATCAGCTCGCAGCTAAGACAGCATCAGTGCGCAGCAGCCAACATTATGTGGTAGGAATACAGAGCAGAGGAGCCACCGTCTTGAGAGACAATTGTAAGAAAATTGTAATGAAAAGGTTACACTAAAAATAATTTACAAAAAAGTGGTAGAAAATGTACACAATGTGCTAAGAATGATGAAAAAGGATATAAAAGAAACCATATGACTTAAGGGATGTATGCAGTACTATACATATGGTCATGTTTGAATACATACAGTACATTGGTCCGTCTTACATCCAGATCGCCTTATGACTGGTCGGTTTGAACCAAACATGGTCGTAAGTCGACGACTGGCTATATGCAACCAGAGTCCATTTTGGTATTTCACAAATCTGTTACCATCTGTTCATGGTTACTTATTGTATGAAGCCTGTTAAAGATCTAAGTAAAGGTTCTTTCAAGAACCTTCATGTGTTTGGGCCTTTTGGAAATCAAAAATGGTTCCACTATTGTTCTGAAGATCCACTCTGACACCTTTATTTTTATGAGGGTATGAAGGAGTCTCAGCCCTAACAATTGACTTTTCTACTTCTTTTGATTGGATTCATATGTAATTGTAAGATTTTTGTAAATTAAAAGTATGAAAAATTTAGGCTTTCTAATTTCTGTTTTTTATCAAGCCATACTACTGTTCTTGCATTTAAAAGTAATGAAATACTTAAAATAATGATCTAAAAATAATTATTTTTAAAAAATAATTTTTGAAAGAAATCATATTATGATAAATTAAAACATGCCACTTAGTGTAGCTACTGTATTTATAGCTGTATTTTTGTTTTATAAATAAGTATAGATAAGGGCACTTACCTTGACCGAGAAAGAAGTGCGTTGAATCTCTGGTTTGGATGCATCTTTGTAACAGCAGAGGTATGTGTGCCCGTGGTGCACATGTTTGATTCATGAAGCGCAACATTAATTGCCTGAGCTCCCAGGTGGGGTGAAGCCAACTGCCCATTGTCATCCTGTTTGCTGCGATAGATAAGAGGGCAATAAAAATGGTCCATTTCAGAGTGTGAAGGAAGCCATACAAGTTTAGGACATGTCGTGAGTAAAGGTTTGAAAAAAAATCAGTTACTGGGGAGAGTGCCAGCAGAGAGAAAGACTGCCGTATAGCTACCTTAGGGCATATGTGCCAGCTGAGTCAGCAATAGTTTGAAAGTTCCCAGAGGTGAAAAACTGCAGCGTATACAGTAAAACCCTGAAGCAAATAGTAGGGGATGGCATTGTTTGACGAGGTTATTGTCCAAGCTAAACTTTCAGAGTGACAGAACAGGAGTGAAATGTATATAGTAATGTGTATATACAGTACCTAAAAAAAGTCCTAGAGATGTGTGTAGAGGTTTAAAGCAGTGAGATAGCTTTGTGTAAATTTACTGTACATAGTTTTTGTTTTTACTTGAATGTTTTCCTTTAGAAAGGAAGAGCAAAAGAAGAACAGATTCTTGTATATAATTGTGTAAATAGTTTCTGGATGGAAGATTCCTTTTTGTTTTTCCCTGATTCTACTCTTTTTGTAGGAGGAAAAAGTAACAATTTGCTTTCTGTAAATAATGTTCTGAACAGGTGTTCTTTTTACTCTTTCTGGATTTTTATTGGTGTGGGGAAAGGAGATAGGACTGAATCTTTTGTAAATATTTTCCTTTTATTAATTTTGCCTTTCTGTGTGTGTGTGAGTCATCAAGACAGTGTATTTATTTGATGACACTTTATTGAGTTTGGCTTTTTGAATTTCATTATGCACTTTTGGTTTGTGGCACTTGTCTTTTAGACTTTTTTACAGTTTTGGGTCTCTGTCTCTTTGCGCTTACAATTGATATGTTTGCAAGTGCCCAGAGTGTAACATGTTGCAAATTCCCACTACACCGGAATGAGTGAATGTTAAAAAGTTATTACAGGGTGTACATGTGTCACACAATTTGATATGAGAGTGTGGAAATGGTGCCAGGACCTAGCACTATGCAAGCCCAAGTTCTACATGATCATGGTGGTATGGTGAAGTCCCAAACACACAAGACAAGTTTATAAATACACACTAATTTTTTTTATTAGGCCTCAGGTACCAACTTATAAAAAGTAGATATCTCAAGAAAATAAAAACACAAGTCCTCAGAAAAGGAAGGCGATGGAGTGCTGGGCACTTCTACTGTAGCTCTAGGCTACTGAGTGATGCAGCCCCAAACACACTTCACCTAGTATTGGTGATACATACAGTATGTGGGCAGTTGAACCTACAAAAAAGCAGATATGTACTGTACTCTCCCAGTAAAATAGGAATATTGCAATCAAGCCAAACAGACTAAATTACTGATTTGTATATAGATAAATCAAAGCAAGCTATCAATACATAAAATTAAAAGTAATAGGGAAAAGAAAAAAAATCAATACACACAACAAAACAAACAAGTGCCCATCACAAAATACTGGACACAGCTCTACAGAGGTTTTAACTTTCTTCAATTATATCTCTAGACAAGAAAGTCAATGTTCGTTGGTTTATTTAGAAGTTTACAACTCCCCGGAGACACCAAATACACTATAGATGAGAAAAAAAGAAAAAAGTAGAAAAGTTAATGTGACACAGGGGAAGTAGACAGTTACTCCCCCCATTCGTTTTTAAGCCTCCATGAACTGAAAACCATGTCTGTTCAGCTTGCAAGGCTGTAGAGTTGTCACCCAGCTGCATATGCTGACGTCATCGGGCTGAATGAAACACTACTTTCCTCCTTTCTCAGTTCATGCACTTATCCAGCAGTTATGTCCTGGCTGCTTTGGATTTTCTTCTAGCATACAAGAGGAAACTGCATCTCTGTACTGCCTGTCCAGTTTATGACAACTCTCTCAGCAATCGTGCTTCCTTCCCTACTGCTACTCTTCTAAAATACCTAAAATTAAGCTTCACCACAATCACAGAATGCACAACCTGAACACCGTTATTATTTAATGACATCCTTTGTTACAGATTAAAATGTAAATACTCTAATTGCCTAAAGCAATCATTATCAATACTAATTAATCAAGTATTAAACACTGAAACAGACTGAAAGCAATGCTCATAATCACTTTGATATGTTTAAAACAATAAATAAAATAAATCATTTAAACCACTTAACCCATATTCTGCCAGATCTTACATGTGACACATGTAAATCAAGGCTAATAATTTGGGAATTTCCAGTATTAATATAAAAATATAAATATAAAATATAAAAAAAAATCCTTAGAGGTTAAAGTACATTTTGTGAACACTTTTACTCAATAAAACAACTGTGAAGAAGGATTATGAGACTGTGTTACCCAGCATGTTGCCATAATGCAAGGAAACACAGTGGTAATGTTAAAGAGTATGTAAAGGAATGGCCTTCCTTTAAATCTGAATAACTAGGTCATAATTATATTATAAATAATCAAATAAAAGTATTTTGCAGATGAGGCTATATCTTCCTATTAATAATTTTACTTTATTATTGGCTTAATAAACAAAGTATAAACTACTTTCAATAGTTTATTTTAGCAAACCCACGACAAGCTTAAGAAGTATATCAGAAAATAATTTACTTAAATGTTCAAAAACAGTTGAAGGAGCTCAGCGTGGCATATTTATAAATATACTCCAATCTCAGGACTATTACGGGCAGATCAGCATTTGACCTGAAGTGTAGAAAGCAGTGCAATAAAGCTGTGCATTTAAGTGGCATCTTCTGAGGTTAATAGAGGTATTCCAGCTGTTTCTAATATATATTCCTGATTAATATTTGGTATAAAGTCTATTTTGGTCAAGTGTGACGTTCATACAAAACATGATGATGCAGCGGGCAGCAGGTATATGGTTTTTTGCCAGTAAATGGGAAATGTGGTCTAATGCTAGGAGTTACAATATAATGCTTCCGGAATACAGAAACACAACCAGTTTAAGGAAAAAACGAGTTTCTCATTACTTTATTATAGAGAGATCTTAAGACGTTTTGTAGACAAGTGCTTGGGCTTTTTTCCCCAACATTGCCGAGATGCAATGCCAGTGTAAGTAGGCTGAACAACTAGCAATCACAGTGCCTACATTAGAGGATATGAGACTGAGATACTGTAATAAGAGACTAGACCTATAAACTTTGGGATGAGATGTCAGATGATGCACCTGAACATCATGGTCCCACAGATGAGTTTCTGGATTATGTCAAAGTTTTAAAAAAGTATGATTGAATGAGAATACAAGAGGGGATCTCCCATACTGAACCTCTGGTTTCAAGTTAGATTGAAACAATATTTTCTGAGAGCATACAAGTTAACAGATGCCAAACACAATGGCTAATCTGAAGCAGGTTCAGTCTTCATGTAAAGCCCTGGTAAAAATTATGGAGATACTCACAGATTTGAACAGATGACAAAATTATTTGACATTTGATGTAGATAATGAATGAATATAATTGTACACTGCACAGAACACCAAACACCAAAGAATATCTGCTGAGCAACAGATATTTCACAAAAAATTAAATTCTGTAATTACTGTACATTGATGTTCATCTTTGGCTGCACAATAGTTCTGACCTCTAAGCAAACTGATAAGAAAACGCTTTACTTATTCCTATGCACTCTAGGCATGCACCATTTGTGAGAGAAGTATTTTTCATCTAAAATAATCCAAGACTGGAAGAACTGTCTCTTCTGTTATTAGTACCATCGCACAGCTTTGTTCCTCAATTGTGAATTTGCAGCTCAATGCAGTTGTCAGTAGAAACTGATCAGACCTTCTTATTAGCAAGTAGTACAGGGTGTGGCAGAAATAACTCCCACATTTCAAAGGGGGATTGAAAAAAAATGCTACGAGGTATCACCAAAAACTTTTTATTCCCCAAATGTAGATATAAAAACTTTTTTTACTTTAAGTTTTACAAATTATATCGTCCAAATGGTGGCCTTGACGGCTGATACACATTTGGAGCCGTTCTTGGAAGTTTTCCATCACTCTCATTAGCATGTCGGGCGAAATTCCTTCAATTTCTTCTTGAATAGCCTCCTTTAGTTGGTCCAAGGACTGAGGACGATGTTTGAAAATCTCCTGTTGCCCTTACTCTTTGAACCCACAGCAAAGTCGTTTTCCAGTCTGGAACACTTTCATTAGCACGTAAACCGAACCGTGTGCGAAACACCCTCTGCGTCGCAGCTACAGATTCGCCATTTTTGAAAAAAGCCTTCACTACAAAGCCTCGATGCTCACTCGACCACGGCATGGTGATGACTGAAAACTTTATTATGTACCATACCTAACGGAATGGACCGCAACCCTCTACCTGCTTTGGGGACTTCACAGTGATTTTTTGAAATGTGGGAGTTATTTCTGCTGCACCCTGTATTATTCCAGAAATACTGCTATGACTACTACTACTACTAGTAATAGCGGTGGCAGTATTGTCACATGTACAGAGTACAGCTGAATGCTTACTTACCGGTCCAATCATGCAACAAATCACCACTCTCCGGTGCCATTATAAAACTAGAATACATTAATGCAATTGTCAAAACTTAGAAAATATTTTCCATATATGAATAACTTTTATACGCCAAACACACATATTTGGGAAACATTTTACTGTCCAGGTATGAATCTGGGGATAGGTGATGAGGTGACAAAATCTGTAACTATATTTCCTGTTTGCCCTTTAGACAAGAGGATAAACCAGCCAGCAAACAACGATGTCACCTCCAATTACGTCCCAGAAAACTCATCCCCTTCTGTCCGGGCCTATGTAAGCAACTCAGCCACTGGAAGCTGGCATTCTTTGATGGAGCAGCTTCCAAGAAATTCAGACCTCTATGATTCTTCTGTTATTTCAGAATTATCCAGGCCTCTCCAGTCCTTCAGACTTTCAGTTAAATATTTATCTATACTAATAAAAGGCAAAGCCCTCACTCACTCACTCACTCACTCACTGACTCACTCACTCACTCACTCACTGACTCATCATTAATTCTCCAACTTCCCGTGTAGGTAGAAGGCTGAAATTTGGCAGGCTCATTCCTTACAGCTTCCTTACAAAAGTTGGGCAGGTTTCATTTCGGAATTCTACGCGTAATGGTCATAACTGGAAGGTATTTTTCTCCATTTACTGTGATGGAGTTGAGCTTGAAAGCTGTGGGGGCGGAGTTTCGTGTGACATCATCACGCCGCCCACGTAATCACGTGAACTGACTGTCACTATGTAGAAAACCAGGAAGAGCTCCAAAATACGCTGAAGAAAACATGCATTATATAATTGAGAAGGCAGCGAAACAATAAGAAGCGAGCGAGTGACATATACTACCATATCAAAGCACACAGAAACTCTCCCTGGTTTAATGAAAATACTCGAGCTCTTAAATTAGAGTGTAGAAAACTGGAGCGCAGATGGAGAACAACAAAGCTACATGTCTTTCAAATTGCATGGACAGAGAGTGTTAATAAATATAAAAAAGCCCTCTTTAAAGCTCGCTCAGAATACTATTCTACATTAATAGATAGCAATAATAAAAATCCTCGGGTACTGTTTAGAATAGTGGCTAAATTAACAAATGGGAATTCAGATCAACAGTGCAAAATACCAACAGATATTAGCAGTACAGACTTTATGAACTTCTTCAATGAGAAAATTAAAAATATAAGATCCCAGATCTCAGCATCACAGTACAAACCAAATACTAGCTTAGCAGACTAGTCGCCAGTCAGCTTCAGTCACACCTTACGCATTACAATTTATTTGAGAAATTCCAGTCTGGTTTTCGCACTGGTCATAGTACAGAAACTGCACTAACACGGGTTGTAAATGACATTCTGATATCCTCTGATGAAGGAAACGCCACTGTAATTATGTTGTTAGATTTAAGTGCAGCATTTGACACCATTGACCATTCTATTTTACTGCACAGGCTAGAAAACGATGTTGGGCTTACAGGCCCTGTGCTCGCTTGGTTTAGTTCTTATTTATCAAATCGATTCCAATTTGTACAGAAATGTGCTGACAGTACTCCATCATTATACACAGAAGTTCAATATGGTGTCCTGCAGGGCTCAGTACTGGGACCTTTACTGTTTTCACTTTGCATGCTTCCACTGGGATCTCTCATTAGGAAACATAATGTTAATTTTCACTCGTATGCAGATGACACCCAGGTATACCTTTCATTTAAATCAAATGAAGTTTCTCCGATGTTGTCTTTAATTAGTTGTGTTAGTGAATTAAAGGAGTGGATGAATGAGAACTACTTGTCTTTAAATACAGATAAAACAGAGATGTTAATTGTTGGAGGGAATGATGCTGATCACAGCAATATTTTGTCATCATTTAACTCAGTTGGAATCCCAATTCATTTTACTGAATCAGCCCGCAATCTAGGAGTTATCTTTGATTCTAGCATATCATTTAAAGCACATATTACAAAGTTGTCCAAAACATGTTTCTTCCATCTTAAAAATGTTAGGAAATTAAGGCGCTTTCTAAATAAACAGGATTGTGAGAAATTAATTCATGCATTTATCTCTAGTAGGATTGACTACTGCAATGCGGTGTTCACTGGCTGTTCAAACTGTTCTTTATACAGCCTCCAGTTAATCCAAAATGCGGCAGCAAGAATTATTACAAGAACAAGAAAATATGAACACATAACTCCAGTTCTTAAATCCTTACACTGGCTCCCGGTTAAGTTTAGGGCAGATTTCAAAATCCTCCTTTTAACATATAAAGCATTAAATGGCCAAGGTCCGGCTTACTTGTCTGAACTTATCATGACTTACAAACCTGAGCGCACATTAAGATCCCAAGATGCCGGTCTGCTTATGATTCCAAGGATTAATAAAATAACAGTAGGAGGTCGAGCTTTTAGTTACAGGGCCCCTAAATTGTGGAATGGTCTTCCTGCTTCTATAAGAGATGCCCCCTCGGTCTCAGCCTTTAAATCTCAGCTGAAGACTCACTACTTCAGTTTAGCATATTCTGACTAGAGCTGCTGATTAACTGTACATACTGCATCTCTGTTGTTAGTCATTAACACTAAAACATAAGTAACATGATTGTTATAATTTGTTACTAACCCTCACCTATTCTGTTTCTGTTCTCGGTACTCAAATGTGGCAATTGGTGCCACGGCCTTCCTGCCAAGTTGTTGACTGCCTATGGTAAAGTCATCCCTGATGGAGGATCACAGGAATCATGGGAAAAAGAGGTCCTTTCATCGGATTGGCTGGCCGAGCAACGTTTCAGCCGTGGAATGGCCAATTGGGGAGGCAGCTTGATGGATGAGGTCTCCAGGACTCTAAAAATATCCAAATCTTATTATGGGATATCATCTACAGTTAAATTCTGCTCCGTGCTTCTAAAATTTGTATTATTATGCTGTATTAAGGATTTGTTCTGTTCTGTGTATTGTATTGTATTGACCCCCTTCTTTTGACACCCACTACACGCCCAACCTAACTGGAAAGGGGTCTCTCTTTGAACTGCCTTTCCCAAGGTTTCTTCCATTTTTCCCTACAAGGTTTTTTTGGGAGTTTTTCCTTGTCTTCTCAGAGAGTCAAGGCTGGGGGGCTGTCAAGAGGCAGGGCCTGTTAAAGCCCATTGCGGCACTTCCTGTGTGATTTTGGGCTATACAAAAATAAACTGTATTGTATTGTAATGTATTATATTCATCATTGCAGCTACTTCGGAAACAAAGCAAGGTATAAACCTAAACTTTAAATTAAGTTAATAGACAGGCTGCCGCTGGCGTTTTTCATGCCCACGGGTAATGCGGGATACAAGTTTAATGAGAGGAAGCAGGATATAAACGAGAGTTTTGATCACTTTGTAACTAAGTTAAAATTGCAGGTGAAGGGGTGTGCTTATGCAAATTCCGAGAGACTGTGTTTGTGGGGGATTGACAGTTAAGGCGGGTGGAGGAGTCACATCATCATATCCCCTCCCATTTACCTCATTTCGCTCTGAGCTGAGCGGCTAACGCCGTCTTCCGAAGCAACTTCGTCACACTGCCACCAAATATTCACAGAAAAATCCACAAGTTAATACACACGCTGTCTCTAGAGTTTCTCCACACTGAATCCTCCAGGCACTACTTACAAAAGGCTACATTGACAATCGTGTTACGTTATTTTTAAAATCTTTCCTTTTCTTAGCACAAGCACAGCTGAGAAGCTTCGATGCATGTGCTCCATAACACGTTAAAAAATAATGCATTTAATCACACTTTGCATTACAATCAAAGGGGAACTTTTGTCAATGCATGATTTCCTGGTACACCAATTACATTGATCAACGCATCCCAATTCATTTTAGCCTCGCACCACCTTGGTTTGAGAAGAAGTATGAAAAAATATAAGGTTAACACAGAAAAACAGATCACCAATTCAAGCTTTATGAATAATCGATTCGCCATCAATAATTGTTTTGGTAAAGCCATACTCAGTGTAATCCTCCTTCCAGTTTATAATTTTTCCGCCACTAGCCATGATTAAATGAACGGTAAAAAAGTAAGAGCGAAGCGAGGGTGACTTATTTAGGCAGGCATATATATGACAGCAACACTCATGACAATGTTAATCATGTTACGTTATTATTAAAATGTTTCCTTTTCTTTTTCATTACTTCTTTAACACACTACTTCTCCGCTGTGAGGCGCGGGTATTTTGCTATATATATATATATATATATGAATGACCTCCAAAGAGCGCGAAGACTTTTGATATCGTGAACGTGTCTGCAAAAAGTGCCGTCTCCTGCCCAGCAAAAGTCGAGCAGCCGGCGCGCGCGCATAGCTGTGCCGGCCTTTGAGACGCTGACTGCGCTTCTGCCTTTTAGAGCACTTTTAATTTTTTTCATCCTCCCCCTGAGCTATAGCCCAGACAAGTGCAAACACGGGACCCCTTTTCTACACCGCGGCAAAATAATATTAAGGCGCTTCGCACTTTATTTTGCACGTATATGATTATGAGGTCGTCAGCTCGGATTATGAAGACACGCACAGGAGTGAAGGACTGACAGTGCCATCACAGCCGATTAATAGCTGGGACGTCTCACCAGTCTGCACAAGACCCACCGCGACTGTCCCCAAAAGGCGCTCATATCGTCAGCGAAAACATCTCTCTACACTATATAAAAGAAAAAGGCAACTTTCCTTTCTTTACACCTTTTTTCCTTTTATCCCAAACCAAAGCCTTTCTCTCTTAACACTGCAGAGGACACAAAACTAATTTTCTTTAATTGCTGGTAAGGCACATTACCAGAGGCAGAAATTTGGACTTTCACATAGAAAATGTAATTTCTATACCACAGCCGTCGTGTAGCGCCTTTCAAAAGGGATCTACTACCGAGAGATGATCCATATACATTTTAGCTGCTGTTAGTACTACTTACCTGTTCTGTTATACCGTCTTTAAAATGTAGTTTACCCGCAACCACTCCAGTAGTGCTCAATGTACCTTTACTTCTTAAAACGTTAATGTTTTACTGTTTAATAACTTATAGACTACATTTTAAAGACGGTAT
>JANRMT010062814.1:49569184-49607843 GCA_026402145.1 Polypterus bichir lapradei
TGTCAGACGTCGTGGTACATTTTCTGATGCAGCTAGACGAAAACAACTTTGTGACGCTGCCGCCAAACACACAAAACAATTACTTTGACAATCATGTTACGTTATTTTTAAAATGTTTCCTTTTCTTTTTCTTTCCTTCTTTAACACACTACTTCTCCGCTGCGAAGCGCGGGTATTTTGCTATATATATTGTGGTCCCCGGCCGGGGCTGGAGCCCGGCCAGGACGCCCAAGAGGACGAGAGGAGGGCTTGTGCCTCCTCCAGACTGCGAGGGGGCGTTCGTCCTGGTTATGTTGGGGGCCTCGGGTAGAGGGCTTGGAAGCCCAGCCCTGTAGGGACCCGTGGCCACCGCCAGGCGGCGCCCCGATGCCTGGATATCCCGAGAGCTCAGCACTTCCGCCACACCAGGAAGTGCTGGGGGGAAGACTTTGGAGGACACCCGGAGAGCTGCCGGGAGGACAGCTGGCACTTCCGCCACGCTGGGGCGTGGCCAAGGGAAGAATGCCGGGAACACCTGGTTCTCGTCCGGGAAGCGTATATAAGGGGCTGCCTCCCTTCAGTGAGCAGTGGAAGTCGGGTGGAAGTGGACGGAGCTGGAGTGAGGACTGGAGGCGGCCAGGAGGAAAAGAGGCACAGGACTGTGTGGCCTGGACAGTGGGGGAATCGGTGCTGGAGGCACTGGGGTTGCGAGTGCACTAACTGTAAATAGTTGTAAATAAACAGTGTGTGGTGAACATAAGATGTCCGTCTGCCTGTGTCCGGGGCCCAGTTCACAATATATATATATATATATATATATATGTATGTATGTGAGAACAACACTCATATCAATGACAAAACAATTACATTAACAATCATGTTACGTTATTTTTAAAATTTTTCCTTTTCTTTTTCATACCTGCTTTAACACACTACTTCTCCGCTGTGAAGCGCGGGTATTCTGCTAGTATAAATATAAAGAGGTGTTCTGTGGTGCTGATATTGAAAGTGGCTGATTTTGTAAGATTAGCTTCTGTGTACTAAAATATTTTAATTTCATGTTTCTAGTATTTAACTACATCCGTGAGTCTGTGATTTATGAGTTTTATCTGCATAAGTAGTTTTCAAAATAAGTAGGTAATTAGCATGTGTATGGAAATAAAACTGAAAAGATTGAAAGTTTCTGCATTCTCCTGCAAATCATGCAATTCGACAACTTCTTTTAGATATGAATTAGGTGATTTAAAATTCTGTACCTGTAGGGGTTATGTACTGCAAATTGTATTGCTACTGACATTGCAAAGAAAACAACAGAATTCTTCTGCCATCTGTTTATCTGTTGTGCTTGTACTCCTGCTTCATCAGGAATGTATATAGAAAAAGTCCTTTTAATGCAATATAAGCAGAAATAACACCTGTGATGACTTCCATAACTTGTATACTACTGCATAGTAAATACAGTATAGGCGTTGTAAAAATTTCTGGAAATACAAATGAGGAACTGCACGAAATAACAATGTTTCTTTTGGTTAATGCCTGAGAACAATAGAGCATACTTTATAATTTATTTGAACTTTCAAAACAGCCTAGTCATCAAACAGTAGGCAGTCTTCAGGGGCGTATTTTTCTGCATTCCTGAAATTAGGTAATGCTACAGTGGAGAAAGGGGTGTCTCTGACAAGTATCACTGATCAGATCTATCTTTTTATTTAATACTTGTATGGTTTACACCAAAGTAGGTTTGTTGATTAATCATCGTTAACATGTGCAATTAACGCGTTAAATATTTATGCAATTATTTTTTTTAAATGGAGACCTAAATGCATTTATTAAATCTGGTTAACACTTCACGTGTTATTAATGAAGCAGTGCCTAACAAGCCTAAGTTTAATGCAAATGCTAAGTATTAATTAAAGGCATAGCACACCACAAAAATATACTGTACAAGTATCTGGCTTATGTGTGTTCTTTGTCTCTGCCTGGGCTTCCACACATTTAGTATGTGGGAACTTTCTTCATCCCAGTATTGAAAATGATTGGCAGCATCGCTCTTTAAGGGTGTGATTTCCAGGTTGCTGTCAGGAGCTGTTCCGATTGATGGCCGTTTGAAGATCAGACCGCTAAATACAAAGAGAGAAGGAAAAAAAAACATATGTCTGATGTCCAATTCAAGTGCCAAGATGAGTGCTAAATGAGTTAATAAAAAAGTCCATCCATCCATTTTCAGACGCTTATCCAGGTCCTGATTGGGGGGCAGCAGTCTAAGCAAAGATGCCCAGATGTTCCTTTTCCTCATCCCCTCCTCGAACTCCTTCAGGGCCAAGGCGTTCCCAGATCAGCTGAGAGGTATAATCTCTCCAGCGTTCTCTGGGTCTGCCCAGAGATTTCTTCCTAGTTGTACATGACTGAAACATCTGCACAAGGAGGTATCAATGATACAACCTGATCAGAAGGCTAAACATCCTCAGCTGACGCCTTTCAATGCAGTGGACCTGTACTTCGAGCTCCTCCCGGTTGCCTGTCGTATCTCGTATCATCGTATCTCTAAGGCTGTGTGTAGACACCTTGCAAGTGAGGTTCATTTGTGCCACTTTTATCTGTGATCTAGCTCTTTCAGCTGCCACACAAAGCTCATGACCATAGGTGAGGGCAGGGAAGCAGATCGATTGATAAATCATGAGCTTTGCTTTCAGCTCAGCTCTCTCTTCAACTTGACTGACTGGTACAATGTCCTCATAACTGCCGTCACTCTGATCTGCCTGTCAGTCTGCTGCTCCCTTCTCCCCTCACTCATGAACAAGACCCTGAGATACTTAAAACTCCTTTGCGTTAAACTCCTTCCAGCTCAACAGGTGGCGTAACTAAACCAGTGTAAATAAACTGGTCTGCTTAAAGCAATTGGCTGAATGTAATAGTCAGAAAATAAGTATTGTCTTATTTTTTATCTTCATTTTAACGACAGCATTATTCTCCAAAACCATCAACGTGCTAGACTAATTTGCATTGAGATGTGGCTTTGAGTTGTTGAATGATTAGTGTTTCATTGTTTATTCAATACTTTCTGTTGCACAAAATTTTTCAATAAACTAACTGGAATAATTTAATATGCCTAGGCAAGTGGTCATTAAAATTGTTTGTGTTAGAAAGTAATCACTGATTTATTTACTTTATAAGAAAATATTCTAATACATTAAGTTTATGTAACATTTTGATTAATCATCTGCAGTTCATTTTGATTAACAAAATTTTTTAATTGAACAGCAGCGCAAGAAAAAAGTTTCAAATTTCAGATGATGTTAAAAAAGATTGATTAGCACATAACCCATTTTGAAATTCCCTGTTCAATTCTTTCATGGGCTAATTACCATGGGTGTTCCTTTTTCAGGGTCTTTTGCATTGTTATTACGTTTTTCTTCCAAGACAGGTAAGCATGTCTTTTTGTGGGTATTGATTATTGGTCCTTAGATTAACCAAATCAGTCCATTAAATCTGTAGATAAATCTTGCTTTGGTGAGTTTACAGATGCACTGCGTTCAACAAAATGCATTTGGATAAGCAAGCTATAAGTAAAGTTTCATATCAGTAAATGTTCAAATAAAAAAGGCCATTAATTACTTTTGTTATGGTATTTAAGCAGTTCATTGGTGAAAAAAGTTAGTCATAAAAGTTTTCTAAGAAAAGTAGTTTTAGTGGGTAGTAATTCGGCAAAGATCAATTTAACACTGTCATAAATTTAACTTTTACTTGTCACAATTCCCATTCATTTGTATAAATATTGCACAATTCAGAAGTTTTCTTAAAACCCAGGATTTTGCAAAGTTAGTTCATATATTTACATAAAGAAAAACTGACTCTTGTAATGCTCCTTCTATCATGCTTGTCAAATTGTGACTTTGCTATTCTACAGTTAATTCCAAATAAGGCAGCAAAGATCAAAACTAGAACTGTGTGACACAAATACTTAATGAAAGTTTAACCCAACTTTAAAATCCTCTGTTTCACACAAAAAGTCACAAATTGCTTATCTGCTTCTTTAAATAATTTACTGTATTATTTCCTGTACTGCATAGCATACACTGCCCACTACATAAACTAAAATGTAAAGTTCCCACAATAAAAGGAAATAGAGAATTTAGCAGTTATACTGATCTTGTTTTTAATATCTGAGGCGGTCCCAGCATTTAAATAAATGCTGAAGGCTCTTTAATTTGATATAATGTACATTTTAAAACTGTTGGTGGAAACTGTTCATATTGCCTTTTTAATAATTAAGATCATTCTAAGTGTTTGTTAATAAATCTTGCCAATTCTCTTTTTTTTTCTTTGTTTCCTGTGGCAACATTTTTCATTGCTTTCATCAAATTGTCCCCCCAACCTTTGAACAGGACTTCGAAACAAATGCATCAGTTATCAACAAGAGACCAACATGTCCATAATGTAATACATATTATAGAGCAAACTGAGTGGCCTGAGAGCATTTTGCTTATTTCCTACTGGTCTCACAGGTTCACTTTCTGTTAATTGTTATTTTGTTCTTTTATTAATATTTATAGTTTCAATAAAACTAAAACACTTTTTACATATGTGCACAGTAGCTATTCCCTGTAAATATCTACATTTATAAGTGCATGTTGTACTTATGGTTCCTACCATGTGTCTAGTGCTGCTAGGAGAGGCACTGGCTTCCCTGAATTACAGAACTATACAATTCATGGATAGATGACGGAATATTTGCTCATGGCATAATGAGTTTGCAAATTCTTCTGTTTTTTGTTTAAACTGTTTTGTTATTAATGTGTATTTTATGTCATGTTATAATAGTTTCTCTGGGTATTTAGAGCAAATGTTTTTATTAAAGTTGGTATTAGGTCTGGTCACTTCATTTTTATTTATTACTAGCAAAATACCCGTGCTTCGCAGCGGCGAAGTACTGCCTTAAAATTTTTATTAAGAAGAAAATTAAACCTTTTTAAACTGAGGAAAAATATACCAATAATTATTTGTTAAGGATCTCTTTGTATACCACATTGTCATTTCGGCCCTCCGGTTGTAATATGACCAAGCTGTGCGCTGAGCTTACTCTTGAGCATGCAATGTACAGTTGGCCATGTGAAAAGTAATCTTGTTTCAAATCTCACAGCTTGGATTGCTGCTGTCACAATCGGTTTGAGTTTCATGGTTTGTTTCAATTACGACATTATTTGCAGGTCTTGTGTTGAAGTGACATTTGGCATCTGTCAAACGTTGTAAGCATACAACCGGTTTTATCGATTATTTCACATCCAGCTTTTGAGAGTTTAAACATTCATAAACATCAAAGTGTCGATTCCTGAAATCGTCACCTGTGAATCTAAGATGTTTAAGAGGCATTGGCGGTTGTCGAATGGTGTAAAAAATTTGGCCATTTCGGTACACTTGAAAGCGACAACCGAACAATTCAGCGGCAGCCATCAACTCACATACAGAACCATAGGAGAAGGGCTTAAGCATTTCACTCGTATAGTGCTTGTGTGTATTATAATTATCTCCTGTACCGTCATCAGTCCACACCTTGAACCTGTCCCAGTCATTCAATAAATAAGACACAATGTTCCTCCAGATAACAAGAGTGAGCCTGATATGGCCGTGCAATATGTAACAAAGAGAATGGAAAAGGTAGGTGCCATCTCCGGGCATGGAAACCACTCGGTAAGTGACAGTTCTTTGATCGATGGTGATTACCTCGATAGACATGTTAATGGTGGTACGGTTGGAATGATAAAGGAAATGGGTACCTGAACAATGTAAAGTAAGTCTAAAATACCTACACAATAACTATAATCATAATAAATGAACAATAAAACAGCACAGAAGCCGTGGATTAAATAAAAAGGCTGTAGTTATCAGCAGGGAGACGTGAATACCGTGGCAAAGCAAGGAAGGGAAGGTAGAGACCGGAGCGACAGACGGCCCTATACAGGCAGGCAGCCAACAACGTGGGAAGCGTTGGGATGGGGAACCCAACACCGCCTCACACGGTGACCGAGCTGCAGGCTATGGACATATATATGTACGTAAGTAGGATTCAGTTAGTGATGGGAACCCACGTACCAAATTTCTTGAAGATGGGCCCATAAGTAACAAAGACCGTTGGAAAGTTCAATATGGTGGCTGACAGTGGCGTCATACCACCAAAATAAGTACGTACATTGGTTTCGGTTAGCGCAGGGAAGCCGCCTCCCAAATTTCGTGAAGATGGGGCCATAAATAAGAAAGTTCAAAATGGCAGACGTTGTCGACCGTTATGACCGTTACGCGTAGAATTTCGAAATGAAACCTGCTTAACTTTTGTAAGTAAGCTGTAAGGAATGAGCCTGCCAAATTTCAACCTTCTACCTACACGGGAAGTTGGAGAATTAGTGACGTTGGAAAGTTCAATATGGCATCATACCACTGAAATAAGTATGTACATCAGTTTCGGTTAGCGCAGGGAAGCCGCCTACCAAATTTCGTGAAGATGGGGCCATAAATAAGAAAGTTCAAAATGGCAGACGTTGTCGACCGTTATTACCGTTACACGTAGAATTTCGAAATGAACCCTGCTTAACTTTTGTAAGTAAGCTGTAAGGAATGAGCCTGCCTTCTACCTACACGGGAAGTTGGAGAATTAATGGTGAGTGAGTGAGTGAGTGATTGAGTGAGTCAGTGAGGGCTTTGCCTTTTATTATTATAGATTAATATTACTTTTTCACCTTACTGAGAAATTATCTTGTCTATGGATGAAACCATTTTAGCATTTTTCTCTAATGGCCACTGCCATAATGTTGTTAGAAAGCAGCCCCAGGTTACATCGTGCCATCATAATGTAACTGGAACATAGACATCTGTCCACATCCTGTCAGTGGATTGAAAAAAAAAATAATAAAAACAGTAATATTCTTTTTCCTATCCTCCTTCTGTAAAAGGAACCTAAAAAGCATTTCCAAGTATATTTAGTGCTTTGTTTACTTTGATTTTGTTTCTGTTTACATTTTCGATTTGGTTTCTCGGCTTTTTTGACCACCATTTGCCTGCTTTACATGCAACCTTATTTATACATCTCCCTGTTGTTGCTGCCAACTCTCAGTAAATTCCGTACATCCTGGACACTGGCTTGTTTGCTGTGTGTAATAATAACTATAATATGGAATGTGTAAATGCGTATATATTATTGGACATGCAAGGAAAAGTGCACAACATAAATTTACTGAATTACAGAAAACAATATTAATCATTTATTGTGAGGCCTTGGGTGTATTATGGTGGAGTTAGTGAAACTTACCAAGTTCATTATGGGTTGGCCTATTCTCACACCCTAAACTTAGCACATACACAGAAAGAGATACATACAGACATGACCTACTCACTTTAGAACTGATAATGCCGGCACAGCCTATTCAGCATTGGAATTTGCTAAAATATGCATGAACAGTAAACAGATTTTCCCGAATATAGGCTAAACCGAAAGGCTGATACACCTTGAGTCAGTAAGAATAATCTAACATTCCTTGGGCTAATATTCATTGGGTAATGCCACTTGACAACCAATGATTCATTGTTCCAACCATGCTCCTCTATGTTGCAGGCATTTGCTTGCTGCCAATTAACACTAGAATTACCAAAGCCTACAGAAAAACTCGTAAACCCGGCCCATCTTAAATCCATTCGCACCTCTCCGTCAGCCTCTTTTGTTTTACAAATGTGTTGATAAGCACAAGCAGCAAGCAGCCTACTATCCCATCCACCCCACCGCGGCAGAAATGGCAAAAAGCTCTCCCAACTTAAGCCTTGTTTATCTGGACGTGAGGTACCGGGAGCTGTATAGGATAAATAATATATCGTTATTTGGAACATATGCATTTCATGTGTGTTCCATGTCTACAAAGTTCTATGTAAGTGCAGGATGACAGGAAATGCAAGAAATGTTGAACACATACCTGAAAGACAGACTTTTTTCATGTTTTAGTACTAATGACAAAATTTTGACATAAAGTGTATAATGTGTGACGACTGAAGTCCAAATATCAAATAAGCACTTTCACAAAAGGTACAAATATAACAAAACAAGTGATTGCAACTGAGAGAATAAAAGTGAATAACAATATATTATTTACCCTATACAACTCTAGGTACCTTACTCCCTGATAAACAAAGCTTGTGGTGGGAGAGCTTTTTTCCCTTCCTGCAGTAGTGGGGGAATGGGATAGCAGGCTGCTTGCTGCTTTTGCTTATTGACACATTTACAAAACAAAAGACGCTGATGGATGATGATGCTTTTTGTAGGCTTTGGTGATTCTAGTGTTAACCCTATGAGAAAGAAAGTAGCATCTCCCCACAACAGGTGCTTCAGTCAGTCAAAATGTACAAACTTTAAACATTTAAAAGCAAATCACTATTTACTAAAATAGAATAATAGCAGAACAATAAATATTGAATTGAATTTAGTTTGTTTTTGTACAGTGCTCTTTGCTGAGTGCAGGCTCAGACCTCTGTAACAAGTTCACATATAAATGCAATTACAAACATTATAAATTACTTAATTTACAATTACATTATGAATACACATAAAGAAACAGATCTGTTTAAACAGACAGGAAATCAAAGCAATTCCAAGCTGATTAACATAAATGAAACCCAACAATATCTACTCATTGATTAATTGTTGAACTATGGCAAGTTGACCCTTGCACTCTGTGTTGGCTGAGATTGGCTCCGGCAGACCCCTGTGACCCTGTAGTTAGGATATAGTGGGTTGGATAATGGATGGATGGAAAACAACATGGTGTGTCACAGGGTTGTTCTTCATAGGATTTCACAGCACTGGTCTTTGTATGACAGTTCCAGAGAGTTCATAGTTCATTTACAAGGCATTGCAGTCCATCTGAGCCAAAAATGTGGAAACAAGGCAGCTTGCTTTTAATGTAGTGCTGGCAGTTCCAAAATGGTGATTATCCACTCCATAACATAATGAAAAGGTTTTGGGAGTCCTAGTGGAGTCATCATTGTTTCCAACCAAACATTGTAGAGAATAAGAAAAATGCAAATGGGATAGTCATGTCATGCCATTTTCTAATCCGCTCAATCCAGAACAAGGTTGTGGGGGGTTCTGGAGCCTATCCCAGCTATCACAGAGCATAAGGCAGGAGCAAAACCTGGACAAGGCACCCGTCCACTGCAGTAATGGAAGAGTATATTAAGCAATATAGTCTGTTATGTTAGTATCTATCAACAGAGGTTAAACATCATTATGAGGAGGAAATTTTAAGAAATATTACAAAGTATTTTTTTTACACAAGGCCCTGTAAATAAATGAATTAAGTTATCAAGTATCACAGAGCACAATTGAAAAACTCAGATCTCAAAAACAGAATAGTTTAGGATTAGGAATTGATGAGCTACATTATGTCAGATTGAATGACTTTCTTAAGGACCCAATTAATATTATGGCCTGCACCATTTTGTGCCCTTTTGTTTTCAGTATTTTAGTATATTTTGACATCCACATTTTGATAGTGAAATGAGGCATGAAGTCATTATTTTAAAAAAAAGACACCACAGACTAGCTTCTAAAATTTGAATGAAAGACAAAAGAAGCCAGATTTTTTTTTTTTTTTACTTCTGTTACTTTTATTACTTTCTTTTGACTATTCATCTGGACTACCTGTATTAAAAAATTGTTTTTCCCTCTTTAGAAATTTTAGAAGTCTATTTTGACCTGTTTTTTTCAGAGGATTTCAATCATAACAGATGTGTCCTTGTCAAAATGCTTTCCTATGTCTCCACACACAATACAGCTTTTGATTTATGATCAATGTACTGCAAATTCCAATAGCAACATATTATGAGCCCAAAAAAGTGTATACTGTAAAACATCTTATTCACTTTTCTGAATCTCCTTTTTTATTCCACAGTCAAAGGCAGCTGTAATCATCCTAAACTTTGCAGTTCTTCACAAAGCTTCTTGGAGCAACTTAGGCCTTTTGCACTTTTCTTGGCTCGGATGTACTAATCCTACCAACTGCCCACAAAATGTGTATTTGTTAGATTGTTAACTTTCATCTTTCCTTGTGACTGAATCCAAATCTGTTGTTATTTTGCACTTTTATTTTGTTTTTCCTTTATTTTAATGATTTGTTAGCGTTGGTTTTGTGACTTTCTGACCTCTGTTTTAACCCTTTCAGTATTTCCATTTCATGATTCATATTTCCCATTCCTTCAGGACAACACTAGGTTCATAACACTAGGTACTGACATTAATGTGTTTATTGTACTATATAGTGATTTTTAGCATGCCTTCTAAGATAAAGGTGTCTGGTAAATAAAACCAATAATATTACTAATCAGCTGTAAGACAGGACACTAGCGAACCCACTCTCATTAACATAGACATACTAATGCACCAGGCCAGTTCCTTCTCTGAAGTTAATCTATCATAATCATCACTGGGAGTAAACCAGAGCATCATTTTGAGAAAGACAACAAGGATATGCATGACTCTACATATGCAGCAGCTGCTCTGGAAATTAAAATGGTATACTTGCTGATGTGAGATTCAGTGCTAGACATTATGCAACCATAAAGACTCTCTATAGAACAAATTTACAAAAAACACTTTTGTAATACTTTTGTGAAGATAAAATTAGAACAGCAAACAATGTTAGATGAGAACAAGCCATTCAACACAACAAAGCTCTTCAAACCCATTCACTTATTTTCTCCAAAGTAAAAATAAAACAGTTATCTTTTCAAAGCAAAATTTGACTAGGATTGTGCATATCTTTAGTGTTCATTTTTACTTAGCTACAACGCAGAATTAAAGCTTCACTTGAATTCTCTTTTGACACCTCTATTTCTGACTGTATTATAATAGATTTTCTGATGGTCTCCGGGATGACAGCATATTTCTGTAATCACATGTTATGATGTTCAGAGCCTGGCCTGCAGTTCCACTGGCGTTTATCAAAAAATGGAAATATGCTACAAATATAACACTTGCTTCTGTGTAGTATACTTATTTTTGATGAAATTAGATGTCAAAAGATCAAAGGCTGACAAAGCAAAGTACTACAGCAGTACAATAATATCTATATGTTTCTATTTCTCTCTTTATATTTGGAATTACTATAAAAGAATATCATTTCTTTATTTTTGCAACAATTGCATCATAAGCTTAAAAGATAAAGAATTTATGTTAAATATTATTAGAAACAGAAACACATCCAATATGTATACATAGTGTGTTTATCTTATTACATTGGCTGATAAATCAAAATAATTTTCAGTCAGTACTTGTACCGCTGATTATTAGTAATAAACTGATTTCTCATACCTGAGATTCATATGGTTTAAGGTAGCATTCAGTAAATAAAATGGAAAATGTTTATACATCGCATATACAGAAAAACATCTCTCCTGTCTCTGCTGTCTTATAACTCCAACTTCCTTACACTTTTCAATGACTGGTTTTGTTACATTGACTTCAGCAAGATGTTGGTTCTGTATTATTGAATTTGAGCCGCCCCTTCCTATGCACTGATCACACACTCTTCGTGGGGCCTCAGAGGACAAATGGGCGGGGTTATGAGGACAGCCAATTGGAATGCATATTTTTGTTGCTTGGTTTACATGACTTTAATTAAATAACTCCTCCCACAACGCTAATCTTAACTGTAGTGTAGCCATGCCTATCATATAACATTACTGACTTATAATGCAAAATGACAATCTCCTTAACAGAGCAGAGCTCTGGGGGTCTGCAGCTTGACTCTATTAGGGTTGATGCAGTTTCATGAATAATCAAATAGACATCATTGACAGTCACCTTCTGTGATAATTTTGCATTAATAAGCACAGAGATGACTTCAAGTCAACATGAGCTAGGGGTGCACAAAAAAAAAAATGGGTGGATAAGCAGGCAGTGTTGCACTTATAGCTGTGTTTAGAAATCTAAATTTGTCCAACTTCCAGTAGGAAGTTCCAGTAGGCAATTACGTCAATTGCCACTACACTAAAGCAAGCAGTTTACTGGAATAACAATGGAGTAGTATTATGTGTAATAGTTTTGATATCAGCTGTTTGACAGATATTATCTGATATAACAGTACCTAGCTGACACATAGTAGTGGATTATTTATTACTGCCATATAGACTTCAGGGCCGATACGTGTGGTGTTAAAGGCTGCTAACATTAGTCAACATATTAAGTGCTCTGAGTGTTGCTGCATTGAGTCCATTTTTTTTTTTTTAAATTTCACCTACACACAGGCTCTCTTGCTTACTAGTTAGTTATTGACTTTGGCATACAAATTGAGCAATTAGCTCAGATTAACTTTGGCTATTGGTTAATTTTATTAGCAGCTATTACTGATTTAGTTAATGCCTTATTGCTATTTGCTGTCATTGGAAGGGCAAAATTAAAGTTAGGTAAAGTGTATGTGATACATTAACATGTTCATTTTTAAGTTTATAAAGCATATTTAGTATTATTATTATTATTATTAATATTAGTAGTAGTTGTATTTTATATCATTATCTTTATTATTAATATTAGTAGAAGTATTAACATTCTTTTTGTTAATGTTGTATCCCATGATTGATACTAGTGGCTCAAGTAACAAAGAGTAACAGCACACAGATACCCTGGACCATTATTATTACTGTAATTACTAATTAGATCTTCATTTATGAAGAAAACAAATCAATTGGTATGTCATTGCTTTTAAATACCACTTAAGTTCAAATCTATGGGTTGCCCTCAGGATTGCATCAACTCTTCCATTTATCAGTTTTTCAAAACTTAACTTCATCAAGGCATACTTGAGGTCATCCATGGCACAAGAGCATATAAGCAGCTTGGCCACCTCAGACCTGTCATGTGATGATTTTGCCTTCAGAAAATGTAGACCTGTGCTGTTGTAATATGCAACAAAAATGTTCACTTTCAAGTTTTGATTATTTAAAAAAAAGAATTTGCATTTGACGTTAAAAGTTATAGTTAAGTTTGTGGTGTGTACATCTTTGTTTATTTATTTATTTTTATATAAATAGTGTTTAAATTAAAACTGTTATAACAAATACTGAAAGACATTTGTTAGTTATTTAGGTTATGGTAAGTTGATAGAAGTATTTTCTTAATTATATTAAAATGTTTGCCTATATATTAGTGGATAGTTTATTGGTGGTCCTATTATAACCCCAAGAAGCTGAACTGAATTGAAATACTGAAATAATTCTAATCCCTCTGACTACAGATTAGGCTCAGTTAGTGACCTGCCTTGCTGTAGTTATAAGGCATAGAGGGCACACAATTCAAACCCTGCCCAGTTTCTATGTAACGTGACATGCTCTATTGACCGTGCAGCGCCATATGTATAGAACATACTGAATGTATTAGGTAAAGCACAGAGAAATAACTAATTTTTAAAACAACTGAAGTTTAACGAGAAAAAACGTCAGTTTAAAGAAGATTTTTTTCCTTTTTTGCATGTGTAACAAGTTTTTTCTCTATTTTTGTGTAAACTGTTTGCTTTGAATTTTCACTAAACCTTCTTTAAAACAAATGTGTTTGGACTGAGAAATTTCTTTTGGCACGTGTTAGACTAATGGTTGATCCTGACTTACCTACTTAGCAGCCATAAGTACTGAAGTCATGGACTCCGGGAGAAGCAGGGTGGGAGTGTCCAAGAAAATTACGCTTAGGGCTCTGGTTTGGCCAAGGACAGAACTGGTGTGAGTGTTCCCTGAGATAGACTGGCTCCCCAATTAAGCAAGTTTTAAATTGGATGGAAAGAATTCACAAAATGAATGAATAGACAAACAGAAAGAAACACTAAAAAATGCAGGTTAATTGTGATCTATTATTCTGGTTACCAACAAAATATTTTTCAGAAAGGAAAGTCTAAAACAAAATGTTATTTTCTTGGATTTTTCATTTGAAAAAGTCACTTTTGAAAAATTTGCGCCTTTGCTTTAGCAACTTCTTCTTTTGGACATCTGACGGACACACAGTGACTGGTGAAGCTTCTTCGTTCTTTCAGTATTTTGAAAACAATGCTCTTTCACATTCTCCTAATGCTATTCTTTAGGCTTGATTTATTTTACTTTCGTTGAAAGAAAAAAAAATCTTTGTCTTGGTAAGGCTAGGCCTTTAAGACTTTTTCTGGTACCTTTAGTTTTCATTAAAGCAAGTTTGTAAGAGATTCTATAAAAAGGACAGAAGGAATGACATCTTTTATTTTCTGCATTCACTAATCCTCACTTACTATCGCTATCACTGCTTTGTAATAAGCTTTATAAAAATGGTTTTCTTCCTTAAGTTACACTTCCTTCTTTTTTTAAAGTATAAATACCCATATGGGAGACTAACACTCAGACTTAGTCTCAAACTATATATATGGATTATATTACTGAATACAGACACACTGTATATGAAACGTGAAAGGCATTAAAATGGACATCCTTCATTGTTTTAATCATCCCATCAAGAGATTTGTCCAGAAGAATTGTGAGTTTGACTGTGTAGAAGGTTATGAGTAACTCCTGATACATGATATGGGGTAATATTGATGCTTGGTAACTGGAAAAGTGAAAAATGATGATGTCTTAAAATGATTCCCTTAAAAGTAAATCATACTTCTTTTGCTTTCACACTTGAAATAATTATCCTAGTTAGCTGAATTATGCTTTGCTTAGTGAAGCTTAGTGTATAGCTAAAGTGAAGCAATAACTGTCATTAAATATTAAATATTGCTTCCTTCAAAGTAGGTTATGTAATCATTATGTCAGTTTTCTTTTTGATAGCTCAATTTCCTCCAAACAATCCTATGAAATGATCCTTCTCATTGATGACTTAGTGCTGAGATAAAGAAACAGGTTAACATTCAGTTTTAAAATTGGCCAGCTCTGACTATAATGAAAACCCAACCCAGACTGCAACGTCTCCTTGCATTTACAGTCTGACAGGTCATTCTTTTAAGTCTTAGTTTTCAGTATTCTCAAGCTTCCTCTAAGGTTTGACCTCTTGATATTCTTCTTTTGTTTGTTTTTCGTTAGGATTTTTGTTTATGGCTTTTGTCCAACAAGTTTTTTTGACCTTCACAGGACTGCATGCCTTTCTTTTTTGTGGTTTCTGTGTTTACCCAGTTGGTATAGTGACCTTTGCTTCTCTGACAATGTCTTAACATTCTTTAAATGTATATCTTATATTATCAACTCCAACTTTAAATATAACTGCTAGCCTTCTTACAGTGGCATAAGGCCTTCACACTTACTTAAAACTGGAAGCTTAAATGAGAAGCAAAAGGTCAGTAGCTAGGACAAGGGTGTGTTGTTGTCTGATAACCAAAATCTGACATTCACTTTATCAAATCCATGGTGCCTCTGAATGTTTAAAGTGTCTGACACTTACAATTAATCACTTTGCCTAGTAGTGTTTGTATATTTCAAGTTTGCCTCAATTACTAGGCTTAAAGGATAAGTTCTGTATGTTTGAAGCTAGTGTTATTTCTTCACAATCATGGCATTTAATAATTTAAGAAAGATAAATTTCTGTTCTAAAGTGCAAATTAAAAAAAACACATAGCCTCTTTTTGCATTTTAAAATTGAGATCAAAAGACAGGGGTCCAAATATAAAACTTATTAAATAAACAATTTTTCAAGGCAAGATTGTTATGAAGTATTGATTCACATTTTGTGGTTGCATATAGTAAAACATTATATTTATTTAAAAAAAGGATTAGTTGTGTGCTTCACTTTACTGCTTGTCTCCTTCCACAGCAATCCTTAAGTCCAGGTTTGTGTTTTTTTCTAGCACATCCATTTCACTTTGAAAACTTCTTTCTTGTCGCTGTTATAGTTGACACTATTTTATATTGCTGCCTGGGAATTAATTGGCAGCTCTGTTCTGTAGACAACCAGACAATAATCACCAAAACAATGTACACCTGCAATGACAGCTCAAAGTCCATGAAGAAGCCATTAAAGAGATTTAGAGAAAGACATGCCTTTTTTCCCAACAAAGCTCACCAGTCCTATCCCCTTAATTCTTCCAAAATAATGTCAATTGGAGTTTTGAAGATCCCTAAAGTCTTACTATCTACCAGCCTACATATAAGTTATTCCATGTGTTTGTGGTTGTCTTTGTGAAGAACAACTTCCTGTTTGTGTGAAATTTAACCTTAACAAGTTTTTTCTTGCTGAACACATTTTAAAGTAACAGTCTTCTTGGTCCGCTGTACTAATTCCTTTCATAATTTTGAAAACTTCAATGATGTCACCTCTTAAACCTTATTTGCGTAAGCTGAATAGGATCAATTGCTTTAATCACTCCTCATAACTCATCCCTGGTAGACTTGGAATTAGCCTATTCACTTTTTTTAGTGATGCTAGGTCTTTTCTGTAGTGTGACTGCACAGAGTATTCCAGATAAAGCCTTGCAAAGCTTTTGCATAAAATCCTTTGACTTGTAGTCTACACATTGTGCTATAAAACCTAACATTCTGTTTGCCTTCTTAATGGCTTCTGAACACTGTCTTGATGTTGAAAGTGATAAGTCCAGTATGACTCCTAAATCCTTCTCATAGGGTGTGTTTTCAATTTTAAGACCTCCCACTGTTTATTCAAAACTAACATTTTACTTCCTATGTTTAATACTTTATATTTACTAACATTAAATTGTGTCTGCCACAGTCTGTATGCCAGGGGTGTCCAACTCTGGTCCTGGTGGGCTGCAGTGACTGCAGGTTTTCATTCTAACCATCTTCTTAATCGGTGAGCCGTTTTTGCTGCTAATTTAATTTCTTTGCCTTAGTTTTATTTAACGTGACTCAGACCCCTTAGTTGTTCTTTTTCCTTAATGAGTAACCAAACAATAATGAGACAAAAAACAAGCTGCCACATGACCAGCTAACCTTAAAAAACATCTTGACGGTGGTCTTAGAAAAAACAGAAAATCAACAGTCTGCTGTGGTAGAATGAGAGTAGCAACAAGTCATAATATTCAATAATGACTTTAATTAACAGCAACAATCAGCTTCTCATTAAGGAACTGGTTGTAGTTAAATTGGCTGGAGTTAGACGTTCCAATTTAGCTGGTCATCTGTCGGCTCATTTCATATCTCATTACTGTTGGGCTACCATTTAATGAAGAAACGAATCAATTCAGAGGACTGAATCCTTAAAAACAGGGCTATTAAAATGAGGGGAAAATGAGTTAATTAGCAGTGAAAACTGTTCACTGATTAGGGAAAGGAGTTAGAATGAAAACCTGCAGCCACTGCGGCCCACTAGGACCGGAGTTGGACACCCCTGCTGTATGCTGTCCAATTCTCTCTGTAAATATTCAACTAATTCTAGATTATCTGCCAATCCACCTAACTTGGTATCATGTGCAAACTTAACCAGCTTGTCATTTATATTCCTATCCTAATCATTTATATATATATTAAAAATAGTACCAGCCCTAGCACTGACCCTGAGGGACACCACTTTTAACGTCATCCAATCCTGATAAGGTTCATTTCACCATCACCACCTGCTTTGTGTGCTTTAGCCAATTCTGCAACCACCTGCACACTATTCCCTGAAATCCCACTTCTTTTAGTTTGATGCCTAGCCTGTCATGTGGCACCTTTTCAAATGATTTCTGAAAGTCAAGATCAATAATATCATATGCACCACTTTGATACTTGCACCAGACTCCACCCCAATCCTGTTCTCACAGCTCTGTTCCATTCTCTTTTTCTTTTCTGTCTTTTTCTATCACACCTCGCAGTGCAATGAGCTACCTCCCCCGTGGCATGATTGAGACACCTAAGTGATCTGCCCAGCTCAGCACGTATGTGCACCACAGTCAGTCAGCACCACAACTAACCTCAGAACGAAACACACTCACACACACCCATGCCCAGCTGGAGTGTACACTTTTTTGGGTGTGATTGTTTTTTTAAAATTCACACAGTGCCATGGACTAATTATCACATACCCCACTTCACAAGGCCCCAGTAGCACAAGAAGGCTACAGCCTTCTCCCAACCCAGTGCAACTGGTGGCCCTTGTCTGTGGCATGGTCCTAAACTGCACTAAAAATAACAATTAAAGCACTAAAACAAACCCTTCCATAAAACAAACCTAAGCCCCCTTTTTAAAACCCAAACATTAAAGGAAACAAGAGCTTTAAAAAGACATTAAAAACAATCAATAAATAAATGAATGTCCATTAAAAAGCTCAATTTTGAAATGTCCTCCTCAGGCTTGAGTTTGTGGTTTCCTTCAGAAGTCAGGCATCTATCCCGCTTGATGTTTCTTCCTCTAGTTCTTTGTTCCTTACCACCTCAGCTTATCCCACCACTGCCACCAAACTGTGATATCCCGTGTAGTGGGAAAATGGCTCCAGCCTACACTCTGGCTGGACATCTCATAGATCATGAGCCGAATGGGATCAAAGAAGAGAAGAGACACAGACCAAGATGGAAGGGTGAAAGGTGCAAGTTTATTTACAAGAGTGATGTACAACAAAAACACAGGAGTGTCAGGCAGGTATTTGTTTCATAGTCCTTCGGCACTGACACCCCATCAAAAGCAAATAGAAACTAAAAGGTAAAAAAAAGAAACAAAAAGTGTATTTATAGTAAGTACAATGTACTTCTACAGTCCTCTGTACAAAAACTAGATACACACAAAAAATAAAGTCAGTCTTTCTTCTTTGAACCTGGCTCAGGAAGCTCTTCAAAAGGGAAAAATAGGGAAAAAAAATTTACAGGAAAAAGCAAAAATGTGTATACACAAAAAGAAAAACAATTGCACCAATCCCAGAAGAGAAAATTATCCCAAAACCAAATATGTATGTACCTCCACTAAAAGTATTACTCAGAGATATATATGTACAAAAATATTTATAAGCTGTCAAAAATCAGAAACAACTACTCCTTCTATAACTCAGCAGTTTAGGACTTTAGGATCACTGATGACCCATGTTGGCCAGCAACTCCTTACCTGTAACTAACAAGATTATTTTGCCAATCTGCCACCCCTGTCTGCTCCACTCACAAATCTAGGTAGACACTGGCACATTCACATTGAGCTCCGTAATACACCCTGAGCAACTTTCTATTTAACACTAGAATTCCCGAAGCCTACGAAAAAACTCGTAATCCCGGCCCACCTTAAATTCCTTTGAGATGCAGAGAACAGAATAGTACAGCAATGTCAGTTCCGTGCTTTATACAATACAGTAATCCCTCGCTATATCGCGCTTCGACTTTCGCGGCTTCACTCTATCGCGGATTTTAAATGTAAGCATATCTAAATATATATCACGGATTTTTCGCTGGTTCGCGGATTTCTGCGGACAATGTGTCTTTTAATTTATGGTAGATGCTTCCTCAGTTTGTTTGCCCAGTTGATTTCATACAAGGGACACTATTGGCGGATGGCTTAGAAGCTACCCAATCAGAGCATGTATTACATATTAACTAAAACTCCTCAATGCTATAAGATATGCTTCCCGTGCGGTGCTTGATTGTTTGCTTGTCTCTGCCTCTATCTCACCCTCTCCGACATTCTCTGCGCCTGACGGAGGGTGTGTGAGCAGAGGTGCTGTTTGCACAGAGGCTGTTTGCTTAAAAGATACTGACGCTCCTCTGAAAAATGCCGCTTTATTGCGGTGCTTCGGCAAACTTAAAAGCACACGTATTGATTTTTTGATTGTTTGCTTTTCTTTGCGAGCGCTCGCTCTCTCTCTTAAAAATAATGGATACAATGAGGCTATTAGAAATAAACTGGATACATTAGGATTAAAAGTCAAGACGGAGGTAAAAAGCTTAGGGGTAATTGTTGACTGTAATCTGAATTTTAAATCGCATATTAATCAGATCACTAGGACAGCATTTTTTCACTTAAGAAACATAAGTAAAGTTAGACCTCTTATATCACTGAAAGATGCTGAGAAATTAGTTCACGCATTTGTTTTCAGTTGACTAGATTACTGTAACGCACTCCTCTCAGGACTACCCAAGAAAGACATAAATTGTTTGCAACTAGTGCAGAATGCAGCTGCTAGAATCCTAACTAGGAAAAGAAAATCCGAACACATTTCTCCAGTTCTGATGTCACTACACTGGTTACCTGTGTCATTCAGGATTGACTTTATAATTCTGCTTATGGTTTATAAAGCCTTAAATAATCTCGCCCCTTCTTATATATCGGAGTGTCTGACACCTTATATTCCAAATCGTAACCTCAGATCCTCAAACGAGTGTCTCCTTAGAATTCCAAGAACAAAACTTA
Organism: Polypterus bichir lapradei; assembly: GCA_026402145.1. Classification (NCBI taxonomy): domain Eukaryota; kingdom Metazoa; phylum Chordata; class Cladistia; order Polypteriformes; family Polypteridae; genus Polypterus; species Polypterus bichir. Next base: position 49,589,466 of record JANRMT010062814.1, read on the forward strand.
AAAGAAGTGGTGAGGCGGCCTTCTGCTGCTATGCACCTAAAATCTGGAACAGCCTGCCAATAGGAATTCGCCAGGCTAATACAGTAGAGCACTTTAAAACACCGCTGAAAACATATTACTTTATCATGGCCTTTCTATAACTTCAATTTAACTTAATTTAACTTAATCCTGATACTCTGGATGTTCAATTTCCTCATAATAACTATTCAGGGTAGCTCTAAAATCCGTACTGACCCCTACTCTCTTTACTGTTTCTTTTTCCGGTTTCTTTGTGGTGGTGGCCTGTGCCACCTCCACCTACTCAAAGCTTCATGATGCTCCAACAATGATGGAAGGACTAAAAGGCAGAATTCTACGTGACCATCATCATCAAGCCTTTCCGTGAGAACCCTAAATCCAAAGAGGACTGTTTCATTTATGTTAGGTAGAATGCCCAGAGGAGACTGGGCGGTCTCATGGTCTGGAATCCCTACAGATTTTTTTTTTTTTTCTCCAGCCGTCTGGAGTTTTTATTTTGTTTTTTCTGTCCCCCCTGGCCATTGGACCTTACTCTTATTCGATGTTAATTAATGCTGATTTATTTTGTTTTCATATTGTGTTTTTTTTATTTTTCTATTCTTTATTATGTAAAGCACTTTGAGCTACTGTTTGTATGAATATGTGCTATATAGATAAATGTTGTTGTTGTTAAATTCTCTGCTCCTGATGCAGATACTCCTTTGAAGAAAAGATATATTTGCATTCTTTTAATTGTGAGAAAGAACTGTCATCTCTGTCTTGTCATGGAGCACAGTTTAAACTTTTGACTAAAGGGTGTTATTTCATGTCTAGAGGGCTCTAATAATGTTAACAGTGTGGGAGAGTTTATAAGGGCTTAAAATATATAAAAACTAGCAGAATACCCGCGCTTCGCAGCGGAGAAGTACTGTGTTAAAGAAGTTATTAAGAAGACAATTAAACCTTTTTAAAACTGAGGGAAAATATACCAATAATTATTTGTTAAGGATCTCTTTGTATGCCACGTTGTCAGTTCGGCCCTCCAGTTGTAATATGACCAAGCTGTAGCTGTGCGCTGAGCTTACTCTTGAGCATACAACGTACAGTTGGCCATGTGAACAGTAATCTTGTCTCAAATCTCACAGCTTGGATTGCTGCTGTCATAATCGGTTTGAGTTTCATGGTTTGTTTCAATTACGACAGTATTTGTAGGACTTGTGTTGAAGAGACATTCGGCATCTGTCAAGCATTGTAAGCATACAACCAGTTAGACTGATAACTTCACATCCAGCTTTTGAGAGTTTAAACATTTCTAAACATCAAAGTGTCCACTACTGAAATCGTCACCTGTGAATCTAAGATGTTTAAGAGGCATTGGCGGTTGTCCAAAGGTTTAAAATATTTGGCCATTTCGGTACACTTAAGCATTTCACTCTTATAGTGCTCCTGTGTGGTATAATTATCTCCTGTACCGTCATCAGTCCACACCTTGAACCTGTCCCAGTCATTCAATACATAAGACACAATGTTCCTCCGGATATCAAGAGTGAGCCTGATATGGCCGTGCAATATGTAACAAAGAGAATGGAAAAGGCAGGTGCCATCTCCGGGCATGGAAACCACTTGGTAAGTGACAGTTCTTTGATCGATGGTAATCACCTCGATAGACATGTTAATGGGGGTACGGTTGGAATGATAAAGGAAATGGGTACCTGAACAATGTAAAGTAAGTCTAAAATACCTACACAATAACTATAATCGTAATAAATGAACAATAAAACAGCGGAGAAGCCGTGGATTAAATAAAAAGGCTGTAGTTATCAGCAGGGAGACGTGAATACCGTGGCGAAGCAAGGAAGGGAATGTAGAGACTGGAGCGACAGATGGCCTTATATAGGCAGGCAGACAACAACGTGGGAGGTGTTGGGATGGGGGACCCAACGGCGCCTCACACGGTGACCGAGCTGCAGGCTATGGACATATATATGCACGTAAGTAGGATTCAGTTAGCGTTGGGAACCCGTGTACCAAATTTCTTGAAGATGGGCCCATAAGTAACAAAGACCGTTGAAAAGTTCAATATGACGGCCGACAGTGGCATCATATCACTGAAATAAGTACCAAATTTCAGCCTTCTACCTACACGGGAAGTTGGAGAATTAGTGACGTTGGAAAGTTCAATATGGCAGCTGACAATGGCGTCACACCACCGAAATAAGTACGTACATTGGTTTCGGTTAACGCAGGGAAGCCACCTACCAAATTTCGTTAAGATGGGGCCATGAATAAGAAAGTTCAAGATGGCGGACGCTGTTGATTGTTATGACCGTTATGCGTAGAATTTCGAAATGAAACCTGCTTAACTTTTGTAAGTAAGCTGGAAGGAATGACCCTGCCAAATTTCAGCCTTCTACCTACACGGGAAGTTGGAGAATTAGTGATGTTTGGAAAATTCAATATGGCGGCAGACAGTGGTGTCATACCACCGAAATAAGTACGTACATCGGTTTTGGTTAGCGCAGGGAAGCCGCCTACCAAATTTCGTGAAGACGGGGTCAGCCTTCTACCTACACGGGAAGTTGGAGAATTAGTGATGTTTCGAAAATTCAATATGGCGGCAGACAGTGGCGTCATACCACCGAAATAAGTACGTACATTGGTTTCGGTTAGCGCAGGGGAGCCGCCTACCAAATTTCGTGAAGATGGGGCCATGAATAAGAAAGTTCAACCTGGCGGACATTGTGAAAGTTAGTGACGTTGGAAAGTTCAATATGGCGGCCGACAGTGGCGTCATACCATCGAAATAAGTACATACGTCAGTTTCGGTTAGCGCAGGGAATCCGCCTACCAAATTTCGTGAAGATGGGGCCATAAATAAGAAAGTTCAACATGGCGGACGTTGTCGACCGTTACGTGTAGAATTTCGAAATGAAACCTGCTTAACTTTTGTAAGTAAGCTGTAAGGAATGAGCCTGCCAAATTTCAGCCTTCTACATAGATGGGAAGTTGGAGAATTAGTGACATTGGAAAGTTCAATATGGCGGCTGACAGTGGCGTCATACCACCGAAATAAGTATGTACATTGGTTTCGGTTAGCGCAGGGAAGCCACCTACCAAATTTCGTGAAGATGGGGCCATGAATAAGAAAGTTCAACATGGCGGACATCGTTGACCGTTATGACCATTACGCGTAGAATTTCGAAATGAAACCTGCTTAACTTTTGTAAGTAAGCTGTAAGGAATGGGCCTGCCAAATTTTAGCCTTCTACCTACACGGGAAGTTGGAGAATTTGTGACGTTTGGAAAATTCAATATGGCGGCCGACAGTGGCGTCATACCACCGAAATAAGTACGTACATCGGTTTTGGTTAGCGCAGGGAAGCCACCTACCAAATTTCGTGAAGACGGGGTCATTCTTCTACCTACACGGGAAGTTGGAAAATTGGTGACGTTGGAAAGTTCAATATGGCGGCCGACAGTGGCGTCATACCATCGAAATAAGTAAGTACATCGGTTTGGGTTAGCACAGGGAAGCCGCCTACCAAATTTCGTGAAGATGGGGCCATAAATAAGAAAGTTCAACATGGCGGACTTTGTCGACCTTTATCGACCGTTATGACCGTTACGTGTAGAATTTCGAAATGAAACCTGCTTAACTTTTGTAAGTAAGCGGTAAGGAATGAGCCTGCCAAATTTCAGCCTTCTACCTACACGGGAAGTTGGAGAATTAGTGATGAGTGAGTGAGTGAGTGAGTGAGGGCTTTGCCTTTTATTAGTATAGATAACTATACAAACATATGGTTTCTACTTCGCGGATTTTCATCTATCGAGGAGGGATTACTGTAATCAAATTCAGTGTAATAGTAACCACAGCATACAGAGGTGTGTACATTTGAACAGGTACACATGTCATAAATATAGGAAGGACGGTTTTGGGTGTTTGAGAACTGTTAAAATTTGAATTTGATGATTGTATATAGCGCAGAACTGACTTCTCTGTACTATTCTGTCCTCTGCATCTCATGGAGTATAAAAGAAACACCACCATGCACCAAAATGTGGAGAGTGGGCAAGATTGGGGAAAAAACAAACAAACGCGGTCACTGATTACAACCGCATGAAGGTATGGAAATGAATATAATCTTTCATTAGTGCAAAAATGTTTTCCAAAATGTACTATACAGGTCATAAAATGAATTATTCCAAATGTCATATATATCTATGTCTCTCTTTTTTGTCAGAAGGTGCATACTAATTTGGTGTGAGCAGGAACATTCAAGAATAAAACTGAATAAAAAAAATCACATCCACAATCATTCTCAGTCATGTACACCACTCACACCCACGTCCACAGTTTTCCCAGTCCCAGTCTTGTTCACGCACAAGATCTGAAGTTATTATCAAATAAAGAGGTGGGAACGTGAACGTGACTGAGAGAATAAAACTGAAAAAAACGCTAACTTTCCCAAGTACTAAAAATTTACACCAGCTGTTACAGACACAAATCAAATGTATATTTTTATTATATAATATTAACAACTAGCAAAATACCCGCGCTTCGCAGCGGAGAAGTAGTGTGTTAAAGAAGTAATGAAAAAGAAAATGAAACATTTTGAAAATAACGTAACATGATTGTCAATGTAATTGTTTTGTCACTGTGTGTACATATACACATATACACATATATATATATACACACACACATATATACACATATATACATATATATATCTACATATATACACATACATATACATACACACATACATACACACACACACATATATACACACAAATACATATATATATACATACAAACGTATACATACATATATACACACACACACACACACATATATATATATATATATATATATATATATATACATACACTCTTTGGGGTGCAAGCAACTGTTGCTGGGGGTGGCAGAATCCATCAAGGAAGAAAAATGAAAAACATTATTTGTACAAATTCTTAATTTATTTATCCATTCCTAAATAATTAAATGGGCAGGCTATTTCGTATTAGTGCAATACGCTGTTTGTTAAAACGGATGACTCCCGCTCTTACATGCAAGTCTGCGTGGATATTATGAACTATCGTATCTGTTCAAGTTCTATTTAAATAATAGAAGGAATTTTTATTTAGTTGACAGAAATATCTTTGGTAGGAATGGTAAAAACAGACAGGAATATTATTCCTGAATAAATCAACTCAAACCTTAAATAACTTATAATATTTTGCTCTCCATAAAAATATATCCTGTCTAAATTATACAAGTTAGAAATAAAGTAAACGTTAAAAGAACAAACATTCAAATTTCTTTACTCTTATGTAATTTTATATAAAAAATAAACTTAGATTTTAAATATCCCAAAAGATTTTGCTCTCCATAAAAATATATCCTGTCAAAATTATACAAATTCAAATATGAACATGCTGCATAACAAAACCTGGAAATATAAATAAAATGTGTTCTTTTCAGCAATAACAAATCAAATCAATCAGTTGTCTTTGCTCATATGTCATTTTATCAAAGCTGGACGCCTGGTATGTTTTTTTGGCAACAAGTTCGTTTATGTTTGGTGTGAGGTTCTGTGTTGTGGAGATTCTCAGGATGGACTGCAGGTGCTCATCAGTGAGGTGACTCCTGTGTGCTGTTTTGTTAGTCTTCATCACTGAGAAGAGCTTCTCACACAGATATGTGCTACCAAACATGCACAAGGTTCGAGCCGCATGTAGATGGAGCTGGAGCATTTCTGCGGTAATGGAGTGAATAAACTGTGCAGGCCTTGCAGTATCATACTTTGCCTTTAGTGTGCCATTACACTGCAGCTCAATCACCTCCATCTGAATCTGCACAAGTGCAATTTCCACATTGACGGCAAATGGGTTGCGAAACAAGTCAAAATTCTTTTTTTGTTCTTCAAAGTCACCAAAGCGCCGTGCGAACTCAGTGCGCAGTGCGCTCAGTTTATCAGCAAAGTGCGTATTTGGGAACACCGTTGTGCCGAATTGGTTCAACATTACTTGGCAACAGGGAAAGTGGGGCAAGTTGCACTGGTGCATTTGTGTCTCCCATAAAAGCAGCTTCACTTGAAATCACTTTGTGATTGTGCACGGGTAAAAACGTCTGCTGAAGTGTCAGATTCTTCTTTAACTCTTCTGCTTTCTGTATCTTCTGCATTGCATTCAGGTCTTTCAGGTTATCCTGATGTTTTGTCTCATAGTGCCGTCTTAGATTAAATTCTGTAATTACAGCCACATTAGCTCCACAAATGAGAGACACAGGTTTACCGGCAATTTTAGTAAACATATACAAAGCCTCCCATCGGTTTTTAAAGGCTCTATTTTCAGAATCAACTTTTCTCTTCAGCATCGTGTGGGCTAGCTTCGCAATAACTTGCAGCATCATAAGCTAGACTTGATTAACGCGGTAAGTGTTCGGCAAGGCAGCTGAAGCGCTGCATTATGGGATCTGTAGTTTATTCTGTTACCAGCGCTTCATATACCCGGGCCATTAATAACAATACAGTAATACAGTATATAAAATGATCTCGCGGGCCGGATATAATTACACGCTGGGCCGGATGTGGCCTGCGGCCCTTGAGTTTGACACATATGGACTAAATAGAACTTGAAAAGATATATTTTTTCGTACATCGAGCTCGCGTGCTATTGTGGTTTTGCCTGCATGCCTCAATGTCACCCTCCCCTCGCTCTTACTTTTTTACCGTTCATCTAATGAATACACTGAGTATGGCTTTACCAAAACAATCATTGATGGCGAATAAAGTATCCATTATTCGAGTATGTAGATCGGGGTATATATACATATATATATACCCGTGTATCGCAGCGGAGAAGTAGTGTGTTAAAGAAGCTATGAAAAAGAAAAGGGAACATTTTAAAAATAACGTAACATGACTGTCAATATACAGTAATTGTTTTGTGAGTGTTATTGAGTGTTGCTGTCATCAAGGACTTGATTATCATTATTTCTTTCAATCAGGTTCGTATTTGTAGGATGTGTTGTGTTCAAGTTACATTCCGTGTTTGTCAATCGTTGTAAAGATAACAGGTTTCATTTATTGATTCGTTTCTTACTGCATCAATAAACAGCTCGTCTTCTTCTTTATCTGAGACCTGACACACTGCATGCACGGGTTTTTTTTTTTACACTGTCTTCCTTTAGTGGGACATTGACTTTTTCCACCGTGTGCTTTGTTTCCGAAGTAGCTGCACTTATGAATATGCTTGTATGTATCAGACGCTTCATATTTTTTTGCTGCCTTTTCAATTGTGTAATTCGGTTTTTGTTCAGCGCTCTTTGGAACTGTTGCTTTTTGTCTGTGCACTGCGTCAGTTCATGTGAGCCGCTCGGTGTACATGCATCGAAGTTTCCCAGCTGTGCTGGTGCCATTTCGTGCTATGTCCATGGCTGTATTTAATGTTACCGAAGTCCCGGCACTTAAAACTTTCTCTTGCAGTTTCGCTGAGTTTGTGCCAAACACCACCCTGACCATCTCATCTTCCTCTGCATAAGCACAGTCCTTCACCCGTGAATATTTAGTGGCAGTGTTTCTATTGGATTGCCGCTGGCGGACGGCCTTATATGGGCAGGCACTAAATTACAAACGCCAGCGGCAGCCTGTCTATGATCTTAATTTAAAGTTTAGGTTTACACTGTGCTTTGTTTCCGTAGTAGCATCACTCATGAATATAGTTGTATGTCACTCGCTCGCTTCTTATTGTTTCGCTGCCTTCTCAATTATATAATGCATGTTTTCTTCAGCGCTTTTTGTAGGTCTTCCTGGTTTTCTACGTACTGCGTGATTACGTGGGAGGCGTGATGATGTCACACGAAACTCCGCCCCCACGGCTTTCGCGCTCATCTCCATTACAGTAAATGGAGAAAAACAGCTTCCAGTTATGACCATTACGCATAGAATTTCGAAATGGAACCTGCTTAACTTTTGTAAGTGAGCTGTAAGGAATGAGCGTGCCAAATTTCAGCCTTATACCTACACGGGAAGTTGGAGAATTAGTGATGAGTGAGTGAGTGAGTGAGTGAGTCAGTGAGGGCTTTGCCTTTTATTAGTATAGATGAGAGCAACTCACTACGGTAAACTTGGGAGGCAGGTGGGCTCGAACCAGCGACCTCTTGATTAGGTGTCAGCAGTTCTCACCGCTGCACCACACAAGCTGTCATATCAATAGCCTACTGTAACCTGCTTTCCTTTTCATCGGTTATATTCTTGAATAAAAGCACACATGTTTTGTTCTACTTGTACCTTTTGTTAAAGTGTTTATTTGATATTTGGACTTCAGGCTTCACACATTATACACTTCATGTCTACATTTTGTCAATTATTACTAAAACATGAAAAACATTTCTGTTTTAATGATGTGTTTACATAGATTGTTGTAGACACAGAACACACTTGAAATGTAAGTATTTCAAACCATAATATATTATTTACCCTCTACAACTCCAGGCACTTCACTCCAAGACAAACACTGAGCACTGAAAACCTTCTTTGCGAATTGAGCTGCGGCAGTGGGCCAGGGGATGGGATAGCAGGCTGCTTGCTGCTTGTACTGATCGACACATTTACAACACAAAAGACGTTGATGGAGAGGTGCGAAGGAATTTAAGGTGGTCAGGGATTACTAGTTAGTGTTAAAAACGAACAACTGTCTGCAACATGTGAGCGTAATCCCCACAGAACACCAATGGCTGTACTAAGCTCAAGCATGCCAATGCCTCACTCTGATAAGTAAATTTATTCTCTTAAACATCCATCCTTATAAATGCAGGAATTTTCTTTCAGGCTCGCCACACCTTAAACGGCTCCAGACGTACAGGCTATAAGAAGCTGAACACCTACAAGGGAACTCACACTGACCATTATACAGGCTCCCTGTGTGCTCAGACATGCCATATCTCGCATCACACACCCACTGAGACGGCAATGTGTTCCCATGGCAGCACCTTCACTCCAAAACGGTAAGCGCTGAAATGTTCCAGTGTAGTGCTAAGTTAAATTAATAATGCTCAAGGCAACGTATTACCACAAGAAATGGACATGTTTACTTCTACAAAACAACAAGAGAAACTGACTGATCAAAATCTTTTCAACTTTACTACTGTGACTACAGACACACTAGCTTTCCTGATGTGCATGGAGAAAGCTGTACAGCCAAACTAAACAAAAATAAGTGTGGATAATTATTGACTTACCCTTGTATAATAGTATCCACTCTGGGATAATCCTGTAACAATAATATTAAATATATGGACATATTCATGTAAATAAAACACTATTGTAACAGGTAAGCAGAGATTTTTTCCTCAAAATGATATGGATTTCTAAAATATATGACCTTGAATCTTGTTCAGGATATATTTAAGAATATTTGAGTTGAGACAGGTGTCTGTGTGATGTACAATTTTTATCTGAACCATCTCATACTTTTACACAGAACAGATTCAAGAACAATCTACTGTATCTTGTTAATAGGTGAATTCTATGCCTTACCAGATATTCTAATTGAAAGGTCCTTTTCCCATCATTTTGTAAGTTCATTCACAATTGCATGCCCTGATATAAGCTGATAGTGTTTAAAAATACTGGCAGTGTCTTCAATATTACTAGCTGGCACGATTTCATGCATAGATATTAATGCAAGATTAAAGAAGCTTGACGACTTTCTTTCAACAAAGACTTTGTAACTTATAGAAAGTTATACTCAAATTAAAGTTGTTTCAAAGGATAAGTATACCTGTACATTGTTTGTATAAGTTTTAAATAGGCTTCCTTCATACTGCCTTATCAGATGGATATATTCAGATGACAGAGGGTGGGATTTGATATTAGATTTCAGTTTAAGGCTGATATATAGGTCTAGAGCTGTGGCTGAATACTTACAGGAAACCTCTGATTCAGTGTTACTTGGAGGTGCCAAGGTGGGCAAACTGGCATCCCGACCAGAAGGTTCTGCCTGACCGTGAAGTGCTTCCAGGGTCTAATCACGTGACTCCTGAAACACTTCTGGGTCTGGCATAAAAGAAACCACTCCACCTCATCCAAGTGAGTTGGAGATATGAGATGGAGGACAAGGCTTGCTTAGAGGAGAGTACAGGACCTGTAAAGGTGTTTGTGAATAATAAAATGTATTTTATTTTGATCCCTTGACTGTGTACGTATACTGTGTCTCAAATCCTGGGGCTCAGTGGCACCCCCAATCTGTTACATACTTTATATTTAAAGTTTTATTTATAAAAGAGTCAAAAAATAATCAAAAGACAGAAACTTGCCTCATATTGACTCCAAACCCAAAAGAACATTCTTAAAGAAGAACAAAGAATCCCAAACACATATATTTTAGTTAAAATATTGTCATAATAAATCATTTCTGGAAAATGATCTTGTACACAAGAGAGAAGCTCATTTAAACAGCACTGAATTCTTCAAGCAGTGTCAACATTGTAGAACATCCTCTGAGGGAGATGTACATTTAAAGATGAAAAGTTTAAAGAAAAGCGAGGGAAAACATTATCAAATGGAATATATGCTTCGTATTTGTGCACATCTGATTATCTTTAACAAGCAGAAGGTCAAATCACGTGCAGTGTCACAAGCCATCTATGAAAAACCTGGAAGAACTTTATTGTGGCTTGATGGACAAATGGAGGTGTTCTCAGTAGTCAATGCAAGAATGTAGAGAGACATTTTTCTTTTGAAAAAAAAAACCACAAGGGGTATCACAACATGATTTCATAAAACCATTGTACAGATTTTCATATATATAATACTCCACTGCCATTGATTCTGGACTGAAAAGAGGGTTTCCCTTTTCACAGAGGAGCACTAGGCATAAAAATAAACAGTAGAGTCATAGTTTCTAAGATGTGTTAATTCTTGCAAGAACTTTTCATCAGGACGTCAGAAAATATCCATACTGCAGTGGTAACATTTCTACAGATCAAAGTCAAATTTAGTAGTGGGATATTATTTTGTGCAAACATTTTCCAAAACAATCCTTTCCCAAGACTTAGCTTGCCTGAAATGTACCTATCTGAACACTTAAGTGAAGTGAAGTGAATTCTAATAAGCCATTTCCTACAAACCCACATCAGTAGAATTTTTGTTTCAAAGATGTTTGGTAATCCAGAACTAATAATCTTTTGTTTCCCCATTATCATTTATAGCATAGATCTGAAAAGATTTAATTCAGTTGAGGACTACCAAAGACTTTCTGTGCAAGGTTTGACTGCAGGAATTTAAAGAAGGATGATATTTCTGATTGGTTTGCAGCTTAGGACAACCTGCACACCAACAGTCCAAATCACCACAATAGAAATAATAACCCTTGCCTAATTGTTTGTTGTGCACAGCAAGGCTTAATTAATTTTTCTTCTGAAGCGCTAGAGTGATGTTTAATATTTAATTATTTCGTTTTTTAATACTTTGTCACAAAGCAACAATCTTTACAGAATTAAATAGATTCTTCTGCTAAGCCTTATTAGGTCAATGTTTTCATACATACAGTGGATTAAGAAAGTTTACAGATGCTGTAATTTCTGGACACTTTATTGTGTTTTAGATTTAATATTAAAAATACAAGTCACATGGATTTTTGTAATAGAAGATAATCTTGACCAATGAATGGAGGGGGTGGAGCAAATCTTCAATTCAAAAAGACAATCCTTTATAAGTTGTGTTTCCTGTTTATTAGGTCAAGTCAAGTTGGGGAGCATGCACTGGTACAGTGCGTTGCCGCACCCACTACACAACGAAACAACTCGGGATCCCAGCTGGCAACCCCTCAGGCAGACACGCAGTCCAGTCCCACCCTCTGGAAATGATCCTCTATCTGCTGCAGCCAGGTGTTACATGGGCGACCCCTTGGTCTGGTCCAGCCACTCGAGTCCCTAAAAATGAGGATCTTACGAGCTGGATCACCCTCAGGGAAACGCGCTAAATGGCTGTAGTGCCGTAACTGTCACTCCCTCACAATGCAGATAATGTGCCTCATTCAGGACTCCATGGGCAACCGCTTATTTGACACAAAGTCAAACCAACGGTACCCAAGGATTTTCTGGAGAGACACAGTACCAAAGGAGTCCAGTCTTCGTCTCACGTCACTGGATAGCGCCCATGTCTCGCAACCATATAGCAAGACAGGAAGCACCAGGACTCTAAAGACTTGGACATTCATACTTTTGCAAAGAGAGTGCCATACGCCCCTTTCCAGCAACCTCATGACCCCCATGCTCTCCCAATCCGTCTACTGACTTCATAGGAAGAGTCACCAGAGACATGAATGTAACTGCCAAAGTAAGTAAACCTCTCAACAAGGTCGACACTCTATCTGCAAACAGACACACTGCTGATGGCAGACCCCTGAGGTCATTAAAGGCCTGGATCTTGGTTTTTATCCAGGACACTCGCAAGCCCAGACACTCAGACTCCTTGCTCAGTCTCTCGAGTGCCCTGATCAAAGCCTCCATCGAGTGGTTCAGTTGCTGGGGCTCAGTTGATTGAGTTCCTGTGCACTAGTTCTTTAGCAAAAAATGCATATGTTTTCTATATTTTGAACATACAACTGGGTCACTAATACATGGATTATGAAACAAAAGTAACATGAGTTTTTTTTATCTTTTTTTCAACTATTTTGTGCTGTTACTAAAGCACCCAGCAGAGTATAGAAAAGGTGGATAAGACCCAGTCAGACCTGTTTCCAGTGCTTTTCACACATCCATCACAAGCATCCTCTACACATAATAAATTCTATATCCTTATCCCCCAACCTGTCATGGCACACTCCCCATCTGCTGTTCCTCCAAGAACTGTTACCATCAATAGCAGAACTGTTACCATCAATATCAGCAGTCTCAACATTGATTGAAATGATAAGTTTAAGAAGTAGTTTAATGATTTTAGTGTGCTTTGTTTTCTCTCTGCTTTCTCATGTTTCAGACGTTACGTATCAAGCACCTACCAAATGTTCAAGCAAACATTTTCTTTATTTACCAGATGGACTCTTCATATTGTTAATGCATCATTCATAACAGACAGTTTTCCAGAAACATGGAATTTTTAATTAATATATACTATTCTTTTGCAATCTATTACAAGTTGCAGCACTTCCTGGTGTTGCGGAAGTGCTGCATGGGCACCCGGAAGCACTACAGGTGCGCCTGGATTCTCTTCTGGTAGCACTTCCTGGTGTGGCAGAAGTGCTGCTGTCCATGGCTCTGGAATATTCCAAGCATTCTCTCTCTCTCTCTCTCTCTCTCTCTATATATATATATATATATATATATATATTGTGAACTTGAACCCGGACACAGGCAGACGGACAACATAGTTTCACCCAACACACGTTTATTTACAATCTATGTACAGTGCACGAACCCCAGTGCCTCTTGCACCGACCACAGGGGGGGACCACAGTGCCCCACCGCTAGCGAAGACACGTGGGTCTGAGCGACACTCCCCGAAAGGGCAGCACATCCCCAGAGAGGGTCCTACTATGTCCCCAGGGTCCAACACGGCACCCTGGGACATCTCAGTTCGGCACCCCCTCCGACGCCAACGTGCCCCTCTGGTCTGCGCCGCTCTCGCCCCCGACGTCTCCACCAGCTGGGTCACCATCGGCCTCCCGGCGGGGAGCCCTCCCGCGGAGCGGCCTGTTCCAGGAGGGCAGGTCCCCAACGACGTCGGTTCCAGCGCTCGTCGGGGCTTCGGACCTACAAAAAGAGAAAAGGGAGAGCCAGAAGCACTGCCAGGACACTCACCCCGAGCGTCCTGTCGGTCTTTGTACCGGCAGTGCTCCTGCCACCCTCCGACAGCCCCCGACTTGCCTGCTAGAGTCCTAAGCCGCAGGTTCCATGCCCGTCCTTGAGCTGTCCTCGGGACCGCCCTCGCAGACGGCTCGCCCAGCCGCCCAGGGGATTCCCTCTGCCTCCGCAGAGGACGCCCTTTCCTTGGACGCTCGCACCCAGCGAGACGCCCCTTCCTATCGGAGGAACCGCCATTCCTCCCTCGGTTCCTCCTTCTTCTCTTGGACGGCTTGACGGTCTGGGTCTGAGCATGGCAATAGCCCAAATCCAGCCCCGTCTGCGTCCCTGCAGAGCGACATGAGACTGCCGCGAGCTTAGAGCGCAGGGCGCTAGGACTCAGGGCACTCAGCAGCCCCGATCCTACCAACCCCTGCATGCTCGATCTCCTCGCCTCGTCAGCTGTCTGTACCGCCGCGTCCGCTGTTTGGGAGTCGCCTACTTGAAGCAACTCCCGTAAACAGTCACGGCCATGTTCGGCGAACTCCCCCACATGCTTTACGGGGATGGCAATACTCACCACCCCCGCTGTGCTCTGCCGGCCTCCGGTTCCAGCGCCGCGCCAATCCTCCGTCTCCCACGGCGTCTCTCCCGGCGCGACCGCCTTCCCCGTCAGCTGCTCTAAACGAGCGGCGAGAGCACTCAGCACCTGCTGCAAAGGCGAACACATAGAGACAGACGGTGGTGGGCTTACCTGTCCATCAGCCCCACTCCCTGCCTGTCTCCTGTGGGCCAGCCCCTCTGGCCCAATCGGGTCTCTCGTAGGCACGAGACTGGCAACCCTTGGTCCCGCCTCCATCCAATCCTCGGCCGGCGGCCCGCGGCCATCTTGTCTTCCCCTCTCTGGGTGCGGTGGCATGCTTCCTCGCAGCGTCGCAGCTGCTGCGAATTACCGACCTGCAGCGGCTCCGATCTCGCAGCCTCCTCCCCTGCCGCCCTCGCGCTGCCGACAGCCTGTGGACCGGCGTGCTCCTGCCACGGACGCGGATCCGGATCGTCCCAGAAACAAGGTAAAGCCGACCCCGCAGGGCCGATTACCATAGGGCAGGGCACTTACCTTCCGGATCCCGTCATGCCGAGGCCCCTGCCTCGGTGTGGGCTTCTGCGTCGCAACGCCGGTCGGGCCGTCCTTTTCGGCAGCGCAACTCTCGGAGCCCGCTGCGTTCTGGCAACGCCCGTTCTCTCTCCTCCGCACCCGGGGATGGCCATTCTGCAGTCCGGCGGCGGTCCCTGGGGTAAACCGCTCCCGCGGGGTTGTGCTCTCGGTCTGGAGGAGGCACAAGCCCTCCTCTGGTCCTCCTGGGCATCCCAAGATACAAGTTTAATGAGAAGACGCAGGGTTTAAACAAGACTTTTGATCACTTTGTAACAGAGTTAAAATTGCTGTAACGGAGTTTAAATTGCTGGTATGCCAGGTCTGAGCTAACATTAAATAAAGCTGTGGACATCGCAAGATCGCACGAGATAGCACAAGCACAGCTGAGAAGCTTCGATGCATGTACTCCGAGCGGCTCACGTGAACTGACTTTGCAGAACTGGGAAAGGTTAAATTAAGTTCATAGACACACTACCGCTAAATATTAGCAGGCAAATCCATTACTTAATACTGGAAATGCCTGTTAAACATCTTACATTCACGAGTATCGATTTGGGTAGTGAACACTTCGATGAATGAAACTTGTTATCTTTACAACGGTTGACAAACACGGAATATAACTTGAACACAACACATCCTCCAAATACGAACCTGATTGAAAGAAATAATGATAATCAAATCCTTGATGACAGCAACACTCATAACAGTGACAAAACTATTACATTCACAATCATGTTACGTTATTTTTAAAATGTTTCCTTTTCTTAGCACAAGCACAGCTGAGAAGCTTCAATGCATGTACTCCGAGCGGCTCACGTGAACTGACTTTGCAGGACTGGGAAAGGTTAAATTAAGGTCTTAGACACGCTACCGCTAAATATTTGCAGGCAAATCCACAACCTAATACCGGGAATGCCTGTTAAACATCTTAGATTCACGAGTACCGATTTGGGTAGTGCACACTTCGATGAATGAAACCTGTTATCTTTACGACGGTTGACAAACACGGAATATAACTTGAACACAACACATCCTCCAAATACGAACCTGATTGAAAGAAATAATGATAATCAAATCCTTGATGACAGCAGCACTCATAACAGTGACAAAACTATTACATTGGTGTAATAGTCTTGGTTCACGTACAACTCGGTTCACGACCAAAAAGTTTGCCAAACTTTTGCCTCGGTTCACAACCACACACTCGGTATACGAACAAGCCAGTTTCCCTTGCCTGCCTGAGCTGAGAGAGAGAGAGAGAGAGAGAGAGAGAGAGAGAGAGAGAGTAAACGAGCGAGCCACGTGCCTGCTGGGGAGGGGGAGGGGGAGATTGCTGCACGTGTTTGCCTGCCTATCTGCCTGCCTGTGCCGGGGTGGAGTTGGGGGGAGGGGATGGTTCGCTTGCACTACTGCCTGCCTTCTGCATAGGGGGAGGGGGGGTCAGCTGAGACTCTTTCTCTGAGAAGCAGGCAGTACGTGCAAGCGAACCACCCCCCCAACAGGCAGGCTGAGAGAGAAAGAGAGAGAGAGAAAGCGAGCGAGCCGCGTGGCTGCAAGAGCCCTGTTCATTGTTCTCAGTCAGACATGCATGCGTTGCCTGCACTCTCTTTGTGCTCTACAGTATTTCGTGTGCTTTTGCAGTTAACTATGGCTTCTAAGCAAGTGAAGAGTGGTGAGAAGAAAGTTTTGAAGAAAATTGAAATCGAAGTAAAGAAAGAAATTACAAGAGGTGGAAAAACTGTTTACCAGTTTACTCATTTACCAATTTGAGAACCCTCGTGCTTTCAAGCAGCACAATGTAAACAAAGCCAGACTGCCAGTAATGTGGGGGGCAAACACGAAGGGTTGGGTCACAAGAACTTTCTTTTTGGAATGGCTGCATGAGGCTTTCGCTCCCACCAGCTAAACAGCTAAAAACACAAGAAACCCAAGAAATCACAAGACGGAAAACACCTGAAGGAAAACACTTCATGCCAGAACTCGACTCATGCAGGGTTAGTTTTCTTGGTGGTTTTTGTATTACGGATTTTTCAAAAGTTAATTTTTCAGTTCGTAGTGTGAATTGTTGCAATGTTACTTTTCTCTTTTTTCAAATGTTCGCTTTTTTCTCTGTGCTTAAAACTCATGAAAGCGTTTACAGATGGAGTTGTTCATATCGCGATTAGTTGCAATGTTACTTTTCTCTTTTTTTTCAAATGTTCGCTTTTTTCCCTGTGCTTAAAACTCATGAAAGCGTTTACAGATGGAGTTGTTCATAGCGCGATTAGTTGCAATGTTACTTTTCTCTTTTTTCAAATGTTTCTTTTTTTCCGCTGTGCTTAAAACTCATTTTAAAAAAAATGTTTACAGCGATCTGGCTGTAAGGCTATTAGCATGAACTCCTGCAATGTTTTTTGGTTGCTTGTGGTTGGTTTTTAAAGTTCAGATTTGTTCTAATGTTACTTTTTTTCCACTGTGCTTAAACCTCATTTTATAAAAAGTGTTTACAGCAATCGGAATGTAAGGCTAAAATAGCGTGATCTTGTTACTTTTTTGGTTGCTTGTGGTTGATTGGTTTTTAAATAAATTTCGGATTTGTTCTAATGTTCCTTTTTTTCCCGCTGTGCTTAAAACTCATTTTAAAAAAAGTGTTTACAGCGATCGGGCTTTAAGGTTAATAGCGTGATCTCCTGCAATCTTACTTTTTTGGTTGCTTGTGGTTGGTTTTTAAATACACTTCGGATTTGTTCTAATGTTCCTTTTTTTTCCGCTGTGCTTAAAACTCATTTTAAAAAAACTGCGCACATGCTGCTGACAGAGGGAGTGTGTGCTACAGAGAGATTAGAAAGCGAGCACGTGCTACAGAGAGATTAGAGAGCGCAAGCAAGCAAGCGCAGAGAGAGAGAGAGAGAGAGAGAGAGAGAGCAAGCAGTGCTGCTGACAGGGAAAGGAAGGGAGGGGGAGGAAGGGAGGGGGGTGGGTGGTACAGAGAGAGATAGAGAGCGCGCGAGCAGGCTGACCAGGGAGCCTGGGTGTTTTGTGTCAGTGTTATTCAATGTTTTTACTTTAGTTTACTATTACACTGTGCATTCTATGGTGTAATTAACTATATTTGTGCTTAATCTTTACATATATTTACATATTTACATACAGTTCGTGCGGTCTGGAACGGATTAATTGTATTTACATACAATCCTATAGGGGAAATTGCTTCAGTTCACTACCAACTCGGTTTACGACCAAAGTTCTGGAACGAATTATGGTCGTGAACAGAGGATCCACTGTATACTCAGCAAAAAAAGAAACGTCCCTTTTTCAGGACTGTGTATTTCAACAATAATGTTTTAAAAATCCAAATAACTTTACAGATCTTCATTGTAAATTGTTTAAACAATGTTTTCCATGCATGTTCAATTAACCATAATCAATTAATTAACATGCACCTGTAGAATGGTC
>JANRMT010062814.1:49608243-49638637 GCA_026402145.1 Polypterus bichir lapradei
ATGTCTTATGGTGTTGACTCTTTTAGTGTTCATACAAATATTTACACATTAAGTCTACTGAAAGTAAAAACAGTTGAAAGTCAGGGGACGTTTCTTTTTTTGCTGAGTATATATATATATATATATATATATATATATATACAGTATATGTAGATATGTATATATATGTATATATGTGTGTGTGTCTATATATATATATATGTATATGTATGTATGTGTGTATATATATATGTGTGTATATGTATGTGTGTATATATGTAGATATATATATGTATATGTATATATATGTTTATATGTGTGTGTGTGTGTGTATATATATATATATATATATATATATGACAGCAACACTCATAACAGTGACAAAACAATTACATTGTCAATCATGTTACGTTATTTTTAAAATGTTTCCTTTTTTTTTTCATTACTTCTTTAACACACTACTTCTCCGCTGCGAAGCATTGTCAAGAATGTTACGTTATTTTTAAAATGTTTTCTTTTCTTTTTCATTACTTCTTTAACACACTACTTCTCCGCTGCGAAGCGCAGGTATTTTGCTAGTTAATTAATAAAAGGAAAAGGACTGAATGTATCTCAAAGATTTGTTAAATGAACCGTAAGCACATGAAATCTCTGCCTCGTCTTAGGAAAGATACCATGTAATTTTCCAAGGTTAGAATTAGGCAATTGAGTAATGAACACCCCTCCAGAAAATGGGGATAAACTGATGGGAAAACCCATACACCTATGAAGCATTGCTAAGATCAGTGGGAAAATCTGCAATACACCTCTCTTAACGAAGAGGTGTTCAGAATAATGGGAGAGTCGACAATATTCAGAAATTCCTGGTGTCTTTAGCTTATAGTTATTAAGTTCTCCATATTATGAGTCAGATGATGTGATATATTAGATAAGGTGACAAAATTAGAAATAAATATAAAAGGACATGAACTGTTTACTTGATTGTTTACTCCATGGACTGAGACATTTGTGCATAACTCTGTTATGCACATTTGTGCATAACTTTTGAAAATAAAGTAATGTTCTGCATTCTCATCTGGACTCCAAAACCACCTTCTTTGAAGATGGAGGAAATTGTTTTCCATGACAGATTAAATGTGTTTATGTTAGATCAGTACTTAAGTACTGTTCTTAATTTTAGGACAATTTGTAATCTCCCTTTTTAAAGTAAGATTTTAGAGAAAGATGATTACCTCCAGATCACTGATTTTTTTGCATAATAATTATATTTTTGAAAACTTCAACAATCTTAGAGATAATACTGAGGCAAACAAGGCATCTATTCAGTTTTACTAGATCTTATTGCTGCATTTAGTGCTGCCTTTGACACTATTGATCATCAGATTAATATATATAGTCTTAAAGCATTTGAATTTCCTGGGATGGCTTTAAATTGGTTTAAGACATACATGACTGATTTTTTTAAGGTTAAAATAAATAACCACACATCATCCTATGCAAGAGTTGCTATGGAATAGCATACTTGCGGAATCCCTGGCCCATTACCATTCTCCCTTCACATACTACCACTAGGCAATTTTATTAAAAACTTTGAGGTTTATTTTAACTTTTATGCTGATGATATTCAAATGTATGTAGTGGTTGAGGCTAGTTCTCTAGATGTAATAAATAATGTCAAACAGTGCTTAATTGCTAAAAATGAATTGATATTTAACAACTTTTTAAATTTGAATGAAGAAAAAACTAAATTAATAGTTATGGGACCCTTGGCACTGAGGCATAATCTTAAGTCAAGGCCTGACTGAGTGGTAACACAAACAAAAACTCACGTTAGAAAGGATGTTTTAATACTTGATTGTGAATTGAGTTTTACTAACCATATTGCACATATTACAAAGACAACATTCTATCATGTGAGGAATATAGCAAACACCAGATCTTTTTTTTATCAGTGAATAACACTAAAATATTGATACATGGTTTTATTACTAGTTGCATTGACTACTGTAATTCCTTTTTTGCTTAAAACAACCATGTGTAAGTTCAAAATGCTGGTGCTAAAATATTAAAAACAAAGAAAACAGAACTAATTACACCTGGGTACCCTCCATTGGCTTCTGTTATCTTTTAGAATGCATTTTAAGGTTCATAAAAAGCATTAAATGGACTAGTACCTTCTTATATCACTTCTTAATTGTTATTATCCTACTTGAAATCTGAGATCCTCATACTTTTAGCTTTTGTCTATACCAAGGTCGAAACATACAGTAAATACAGTGGTGAGGCAGCTTTTAGCTGTTATGCTCCCAAAGTATGGAACACACTGCCAGAGAAGATCAAAGGCACTGAGTCAATTTACATTTTCCAAACGTTATAATAAAAACATCTTTTATAGATTGTCTTTTTAGTGTATTTTTCCTCATTTGTTTATTGTATTATTTCACTTCATTTCATTTTTATTTCATTTTCTTGTATAAATTTATTTCTGTTTCATTTTGTTATAGTACATATGACTTTGTGTTATTACTTTACTTTTACATTCTACATTTTAATTTAATTTATTGAATGGTAAGATTAATGTTTTATGCTTTATCTCCTCTTTTTCCCATTTGTGAAGCACTTTGAATTAAATGTATAAATGGTGCTATCTAGTGTGAATTAAGAAGGGACCATAAAGGTCGCCACTTGCACAGAATATAGTACGACCATAGAAGACATTTTAACTTTGAGATGTTGCAATCAACTGCTTCCATTTATGATAATCATCTTTTCCAATCATCCTTGACTTACAAGTTTTCAATAAATTTAACACTCCTTCGCACCTGGGACCCTAAGAGATTTCTATAATAATAATAAGTTTCAATAATTTAAATATCTTCATCTCAAGTTTAATCTTCCAGCAGCACTTTTTTACTGTTACATAAGAAATTTCGGGAAATATACTTACCAAGCTTCCCTAATCTCCCTTTAAAACACCGATTGAAGGTTTAACATCTTGAAATAATGAAAATATAAACAATATTTCTATTCTACCACTCTCTTTCAAAAAGTACTCCTTAAAAGACTTAATATACAGAAGAGTTGGAAAAGGATTTCAATCAGGACTTTAGACAAAGAATGGACATTAGAACATAGTGTAATTCAACTAAAATTATAAATTGCACACTCTTACACCCTAGGTTCTCAAAATTATACCCGGGCCAAGAACCAAATTGCCATCTCATTCAGCGGCATGTTTTGGGACTGACCCACACTCTGAGCATACTGGGAAAAAATAATTGTCTACATTTAATGATGCTCAGTCTTTGGAGCTTTGCACCACTGGACACACTGAAGGAGAAGCTCCCCTGCATCACACAGGCCACAGTCTGGAGAGAGGCAGGAAAGATAACATTTTTCAACTGGAGAAATTCTAATGCATAGACTTTAACAAAGCTAAAACAAATGTCCTATTCAGTTTAAAATTAGAAAATATCATATTTTCTGTCTGAAGAACTGTTCATAGCTTTCTTGCTCTTTGAAAAGATTTATTAATGTTGTACTTAGGAAAGCATGCTGGGCCTCTGTTAACTCTCTAGATGTTTTAGTATATTTGACTGACAGCTGCATAATGGCTTCTCCTATTTCATGGCTTTCCAGATAGGCTGGATATGGTGTTGAAGCAAAATTTGAAATTCATATTAAGTAATGTATTACTTATGCTAATTTGTCCTGTAACATAATATTTGTAATGTATTCTTTTAAAATGAGTAAAGATGAAAAATAGATTATATGTTTGCATTATTAGCAATATTCATCTCCCGTAGCTTCTCAACATTTCCAAGTTCTTTTTAACGCTGGTCTTATTTTTCTTTATGCTATAGAGCTGAATTCTCTTTAAATGCATGATCTCACATGCTCTTAAGGTTAATGCTGATGTTATTTTTTTATGTTAAACAGTTGCTTTATATTAAGTATTTTTACTGTCTGCTTTCAATGTAAATTGTACAGAAATGTTACCTACCATGTAGTATCTTCCAATTTCTGACAAATTCTTTCCCAACAGCAGGAATGAGTTCAACTTAGTTCTTCACACTCATTGCTAAACTAATGTATGGTAAGGGCAGTAATTGAGAAAACAGAGCTTTAAATCAAAAACAAATTGAGTCACATGTAAAATATTTTGGTCTAGCTAATTTAACCAAGTACAGTTTGTATAATGATTTTTAATCTAAATAGAGAATGTAAGGATTTTAGTTATGTGGCATTGTTTCACACTTTAGCAGTAAAGAGGGACAAGTTTAAGGAGAAAACAAACCCAGAGATGTTTTTTATTTCTCACTGTTTTTTGAGTAACATTTTATATTGGATGTAGGAAGCAATTGAGTCCTTCAATTAGTGTTTTTATTAAGGAATGGCTCTGTTACTCAAAATATAGCAGAAGAGAGTTGTTTTGCATTAAATATTGATATTATTAAACAATATAGAAAGATTTTTATCACTAATTGTGCAAACAAGCAATTGCTTCACATTTTAGTTTTACCATGCCATAGTGAAGTTGAAATTTCCAATACGTGCAGATTAATTATAATTTTTCAAATCTACTGTAAGGATGATAGCACAGAAAATCAAGCAAACCTGTAATAAAAAAATTAAATTTGGAAAAAGTTGAAAGAATACAATTTTCTTTCATCTATAAGCAAAGCTTATTCTACCTATTCTTCTGTGTCTTTTGATTAAGAGAAGAAAGTGTCATTTTTACCAAGAGGCTAATGTATTTATCTTATTCATAAAAGTGCTCAAAAGAGGTAATTCATTCAGTGGATATTCAAAAGATGAAGGAAAAAAATTGTCTAAATAAAATCCTGCTGTTCTTTTGCTTCTGTTTACTATTTGTCTGCCTAATTTGAAAAAAAGAAAGTTTGTAGAAATAAAAGCATTCCTCTTTTGATTTCAT
Source organism: Polypterus bichir lapradei (assembly GCA_026402145.1). Lineage (NCBI taxonomy): Eukaryota > Metazoa > Chordata > Cladistia > Polypteriformes > Polypteridae > Polypterus > Polypterus bichir. Next base: position 49,613,159 of record JANRMT010062814.1, read on the forward strand.
ACTAAAGAAGATGTGTATCAAATCCTAAGACCTTGCGAGAAAGGAACATATTTTTTAATAAACTGAATAATCCATTGCTAATTAGTTGTTGCTGAGCTGTCCTTATATTGCAAAGAAAAAAGCTGCTGTCTTATTAACTGTACAAGTGTGATGTTTTATCATATTTCTTTATTTTTTCCTCACTTAATAGCAATAACTCAGATATTATGCTATTGTGAGCTTTTAAAAATCCAAAGGCCACACTTGGTCAAACAGAGCAAATTTTTACAGTTTCCAGAAAGGTGTGTAGGATGTGAAAGGATTCCACAATTCCAGTCGACACTTAACTCCAATATTGAGATAACATGGCAGTTCAGCACAGAAGTACAACAATGCGTTAACATTACTTTTTTTTTAATAATGTACCAGAAAGGCACCTTTCTGGCTTTTCTACATACACAGAATAATGTAAAGAAGACACTGATTATAAGACCAGTGTGTTTATTGCATACACAAGCGAAGAATAAAGAAAAGGGACAATATAAAAGGCAAAAGAACAGACTGAAAGGAGACCAGTGGCTTCCTTTGTTGTTTTCTTTCCCTGTCACTCTGGCATGAAGCCCGACTCCCAAGTAACTCCAGAACCCTTACCCATTTTACTTTACATCAGTTTGTGTCTCTCTCTGTCTCCTGTAACCAATAGCATATCTTTCTTTCAACAGTATAGGTTCATTTCACTCTCCAAACAACTCTGGACTTCAACAACTTCTAGGTCAGTCTTTTAATTCATACGTCAGTTCAGGAGGAACTCTCTTTGGGTACAGGGGTACTGGAACATGCCACTTTTTACAGTATATCAGGATGATACCCTGTGGTTCTTGAGCCCTAGTGTGACTTTAATCCCTGGGAACTTAGTAGTTCACGAACAGAGTGTAAAAATAGGTAGGCGTGAGACACACAGAGACACTTACTGATGGGAAGCTGCACGTAAAAACAGTAATCAAAATCAGTGTAACTCAAAGCTTAGCACAGTAGCACAGTTTAGCAATGACACAACAAAAAATGATAAATACAAAAAGGAAACATAGGGACTGTTTACAAATATACTGCTCAAAAAAATTAAAGGAACACAGTATAGCATCAAGTCAATGAAACTTCTGGGATATTGATCTGGTCAGTTAAGTAGCAGATGGGGTTGTTAATCAGTTTCAGCTGCTTTGGTGTTAATGAAATTAACAAGAGGTGTACTAGAGGGGCAACAATGAGATGACCCCCAAAACAGGAATGGTTTAACAGGTGGAGACCACTGACATTTTTCCCTCCTTATCTTTTCTGACTGTTTTTTTTTTACTAGTTTTGCATTTGACTATGATCAGTGTCACTACTGGTAGGGCAAAGTGATACCTGGACCCTACAGAGGTTGCACAGGTAGTCCAACTTCTCCACGATGGCACATCATTATGTGTCATTGTCAGAAGGTGTGCTGTGTCTCCCAGCACAGTCTCAAGGGCATGGAGGAGATTCCAGGAGACAGGCAGTTACTCCAGGAGAGCTGGAGTTGGCCGTAGAAGGTCCTTAATCCATCAGTAGGACTGGTATCTGTTCCTTTGGGCAAGGAGAAACAGGATGAGCACTGTCAGAGCCCTACAAAATGACCTCCAGCAGGCCACTGGTGTGAATCTCTCTGATCAAACAATCAGAAACAGACTTCAAGAAGGTGGCCTGAGGGCCCGACATCCTCTAGTGGGCCCTATGCTCACTGCCCGGCACCGTGGAGCTCGATTGGCATTTGCCATAGAATACCAGAATTGGCAGGTCCACCACTGGTGCCCTGTGCTTTTCACAGATGAGAGCAGGCTCACCCTGAACACATGTGACAGACTGGAAAGGGTCTGGAGAAGCTGCCTGTAACATCGTTCAGTATGACTGGTTTGGTGGTGGGTCAGTGATGGTCTGGGAAGGCATATCCATGGAAGGACGCACAGACCTCTACAGGCCAGACAACAGCAGCTTGACTGCCATTAGGTATAGGGATGAAATCCTTGGACCCATTGTCAGACCATGGGCTGGTGCAGTGGGTCCTGGGTTCCTCCTGGCGCATGACAATGCCCGGCCTCATGTGGCGAGAGTATGCAGGCAGTTTCTGGAGGATGAAGGAATTGATACCATTGACTGGCTCCCTCGCTCGCCTCACCTAGATCCAATAGAACACTTCTGGGACATTATGTTTCGGTCCATCCGACGCTGGCAGGTTGCACCTCAGACTGTCCAGGAGCTCTGTGATTCTCTGATCCAGATCTGGGAGGAGATCCTCCAGGACACCATCTGTCGTCTCTTTAGGACCGTGCTCTGATGTTTCAGGCATGCATACAAGCACGTGGGGGCCATACAAACTACAGAGTATGATTTTGAGTTGCTGTAATGAAAGTTCGGCAAAATGGACTCACCTGCTGCATCATTTTCTCACTTTGATTTTCGGGGTGTCTTTGAATTCAGCCCTCTGTAGGTTGATCATTTTCATTTCCATTAAACAATGTGGTATCCTTTTGTTCCTAACACATTACCCATATCAGTATAGATATACAGCAGGATTTTTTTCTCCCATTGAGATCTGATGTGTTCCTTTAATTTTTTTGAGTAGTTTATATACAAGACTGTACCTTCTGGAGTGCTGCAGTGAAAAATAATGAAAAAGAAAAGTCTAGTCTTCCTAAACAATATTTAGAAGTCCAGGAAGCTGTTTTAAGGAAAATCTAAATGAAAACAAAGATCAAATAATCAGAAAATCAAATAAGCACACACCTCAGCAATTCTCCTCTGCACTCCTCTAAGTAGACTGGAGGTTTACTTCAAAACACCGAAACTATCTTCTCTACTACTAATGGTCAGCAGTTTGGATCACCTAAAAGACAACTCCAAGCGTCAGTGCAGGCATATTATACAGCCGGAGGGTTTTAATGTCTAGTCCCCCATGATGCTTCAGGTATCTTCCAATTTCTGCACACATAACAACGCTAGCTATGCCACATGTCCTCATTCCAATATGAACTCACTGCTTCTGCAATTCTTTGAGTTTTACGTCTACTCTTCTCAACTTGTGTGCCACCTGCTGTTCATGCTCCAGGGTCCATAGCGTCACACTGCTGTTGGGAAGATGGTCTCCAAATTTCTTGGACAACCACTACTACAGCTTTTGTATGCCATCATGAAGTTGCAAATACTGAAGTGTATCTGTCTGGCACCAACTCAATTTCTTAAGGTAATAGAACCTTTAATTGTATAAAAGTGTTTAAGGCTGTAAACAATTAAATCTGTGACTTCTATGGAAAAATGCTATTTCTGTCAGGCAGCTCATCACAGTCAGGTAGGTCTCCAACTCTAATGTGTCTAATAAGCATTTATGTGCAGTTCCAACTTAACTTCCTATCTATAGGACATGTACAGCCAAGTAAGGTTCTGGAGGTGTCTGGGTCTCTTGAATGGCCTCCATTATATTTTTTGGAATTGGCATAAGTCTGAGAATTCTCTTCCTCTCCATCTCTTTTCCCAAAAGGATATTTCCCTACAGTTTACCATCCCATTGTACTGCCACCTTGAAGATTTAATTGGGAGGAAAATAACAGCACAAGATAAAACATCGGGATTGACTGAGGCAAAATGTAACCAGTGCTTTACTACAAAAATAAAGAAATAATGATTTGCCATACCCAACATGTAAGCCAGAAGTTAAGGTTGAGAAAAACACACAAGAGTTCTTAAATTCCTGAGAATTCTGAAATTTATCCTCTAACTTTGATGAATATTATCATATGACCATTTTGCACAACATCTATTACTCAGAAGGTACCAATTAATGCCTTCAAAATGGCACTGCCCAAACTTAAAATGGTAGTGCAATTTTATAAATATTTTCTTTTAAACTCTGTGTGGTTAAATATGCAAAAAATAAGCCTCTAAATAACTTATTCACACTAAGAATTACAACACCTGCCCCCACTGCTGTTATCCAGATTCAGGAGGGTTTCAGGGAGCAGAGATACCATCTTCTAGTATTTCCTTTTGAATAATTTAAGGTGTGGAGCCAACCCGGACACAGACAGGCGGACATGTTGTTACTCACCACCACACGTTTATTATTTACAATATTTACACAATAAAGTCACACAGACTCAGTCTATTTAGTGCACAAATACCCCAACACACAGTCCTGGCCACAAAATGCCTTTCTTTAGGCCGTCTCCACACCTCTTCTGCCTCGTCCTGCTTCCACCCGACTCCAGCCTCGAATGAAGGGAGACGGCCCCTTTTATCCTCTCCCAAACGAGCTCCAGGTGGCTCCCGGCATTCCCTTGTTGGCCACGCCCCAGCGTGGCGGAAGTGCTGGCTGTTCTCCCGGCAGCTCTCCGGGTGCCCTTCTAATTCTTCCCTCCAGCACTTCCTGGTGTGGCGGAAGTGCTGAGGTAACAGGTCCCCAAGGCATTGGGGTGCCTCCTGGCGGTGACCATGGGCCCCTACAGGGTGGGGCTTCCATGCCTTGAACCTGTGGCCCCCAAAGCAACCAGGAAGGCGGCCCCCACGTGATCCCAGATGGGCACACGCCCACTTCCGGTCCTCCAAGGCTTCCCGGCCGGGTCGTCGCCCCTGGCATCCGCGACAAAGGCAAAAGTAAAATCTGAGGGGGGGGGGGGAAGTGATGGCCAACATGGAAGAGTATTTCTGGGATTCCTCCTACTTCCCCTATATCTCTTTCTTTTCCATCTATTCTGTTTTAATTTGTTTTGTTTATAATAAATAAAAATATAATGGAAATTCTGAGTTAGTCCTGCGCTGTTTTCTTGTCCCAACCATTTCAGGACTAAGCACAGTCCTTTCATTGCTGTACACAAGGGCACAATTCCTTGCTCATATCATAGGAGCATTCGAGTTCATGTGGTATGGTGGTGTGTCCCCTGCCTTCACTGTGTAGGTGTGAACACTTATTTTTCATTCAGCAGGACTCGCTTACACCACTCAGGAATAAATGTTTGCAATGACAATCATTCTCTCATTCTGTTCTATAGCATCCTAAAGTGTTTAGCCTAGTTGAAAAAGTTCTCCTCTAAGACAGTGGCACAGTTCAGTACCTGGAAGCTGGTCCTCTTGAGTAATATCTTAAGAAATTAGTATCTTTTTTTGCCCAGGCCTAGGTGTTGGGCTACTGTTCCAATCCCCGATACAACTTCAGCACTTTTACATGAAAAGATTCTTCAGACTCCGGCAATATATACTGTAAGCATTAGTCATTTATTTGACAAAGAAACATTGGGAGCACCCTATACAAGATTTGTCATGTATGTAAGCACAGATCTGCTAACAATTCTTTGTCAGAAAAAGCCTATATAATGTAAGAATATACAAAAGGTACCTTTTAATGCCTTCATAATGGCACTGCCCAGCTTAGAAATAATGCATAACATGGTGGTGCAATTTAACTAATATTATAACAAAATTTTTAGCATAAAGCTGACAATATGTTAGTCTAATTTAAATAGGTCCATATGTGGTAATTAGATCATCCTGTATTGGTATTAATAGAGAGATACCTGATGCTTCATTTCAAGTTAGGGGTGACCTTGAGAAACTGCATACTAGAATGAAGTCATTCTATTTAGATCAGTTAGACAAAAGGCAATATAACTAAAAGCTTAACAGGCTGACAATGTTACATAAGGGTTTTCCACTACACAGGTCACACTAGAATATCTTGCTGTGCTATAGAAATAAATGTTGTTGTTGTTGCTGTTGTTGAGTCGCAGAGTTACACAAAAGACAGGAAGATGAGACCAGGTTTCCAGGGAACAAAAACTGATCAGGTGGGGACACGCTGTGGACTTTATACAAAATAAGAGTTTTTCTTCAACACATAACTGTCATACTCTAGCACCCTTCTTCAGATTAAAAGATCAAAAACACAGAGTCGTCTTCGTCGAGCAGGTTCAACAGCAAAGAAGTAGTGGCTGGGGCAGACACAGTCTGAAGGAGAGAGGACACAAGGGTGAGCAGCTGGGCTGGTTGGGGCTTAGTTTTCTTTAAATGTTCTAAACATTTTGCGACAAGCATGTTACGTGGTAAGCCTGCAAACCGTACAGCTGATCCTGTAGAGAGCCAGTTAAGAGTGTGCTTGTTTACCATTGAAATACTATTTAAGATGGAGTTTTTCAAAGGGTAGCTGTGTTTCTTTGTCATTGGTTTACTGTTTAAGAGGGAGTCAGTACGCAGTTAACAGTGTCAGCGTGCAGCTACCAGTGTTCAGCAGTAGGAATGCATAGCCAACCAGCTACCCAACTGTCTTTGCGTGACGTTGAATCTGTTACGGTGTCATCGGTCAAAATATTTAGTTCTCCCTATCTCCAGGGTCAGAATAACGTTATGAGCAATAAGGTGAATACCGAGGATCTGAGGAGCACTTGCACCATAAACTAAAACTATAAATACCAGATTAAAGCATCTTAATGGCTGCCTCTCCTCAGCTTAATTTGCTGGTTTATTTAAAATTGAAGCAAAACCCTCACAAATACATAAATAATTTAAGTTCCTAAATAAATAACTGAAATGTTCACATGAGAGACTGACATTCTTAGCACCAACTTTCTGTACAGCCTGTGGTGGCACCAATTGAGACAATGAAATCGGCAGATGTCAGCTTAGTGCAGAGGATCTCAATCTGTGGTCTGCCTTACTTAAATTCGTCACCTGGATGTTTCTGATTTCCCTGTTCAGATTTATAGATTATCCTGCTTTTATATAGAAAGCTAAATGTTATTTGTGCTTTGCCTTATTCTGTTGATTTGTTATATCCTGGACTATAAGAATTGAATACCGAAGTTGAATACTATAGTAATTATATTTCTTTTTATATCCAATATCCCAATTTCTTATTGTGCATTTTGTTCACATTTTATTAGCCTGTTTTAATATGTATGATTACAAGATATCTGGCCTATGCCTTGTTTTTTTTTGTTGTTTCTATTTTTTGCATAAAGAGAACTTCAAGAAAATGTTTAAATAGCAAAAGGTGATAATTTAAGAGAAAAACTTATGTTGTGGTTTGCCTATTTTCTACATTTTTTTGTATGCTGGAAAGAAAAACAAAACTGTTCATAATTTGTGAATCAAAAGCAGGATTGATTGTTCAAATTCTTGTAGCAACTCTCTCAATGGACCAACATTTGGAATTTAAGAAAATCAATACATGTCTCTAGCATTGGTGTTTTGGAAGTTTTATTGCCTTTAATGTGCTTGCTTATCAAATGTTTTGACATATAGTATATTGCATTTTATATGTTTCTATTGTGCGTGTGCAGGGGTACCACAGGCATTGATGCACAGAGGCTTAATCCAGCCCTGCCAAGCTCTATAGTTGTCGTGTATCTGGATTTATTGTCTTGATGAGTGCCAGTTTCCAAAGCAGCGTGGAAATACCCATCTCTGTCTGTGTCAATCAACTAAATTATAGAAAAACCTCTATGATTTTATCATAAAGTTTGTGTATTGTTTGGGTTATAAAATTAAGCAGAAAACTTGTACACCTCTAAACTAAATTTAGGATATAGCAAATAGGCAAGATGGCTAAAAAGAACCCTTTTATAATTTAAAACAAATGGGTTTTTCACCAAGACTGAATTGTGTTTCTCTTTACTAGTACATGTATTTCTTGAGCTTAATAAAAGTCAACCATAATATAATTGTATAGTATCTAATTATAATGTGATCGTATGTCAAAAAAGATCATTTGCATTTAGCTGACATGGCATGTAACATGTAAGCGTTGCTATTTGATAGATCCAGCATCCTGGATTGAAATTCAACATTCAGTCTGCATGTTCTCCCCAGGTCTGCATGTATTTTAAACCCACATCCCAAAAGATGTGCCTGTTAAGTTAATTTCATATTGACCATTCGCATGTGTTTGTATGAGTGTGCCCTTCAATAGACTGGAGCCTCCATCTATGGTTGATTCCTTTTGTGTGCCTTATTCTTGTGAGCATGGGGGCATTTCTGTGCTGCCAGGACAGGCATTTTGAAAAGTCACCCCAAATTATTTAAAGGGGGATTTGAAACTGTTATGTGAAATCAGACATCTATTATGTTGGGACAATGGATATCAGTTTCATAAATTTAAATATTTCTGACCCTTCCATTCAAGTGTCCATTTTCAGTACCAATTTGTATTGTGACTTAGTCAGTAGTAATGCAGAAATCCTCTCTGTAAAGGAAAGTCTTTCATTACTGGGTGCAGTTGTCCAGACATCAACTGTCATTCATTCCGTGACAGTTCGGAGCTTCCAGTTGACCTAACGTGAACATCTTTGTGATACAGCACAACACTGTCTAGAAAATGATCTGACCAGCAGCTTACATTTACTAAGAGCTTATGGTTTTCCTTCTTCATCACAAATATATGCATGTTAGCTGACTTTTTCTTGCAGTCAGTATGCGTGTGTGCCTGACTGTGTCCTGCATTGGACTGATGCTCCATTTAAGGTTTATGATCACCTTATGTCTCATGGTGCAAAAACTGGCTTGGGCACCCTCAAATGTTACTTTTTATGGGAATGGAAATATTAGACCATAAAAAGCACTTAAAATATTTCCTATAAGCACAGATCAATTTTTATGTATATATTTACATCTGGTATAAATTGAACCCTGCAATGGACTGGCATTCTGTCCCGGGTATTGTTCCTGCCTTGTGCCCTATATTTGCTGGGATAGGCTCCAGCCTCCTGTAACCCTGCTAAGGAGAAAGAAGATTTAGAGAACTGTATGGTATTTAATTGCTACAAGCCACTCAAAGATGAAGGAGAAATAAAAGGAGAACATTTGATATCAAAGTAAACACAACACTGTTCGCCCTCTGGGTCTATTTATGCAGATTACTGCCATTTCTGACTAATTAGATGGATTTTCCTCCTCTCAATACCATAACTTAGAGCAAATCTGAACTGTTTGTGACATTTTATCCTTTCGGCCATTGGACTTTGTCTTGAAATCTCACACCTGCACTAGATGCTGACCATGTCCTGGAGTTAGAGTTTGGTGTATAAAAGCCATAAAACCAAAGCACCTTGTTCTGAGCTCTGCTAGACCTTAAAAGGTCCACTAGTTTAAGGGTCCCATGCCTTTTTAAAGATCAATATGGTCTCCATTGTGTGGTGTTTCTAAATAGTCTGGAAGAGTTACTTTTGTTTTTTGCCTCTTGCAATTTCTCAATGACTTTGGTTCTCCATTGCAGGCACCAAACACATTTAGAGGCCCCTAACATCCCCTGGTGGTCCCTGTTAGTTCTTACTGGTATACAGAGATATTCTGTGAAAACCAGTGAAGGTTCATTTCCCTGCTACTGGGGAATGGCAGATAATACTGCCTGGTATGTGCCATGTTTTTTTAATCCTTTTTCATTGAGAACCTGTCCACCAGATGATGACATATTTCACATGCTGCACAATGTTTCTTCCACATTTTTAATCATGATTATTTAAAATAAAAACAAGAGTTAAAAAATGTCATTTTTTTATTGATGAATATTCAAATTATTCATTTACTTTAAATTTTCATTTGTGAAAAGGTAAAATTAACTGGGGAACATGACATGAAATTAATTTTGCTTTGTTAAAAAGCAGCAACTAAAACAAAAGCTGCAGCAGCTCAAAGACATTAATTGAGTGCCGTATTGTTGCTTTTTGTGGTCTGACTTTAAATTAGTCCGAGTGGCATTAGACCCTCCCTTCTTACATTCTGTTTTATTACACTTATTAAAAATCAGTGCTAAAATTAAAGTGAACATGGCTAGAATTGTGCTTGACATATGCAGTAATATAAATGCAGTATGTTTGTGTTATTTTAATTAAAAATCTAAGAATGCCATTGTCAATGGATCACCCATTGTACTAATTACCTAAAATCATTACATGTCTGCTTTTACTCTTGAAAAGTCACATGGCTTATTCTGTAGCATTGCCTTTTTTCCTTTGGCTTGGCAATTTAATGTTGAGAAATCACAGTTTTCTTTCAAGCCTTGGAAATCAATGTACAATTTAACAACAAATCTATTTGGGCAGGAGTCTGAATTGGCCTGCTGTCATTGGAAAATAGAATGCATCTAACTGATGTAAGGTTTGCGTTTGATAACAGTACAATATCATCCTTCTTGAAATGTTTTAGAAAATCATATTATCTATCATGTCAAGTAATTCAAAAAAGTACCAGAAACTCAATAGATAAAACGGCATGTTTACTGTTACTGATGTGTGCGAGTGGTGAGTAGAGTGCTTCACCTGCTGCATTTATCCTGTCACTTTAAAATATCCACCTTGTGCCTCACCTATTAAATGGTTCTTTATTCTTTTGCTGGTGTAGCCTCTATAAAGTGTGTACACACGAATAAGAAATTGTCCTGTTTTTAGCAAAATCTAACATAACATTCTGAAACCTGCTTGATCCAATCTGGAGTTGTCATAAGGAGCCTACCCTAACAGAATTGGGCTCAAGGCAGGAACCAAGTCTGGTTGAGTTACCAATCCATTGCAGATCCTACTAACAGATACCCCACTTGGATTAACTTAGAATCACTAGGATTTTGATGGTGTAGGATAACTGGTGAATCTTAAAAGTAATTTATTTAACACAGACGTCTCTTCCCAAGAGCCTGGGCATTATTCTTGACAGTACTCTCTCTTTTTCTTCCCATATAAGTAACATGTCTCGGACTGCCTTCTTCCATCTCCGAAACATTTCTAGACTTCGTCCTGTTCTTACACAACACAGAACTGAAGTATTGGTTTATGCCCGAGTCACCTCACATATAGATTACTGTAACGATATTCTATCTGGCATTCCACAAAAACTTATTCAAAATTCTGCTGCCAGGATAATAACCTGTTCTAAATTCACTGAACATATTACACCTATTCTCTCTCAACTTCACTGGCTCCCTGTTAATTACAGAATACAATACAAAATACTGCTCTTAACATTTAAAGCTCTCCACAACCTTGCTCCCCCCTACCTCACTGATCTCCTCCAGATTTAAACTCCCGCTCGCTCACTCAGATCCTCATCTGCAGCTCTACTTTCTGTACCACACATCAAACTCAGTTCTATGGGAGCTCGAGCATCTCTCATAGTGCTCCTCAACTCTGGAATTCTCTTCCCTTTCATATTCGTCAGCTTGATTCAATAACACAGTTTGCCTCAAAACTGCCCTCAAAACTTATCTTTTAAAGCTGGCATATCAATTGGGAATTCTACACTGTTACTGCCTGTCATATTTGTTTGTTTGCTAATTATTGTTTTGTGATTTATCATTTTCATCTTTTTATTTTATTAATTGTTGTTTAACTTTATTGTAAGGTGACCTTGAGTGATAAGAAAGGCGCCTATTAAATAAAATGTATTATTATTATTATTATTATTATTATTATTATTATTTAGACACCAGATGCAGACATTATCAAGGAGTGTGATGGAAATGCATTGTTAACTACTATCCTATTTATTTAAGGTTAATTCTAAATGTTTTAATAATCTTTTCAATACAAAGCACTTATGGGCCTCTTAAGTTGAAAACATCACTCAACGTAGTCCTAAGGACTGTCTCCATCATCTTGTTTTTCAAGTATTCTTCTCTGGGAAGAACAAATCCTTACCTTTTGGGCTGAATTGTAGACTGAACCACTCAAGGCAATAATATTTTCCTTTCTTCCAGTTTCCTAAACTTACTGCTGCTTGAAAGTGTTGGTCTCTGCTTGTCCCATTGCTTTTTCTGGTGACCTGAAGTGGTGCATAGTTGCCTGTCATTGGAGGTTACTGGGCCAGGCCTTTAGCCACTTTGGCTTGTATCACTTCAAGTGAGATGAAAAAAGGGATTGGTTTTGCTGCCTCAGAAGTTCCTGCATAAATACTTCTTTGGTGTTATGCTTTGTATTTCAGTGTAATTTCCTGTGAGCAGGAACAGGAAACCGTGACATTAGTTGGAAGATGAAATTAGGTAAATCTGGAGATACAAAAACTGACAGTAAGAAAGAATAGTCTGATCTTAAATGCAGATGTAGGTGGAAAGTAATGAAAATATGAGAAAAGAGAAGGCATAGGGCATTCCACCTCCATGAAGAGGTTTAGGTTATACAATAAAAACTGCTGAATTTAAGTAAAGGGACATTATGTTCTAACAATATATAATCTGGAGTACTGTGTGCAGTTCTGGTCACCACAGAACAAGAAACATATAGCAGCACTTGAAATTGTGCAGAAGAGAGCAACCAAATGCATCCCAGGACTTAAGGACATGTCCTACTATGACAGACTCAGAGAATTAAACCTGTTTAGTCTTGAGCAGAGGAGACTGCGTGGGGACTTAATCCAGGTATTTTAAATCCTCAATGGCACTGATAAAGTAGATCCAACAACTGTCTTTTTGGCTTAAGGGTGAATCACATAGTCAGGAACAACAGCGGAAATTAAGGGGAAGTACATTTAAAACTGAAGCCAGGAAGGACCTCTTTACTCAAATACGAAACCCTTGACAACCTTGATAATCGGACAGCTTAGCTATTAGCTAAGCAAACAGGCTTGATGGACTAAATGGTCTCTTCTTCTTTGTCAAATTTCTTATGTTTCTTATGAAGAATTATGGATATTGGAAACTATTTGATTTGATTTTGTGGTATTGTTGTAAGAGGTCTCTGGTCATACTTACAGTTTTTATTAAGAGACTGGGAACTCTTGAGATTTACAGAAAATAGCACACAGGTTTCTTTACACAAGACAATATAAAGTACACCAAAAAGACAAAAGAACATAAGAATCTAAGAATATCAGAAACAAAAACCCTTTTTTAAAAAGAAAAGCACACAGTCCACACTCAAAACATCTGTTAAACACATAAAGTGGAGGATACAAGTGGATGATACATCTTTAGTGGCGCAGAGCCGAGTTTGTGTGCTGTGTTACCCCAACAATCGTCCAACTGTCCACGGATGCACTCTGTTTACCAGATGCTTGTTTCCCAACAGAAGCTTTGCCAAATTGTTGAATTCCTGTCAGCGTCACTTGCTTGTGGAGTCAGTGTTCTCTTTTTTTTCTACTCTGGGCTCTCTGTGTTGACCTAGGCACACCTTGTTTCTCATCCATCAGCTTTTTTTGGTCCTTTTGTGAGTCTTCCCCACTTTGCTGGACCCATGACCAGTGTCTCTCTGTTGGAACAATCTCTTCCTCCCTGGAGGTAGGTGTTGCCGATTGTGTGCCTTGCATCGTAACAGCCACGTACCATTGTCTGCCTGCAAGCCCCTATGCTCTATGCGAGTGGTCTTGGCAGTGTTCTCAGTAGACTGTCCCTCACCCTTCTACTTCCCAGAATTATAAATCTCCTTCAGTCCCTGCCTAGCTTAACATGACAATGGATTAAACAATGGCACGTGTCAATTTCCTGAGCTTGACAAATAATGTAAACACAGGTTAAACAAAAAGTATTATTGCCAACTATCAAGGAGTACACATATGCTGACTAGAACCCAATGTCCTCAGACATGTTCATTTTCAAGTCAGTTAAATACAAACATTTTCCAAGGAAGAAGGAAGTTCTGTTATCACAATATTGAGTTGCATGTATATTTAAGCAGTTCAAACTTCAAAGCAGATGACTCCTTTGCAAGACAGCAATTATCTATACCCTGTAGACAACCATCACAATAATCAATAACAGGATTATTGAGGAAATATGTCTTTAAACTTATCACCCCAGTCCCAACAATGGGTGCCTATTGCCCCTTCATTTACTGTCTTTTAAATATACTATTTACATGCTTCTTTGCCTAAGAGAAAAAAGAAACTACCCAGTGTACAAAAAATGTCCCCCAATGACACTATATTTGTTCCCTACTTGCTTTGTGCTTGAGAAGAACATCTCACAAATTTTGATTTGATTTTGTGATACTCGGTTTATTTCCCAATTGCTTTGTGCATGAATGGAACATTTCCCAAATTTAGCATTAACTGGTGTCTTGAAATTCTCTCAGTATGTGTGAGTGTGGGTGAGCATGTAAACGTGTTTTTTTTTTGTTTGGCCCTAGCCTTGTATCTAATGCCGCTTTGACTTAATTTGGCACTTTGGGACCTTATAATGGATGAACTTTGTGAAAACACAAATATGTTTAATCAGTATTGGTTTTCTAGGTTTAACAGGTGTCTTGTATAATCACAAAACCTGACTAACTGACCTATATGTAAATATAACCACTTGTACTCTATACAGTACCTGATGTCACACTACCACTTGGACAATTTAATGTATCTCGAATAGAACTACATCTGTTCACATGAGTTTTCCAAAATGTCAAACTATGGAGATACCACCAATTAAGGGGAGGATTATTCCATGACATGATATAGAAAACATTAAGTCAATAAAATAAAATTAATAACAATAATTCCTTTATAAACATGGGATAATTGGAATCAGAAGATCACGGCCATCTAGTAGTTCCGTTCATATAAACCAGTAGGTGCATGATTCCTCATATTACAAATTCTAGTGTACAATTAAATATTGCTAATAATAAAGATCTAGCCTTACCAAATGCAATCCCATATTTATCATTTACTGTTTAAGGACTTATTATTATTAATTGAATTTTATTTTATATTTTAATGTTTTTTATATCATAGATAGATAGATAGATAGATAGATAGATAGATAGATAGATAGATAGATAGATAGATAGATAGATACTTTATTAATCCCCAAGGGGAAATTCACGTACTCCAGCAGCAGCCTACTGATAAAAACAGAGGGCTCTTGCCACAACCGCCTGATTGAACATCTGCAGCATCTTATTGCAGATGTTGAAGGACTCCAGCCTTCTAAGGAAGTATAATCGGCTCTGTCCTCTCTTGCACAGAGCATCAGTATTGGCAGACTAGTCCAATTTATCATCCACACTCATGTTGTGGAGTCATTGTACTTGTGGTTGTGTCAACATAGTTTGACATTTCAAGTAATTCATACCAACAGACATTAGTTCTATATAAGATACATTTGATTGTCAATGTTTTAACTGACTTAATGTCATGTATAATTATCCCTATATCTTTGATGCTGTGTTACACCATTGCACAGAATTCTGATGCTCATACAACTCCAGTTAAGAGTTACCCATTAACAAGCTGTGCAGTATTTTGTGATGTGGGATATGAGGAAAACATATAAACTCCACAGAGATGGTGCCTGGATTGGAGTTTACACAAAAAAACCTAATGTTATAAGGCAGCAGTACTTCTGTGCCACTTCCAGCATGTGTATAGACATTCCTGAATTTATGAATTTTACAAATAAAACAACCTGCCTTCCATATTTTAATTGTCAAAGGTCTGCAAAGGAAAGGAGTCTGACATTAAAGGTATCCTGCCTGTAATATTTTATATAAATAATTGCAAAATAAGAAAATGTAAATTGTACTAGGATATGTTTTATTTGCAGTTATAAATATGAGAGAAATAGAGAATGGAAATAATTACAGCATTACTGAGCAGACAAAAACCATCAGAGAAGACATCACAGAGAGCAGATAATAAAGCTACAGCTTTTGCACAGTTATAATAAAAAGGAAAAATCCAGTCAGATCATGAAGAAAGTACGGTGAGAAAAAAAGACATTGAAAGTTGAATAATTATAGAGCTCTACCCTAAGAGGTAACAGAACAGGAAAATGAGAACATGTGAAAAAGCAATTAGGAAAATGGACAATTTTATAGCTTAAGTGCATGCAGTAGAAATACCAAGTATAGAAAAGAATACTGACTAACTGAAAAGTCCAGCTGTGAATGAGATATCTGTTAGACCATTAGTGATTCCACAGTGGTATAATATCAGAGAAAGGAGTTTTAAGAATCCCTTAATCTTTAACTTTTGTGTGCAGTACATGATATTGCTGTTCTGGCTACCTAGGAGAAAGATGATGTTGTTAAGAATTAAGATGTAAGAAAATGAAGGCTATTAGTTATTTTGTGTAATAAACACATATTTTAAAAATGAAAATATTTTAACCAGATAGTGCCTTACCATTGTCTTCAATTATAACAATAGATATATTTATATATCTATATTTATATGTCTTTAGTGCTTCTTTAATGTAGTATATACCCTAGAATATTAAATCTGGAATTTTTTTTTTTTTACTTGGGTGGTGTTCCATTCCAGAGGATCAAGGATCAAATCGCCATTTTGCTTAAGAACGATAGCGGAAGACTTTTAACTGCAGGTTTCAAATTATAGTTATCTTTGAATTTTACACTTTTGGCTAACATGTTTGAACATATACTCAACATTCATAAAATGTACATTTGGGTGCGTTTTGTCTACATGTATTTATATTTCAGTATATTTTGATACTTTGATATTTTGATAAAAGCCCTACTTCATACTGACCAATTAGTTTAGAAATCATAAGGCTGGCAGAAGGCATCCATCCCTGGGAAACTGGATACAATACAGACACACATTCTAGACAAGATAAGGTGTTTCGTACATACATTCACGATTAAAGTTTTTAGGAAGAACTGTCCATCACCGGAGTAGTCAATAATATTATGGGGTCTGGAACCTCATGTAGGGAAAATAGCATAAAGAACAGATGGCCTGATATGAAAGGATAATTATAGAGAAGGTCATCCATCTGGATGTTAACATGCATTCAGTCCAGCAGCTTCATTTCTGAACTAAGACAAGCCACCAGAGGACACTGTGACCCTCTCCCTCACATAGCTGGGGATAGATTTAACCCTTCATAAATCGGATTTTTTATATGATTGTTGTGAGGCTTTTGGATTTTGAGACAAGGGTGTATTTTTATTTGGACTTCATATCCAGACTTTTCCTTTATTCATTTATATTTTGTTGCTATTACTCTATTTAAATAAATATTGCTTTGCTTTAAACCTTCCATACTTTGTCTGCACAGCTTGGGTGATCAAGGTAATAAAGTAAATAGAAGACCCTTGGTGTGGGTAGACTTTTTTCAATAGGGTTAGCATCTAAAGGTGGGCACTCATAATAGCACCATTAGCAACTGACATTGAAAGGCACACTAGTCTCCATTGTCTTAGGGACACCCGTTTGGTATGCTGTAGCTTATGCTAATGAGTCCTTATCTGAAGCACTAAAAGAGTAGTAGGCTGTGCAGGCACAATTAATACTTAGGTGGGTGCTTGTGTGTGTGTTAATGTTAGGGTGTACAAGATTTTAAGATGTGATAATTAGCAGGTGTTATAAGTACATTTCATTTTGTTCTATTTTTAGGTTCAGGATTACTGATTTGAGTGTGTTTTTGATTTGAACTTGTTTTGACAAAGTTTAATTTTTAAGCCTTGTGCTTATTGTTTATACAACACTAAGAGTAGTGTCATATGACCATTTTGGTTGTATTTCTGATGTCACAGGAAAGGACACTATAAATATGGTAGCGTCCACTGCATGTGATATTCCTTGGTTAACACGCTATCAATTCTCATGTACAGTAGGCCCTAGCACTACATTTTTAAACTCATTTTTTGAGTTTCATTTTTGTTTCTGATTTAGCATTTTGGTTTTCGTATCACAATTTTTTTCTTTCCTGGTAACAATCCCCATGTATTCTCGGCTACATTTTTTGGCTTGTATTTTCATCTCCGGGTGCTTTTTGCTCTCAATAATTTCAACAGACCTTACGTCTCATAACACATTCAGTCCATGACACTGCAAACGGTCATATATTTTACTTCTTCTTCATCTTCTTTCGGCTGCTCCCGTTAAGGGTTGCCACAGCGCATCATCTTCCTCCATATCTTTCTGTCCTCTGCATCTTGTTCTGTTACACCCATCACCTTCATGTCCTCTGTCACCACATCCATAAACCTTCTCTTGGGCCTTCCTCTTTTTCTCTTCCCTGGCAACTCTATCCTTAGCATCCTTTTCCCAATATACTCAGCATCTCTCCTCTGCACATGTCCAAACCAACGTAATCTCGCCTCTCCGACTTTGTCTCCCAACTGTCCAACTTGAGCTGACCCACTAATGTACTCATTTCTAATCCTGTCCATCCTCGTCATCCCCAGTGCAAATCTTAGCATCTTTAATTCTGCCACCTCCAGCTCTCTCTCCTGCTTTTTGGTCGTTGCCACTGTCTCCAACCCATATAACATAGCTGGTCTCACTACCGTCCTGTAGACCTTCCCTTTCACTCTTACTGATACCCATCTATCACAAATTACTCCTGACACTCTTCTCCACCCATTCCACCCTGCCTGCACTCTCTTTTTCACCTCTCTTCCACAATCCCCATTAATCTGTACTGTTGATCCCAAGTATTTAAACTCATCCACCTTCACCAACTCTACTCCTTGCACCATTCCAAATGTTCATATATTTTACTGTTCTGTGCAAATTTTGGTTTGGAACCAAAATGTGTATATGTGGGCAGCACGGTGGTACAGTGGTAGCACTGCTGCCTTACAGTGAAGAGACCTAGGTCTGTGTGGTTTCCCAGTTCCTGTGTGAGCTTCCTCCATATGCTCTGGTTTCCTCTCTCAGTCCAAAGCAATGCAGGTTAGGTGGATTCGTCAACAGTAAATTGGCTCTAGTGGGTGTATGGTGTGTGGGTGTATATAAGTGTGTTTCCTACAATGTACTTATGTCTTGTTCCTGCCTTGTGCCCTATGCTTGATGGGATAGGCTCCAGCTGCTCTTGACTAATCATCTCAGGAAGAAGCGGACTTAGAATATAGTATGATATGGTATATGTACTTATTTTCAAGACCAGAAGCCTTTGGTAATGTAAACTATAACATTTTGAGCAGACAGGGCTGATAATTATCATGATTCCTATTTGCAGTTTACATTGAACCTCAGATTATCCATCTCAAGAAAAAAAAATCAGAGATAAAGGGTTACATTATTTTCGATGATATGGTATTCATTATTACAAATCCAACTTCTTTAATCTTATTGAATCTGTTGAATGAATTTTATAGGGTTTCTGGGTTCAAAATTTATTTGAATAAAAGCATAATTTTCCAGTCAGTCCTCCAGATGACTTT
Organism: Polypterus bichir lapradei; assembly: GCA_026402145.1. NCBI lineage: Eukaryota > Metazoa > Chordata > Cladistia > Polypteriformes > Polypteridae > Polypterus > Polypterus bichir. The sequence continues at coordinate 49,632,244 of JANRMT010062814.1, forward strand.
GACTTTTCATTAATTCGTAGTTAGAGTCACAAGGAAGTTTAAACATTTTGTAAAATTTCATTTGTGCAATATTATTAAAAGCATCAGACAAGGTGTCAGTGGTCATCTCTGTAAGTTTCTTTACGTGGGAAATATATTGTTAAAAGTAACATTTTGTCAAACTTCATATTTTTCAATTCAATTGCACAATTTTCCATGTGAAACTCAAAAGGACTACGTATTTAAAAATATCCTTGAATCAATCTAAAGCACAGGATGGAGTGGCATTACCTAATTTTCAGTTTTACTTGTTTTTGAGACAATAGAAGGAATTTGAAGGACATAGGAATATACCAGCCTGATTAGCTTTGGAAAAGAAATCTTGTTGAAATTCCTTTTTGTATGTTTTGCTTTGCACGTTAATCATCAATAACTATCAATTTACTAGCTATTCCATTGTCCATCATAAATATGGACCCACTGTAGTAAAAGGCGGCGATGCTATTCCATGCTGTTTTAGTACAAGACCATCATTTCTTTAATCTATACAGTAATTCATTTATGAAATCCTTAAGTATTCAGACTTTTGGAGACCTCAATTTTTTTAAATGTATGTATCATTTGGTCAACTGCACTTCAGATATAGACTTCAAGTGAAACACTATTTCATAAAAATAAATTAGAAACTTTGTCAAAAGGAATCTCTCTGATTTTTATAGTGTCCCTGTAATATGTATGCTTGCAGACATCTTAACAAGTGACTACAAAAATATTTTTAGTCTATCCTGACTCAACCAATTAATTCCATGGCATGATCTTAGGCAACAATAGGAAATGTATCTCTCAATTTTGGCTCAATTAATATTTCAGACAAGGAAAGGAATTTAATTATTTATGACAAATACTCTTCTTCAATATGTGCAAATCAATTTTATCATCTTAAAATTGCACCTAACAGAAGATCAGGTAAGCTGATAACAGCAACACCAAAATGTATTTCTATAGCACATTTTAATACACAGGATGTATCTGAAACTGCTTTACAGGATGTGACAGAAATTGCTATAAACAAAGAAGGGCAAATTTAAAAAAGAAAACCAAAATCAGATAAACTGGACAAAAAAACATTCATTCTATCTAACATACATTTTCTTAAGTAGTTAGTAATTTGTGTTTTCTATTAAATAAAATGTACTTATGTATAGTAATATGTTCTTATTTAACAGGGCACCAGAGAGTAGTGACGCATGTTGCATGTTAATCAAATTTGCATGTAAGAATTTCACTGTATTCTGTACATGTGTTGTCTACTACGACTACATTTCAGTAATCTTTCAAGATTACAATTATCACAAAGCTGTCAGGGACAGGATCCTAAATGCCAACAATGTCAACAAACATTAGATTCACTATATATATATATATATATTGTCACGCATGCGCGAGTAGGAGACCGCGGACGGATCCGAAACCACTTCGAAGGACATTTGCCGGTAGGGAATGGCGGGGTACTAACCTTTCTGCTCTTTCTTTCAGGAAAAAAGACACACCGCCATCGTAACCTGACCGCACTACGTCCACTTCCGCCCTTCCTCCGCCATCTTCCCTGACGTCAGCAGTCCCGTCATCCCTCACGCCTCCTTCCCAGCATTCCTCCACTTCCGGCTCCTCCTGTATAAAAATGGCCGCCGACGCCTCTGAAGGCGTCGCGCAATTTGAATGTTTATGTTCATTGTACTTGACTGCACAGAATTTGACAATTTTCTTTACAGTATACGGGGCCAAAACCCCAAACCTTTATGCTCTGTTTGTGTCTTTTTTACAGTGGCGTAGCCGGCAGGATACTGCATGAAGAAAATGACTGAAAGGCAGGACCTCAATACCGTGTTGCAGGGTATGAATGCCCAAATCCAGTCCCTGCAGCAAGCACAGGCCAGTACTACCCGGGAATTGGACGCCGCCAAGGCCAAGCTCGCAGAAGCCGAGAGGGTAAGGGCCGACCCGAATCGTCCTAAACCTCCGTCCTTAGTACCGATGACGGAGGCGGACGACATCGAATCGTATTTAGGAATCTTTGAAAGGACGGCCACCCGGAACGAGTGGCAGCGGTCCGAGTGGGCGTCCATCCTGGCGCCCTACCTGAAGGGGCCCGCGCAGCGAGCCTATTATGACCTCCCTGAGGAGGAAGCCGCGGACTATAAGCTCCTGAAACAGGAGATCCTGGCCCGCTACGGCATTACGCCGAGCCAGCAGGCAAGCGAATGGTGGAGCTGGCAGTTTGACCCGGAGAAGCCGGCCCGAGCACAGGCTTTCGTGTTCTGGGGTAAAATGGGGAGATGGCTACGGCCCGAGGGTCCCCAAGCCCGGAAGGTCGTAGAGCAGGTGGCCTGCGAAGGCCTGGTCAATGCACTGCCCAGCTCCCTTGCCCAGCAGGTTCGGCGCCACCCATACACCGACATGCCGGGACTCCTGGACGTCCTGGAGCGGCAGCTCGCGGTCTTCCGAGCCGGGGGGGCAGAAAGGCAAGCTCGCGGGAACCGGCAGGGACGGGCGGCCACCCCCGAGCCCTCTCGACGCGCTGCGGAAGCGCCTTCCAGACCCCGAGAAAAGCCGGCCTCTCCGCGCTGCTACAAGTGTGGAGAGACCGGCCACCTGCTACCGACCTGCCCTCTCAACACCCCCATGGAGCCGATGGACTGCACCTGGGCCTCAGCGGAAAGGTACTGTACTCCGCCGCATCCCTTGGCGAGTCCGAACACGGGAGTGGTGTTGGTAAACGGGCACTCAGTGGTGGCTCTTTTTGACTCCGGCAGCAACATAACCATTGTCGCTCGCCGCTATGTCTTACCGCGACAGTGGCTAAACAAACACTTACGAGTCACTTGTGTTCACGGGGAGACCAGGTCTTACCGTTCCGCCGAGTGTTATCTTTCCTGGAGGGGGGAGTTGTCCAAACTGTTGGTTGCGGTGTTGCCCGAACCCCCCTTTCCGGTGATCCTGGGACAAGACTGGTCACAAAGGAAAAAGCGGTAAGACACGCACCGCTCCTGGGGCCTCACTGGGTCTGGTTATGGAGGGACAAGGCACCCTTCCCGCGGTCTCCACGCCATGCAGTGAGGCAGACCATAATGGCGCGGGCACAATGGGGAGGTGTCTCAGGCGACGGACTCTGAGCCGGAACCTCCCTCCGGCGAGGGGACGAGTCAGGGAACACCTCCGCCCAACACCTCTCTGGATCCCCTGAGTAATATGGAGTATCAGTTTCGCTCCACGCCCGCATCATTCAAAAGAGAGCAGTGGAATGATGATTCCCTGCGGTTTGCCAGAAATGCGATTGTTCACCCGGGCAGCTCACAAGCTGAAAGTTCCATGCCACGTGAGCCCTTCTTTGTATTGGAAAATAATCTGTTGTATCGGGTGGCAACTCACGAGGGTGAGGTGCGGAAGTTGCTGCTAGTGCCGCGCACCTTCCGGTGGGAGGTCTGCGAACTAGCTCACGCCCACCTCCTAGGCGCCCATCTCGGGGCCGAAAAAACGCTGGAGAGAATCAAGCTCCGCTTTTACTGGCCCGGGATTAATGAGGAGGTCCGGCGTTTCTGTCAGTCCTGTCCAGACTGCCAGATTCGCCAGATTCCTAGGAGGGACCGAGCTCCTCTCGTCCCGATACCCCTGATAGATGTACCCTTCGACCGGATAGGGGTTGACTTAGTGGGACCCCTGGAACCCTCGAACCGTGGTCACAAATATATACTGGTTATGGTTGATTATGCAACCCGATACCCAGAGGCGGTTCCCCTGCGCTCCGCTACCACCAAAAACATCGCACGGGAACTAGTCAATCTTTTTTCGAGAGTGGGGATCCCTAAGGAAGTCCTCACGGACCAGGGCACTCCCTTCACTTCAGATACGTTCAGGGAAGTTGCCAAGTTACTGAGAATTAAGCACCTAAAGACGTCTGTCTACCACCCCCAAACGGACGGCCTGGTGGAGCGCTTTAATCAGACGCTTAAACAGATGCTTCGTAAGGTAGTCAGCGCAGACGGCAGGAACTGGGACCAGCTCCTGCCCCTTCTGTTCTTTGCCTACCGGGAGGTACCCCAGGCCTCTACGGGCTTCTCCCCTTTTGAGTTATTATATGGGCGACAGCCCCGGGGACTTTTGGACATACTAAAAGAAGGCTGGGAGGCTGAGGCCCTTCCCTCCTCCAATATATTGGAGTATGTAGCGCAACTGCGCGACAGGCTCACTAAGATCAGGCCACTCCTCAAAGACCACGTGACTCGTGCGCAGGCAGCGCAGGCCCGGTGTTACAACCGTAACTCTGTACTCCGGGAGTTCCACCCGGGGGACCGAGTGATGGTACTCGTTCCCACCTCCCACTCCAAGCTCCTAGCTCACTGGCAGGGGCCATACGAGGTTAAGGAAAGAAAGGGGCTCGTCGACTATTTGGTTAAACAACCGAATCGCCGACCGAGCGAGAGGATCTATCACATAAACCTGTTAAAACCATGGAAGGACAGGGACGAGGCTCCCGACACTCATAGATCCCTCTCCCTATTCGCTAGCGTGACCGCCCTTAACCTCGGCGATGAGCTAAACCCCGTACAGCGGCGAGAGATAACCCAAGCTATCTACGCCATCCCCGAAGTGGTGAGCGAGTCGCCAGGCCGGACCTCGCTGATTGCCCACGACATAGTCACGGAACCCGGAGTAGTCGTCCGGGAGAGGCCCTATAGACTCCCGGAGGCAAAACGCGCCGAAGTGGAACTGGAGGTACAACGAATGCTGGACTTGGACATTATCGAGGAGAGTCACAGTCCCTGGTCCAGCCCGATTGTCCTCGTTCCCAAGCCGGATGGCTCCTGGAGATTCTGCAATGACTTTAGACGTCTAAACCAGGTCTCCAAGTTCGACGCCTACCCGATGCCCCGCATTGACGACTTGCTCGAGCGGCTGGGTGCGGCTCGGTATCTGACTACTCTTGATATGACAAAAGGGTACTGGCAAATTCCCTTAACGGCATCTGCCAAAGAGAAAACCGCCTTTAGCACCCCTAGTGGACATTGGCAATACAAGGTCCTCCCATTTGGGCTGCACGGGGCCCCGGCGACCTTTCAACGTCTGGTGGATAGAGTGCTGAAGCCCCACCAGTCCTATAGTGCCGCCTACCTGGATGACGTCGTCATCTATTCCGGCACCTGGGAGGAACATCTATTGCAGCTCTCTGCTGTCCTCGCGACACTGGCGAAAGCCGGCCTCCGTATTAACCCCCGTAAGTGTTTTTTTGGCTTAAAGGAGGCCAAGTATTTAGGCTATCTTGTGGGACGAGGACAGGTGAGACCCCAATGTTCCAAAATCAAAGACATCCTGGAATGGCCCCGTCCGAATACCAAGAGACAGGTGCAGGCTTTCTTGGGGTTGGCGGGATACTACCGCCGGTTCGTACCCCGTTTCTCCGAGAGGGTAGCGCCCTTGACTAGCTTAACAAAGAAAGGGGCTCCCCTGCACGTGGTATGGAACGATAGGGCGGAACACGCATTCAGTGACCTGAAACAGGCCCTTACTTCGGCACCCGTATTGCGGACCCCTGATTTTGGGCTGCCCTTTATCCTCCAGACCGACGCTTCGGACACAGGCCTGGGCGCCGTGTTGAGCCAAAGTGTTGATGGTGTCGAACACCCCGTAATGTACTTAAGCCGGAAACTGTTGGACCGAGAGACCAGGTACGCGGCGGTGGAGAGGGAAGCCCTGGCCATTAAGTGGGCCGTGACTTATCTCCGCTACTACCTGTTGGGTCGCGAATTCACTCTGGTGACTGATCACGCTGCACTTCAGTGGATGTCCCTCCACAAAGAGTCGAATCCGCGAGTCACCAGGTGGTTCCTGGACTTGCAGCCCTATAAGTTCACGGTCACTTATCGCCGCGGCGGCCTTCAGGCCAACGCCGATGCTCTCTCTCGCGTCCACGACCTCTCGGCTAGGTCCGCCCGACCAGACGGTCTTGGGCTGAGGGGGTGGTCGTGTCACGCATGCGCGAGTAGGAGACCGCGGACGGATCCGAAACCACTTCGAAGGACGTTTGCCGGTAGGGAATGGCGGGGTACTAACCTTTCTGCTCTTTCTTTCAGGAAAAAAGACACACCGCCATCGTAACCTGACCGCACTACGTCCACTTCCGCCCTTCCTCCGCCATCTTCCCTGACGTCAGCAGTCCCGTCATCCCTCACGCCTCCTTCCCAGCATTCCTCCACTTCCGGCTCCTCCTGTATAAAATGGCCGCCGGCGCCTCTGAAGGCGGCGCGCAATTTGAATGACTTTTGGTTATTGTATTGACTGCATAACATACAGAATTTTTCTTTACAGTATACGGGGCCAAAACCCCAACCCTTTATGCTGTGTTTGTGTCTTTTTTACA
>JANRMT010062814.1:49639037-49668276 GCA_026402145.1 Polypterus bichir lapradei
GACAGTAGATGGTGATATAACAGTGCTTAACCCAACACAGAGAGACACGGGAGGCACACTTATAAAAACACACACTTATTTTCTTTTCTTTGCCTGTGGGCAATGCCTTCCCCATTCCCACAGGCACAACACAGTCACAGGCAAGCTTTGTCCCCCTCCTCCTGACTCTGGCTCCCAGAATGGTGGCTGCTGGCTCCTTTTATAGTCCACTCAGAAGTGCTCCAGGTGTTTGGTGACCTATTTATGGCTGCACTTGCAGGTGTGGCAGAAGAACCGCCCACAGAGGCTCAGGAACAACTGCAGCACCCCCTGACAGCATCCCTGGATCCCAACAGGGTTGTAGAGAACTCCCATGGAGCCCTATGGGAATCTGAGGCACCATTGCCACCAATGGGGGCTGCCATCTAGCATCCTGGGGGAGGTACTGTTCTGTTCATGCTTGCTCCCCTGGTCACCTCAGTGAAGAGACATCCTGGCCGGACAAGGACCATGGCCATCTGTGACTATATATATATATACATAAAAATATTTTGGGTTAAGACATGATCTTCTCGGAAGACACTTTGAAGTCCCACGAGACTACTTGTACAGAAGACACTTTGAAGTCCCACGAGACTACTTGCACGTCATGCCCTACTGACAAACAATTAATCAAAGACACTTTAACATCCCACGAGACAAGGAAGTGAGACAAAAGGACAGCTGCTGTACAGGCTTTTAAATGATCGACGCACAGCGTGACATGCAGAATACGCAGCACGGCACAAACAGCAGCTTGCTTAAAGGACAGCTGCTGTACAGGCTTTTAAATGATTGATGCACAGCGCGACATGCAGATCACACAGCACAGCACTAGCAGCAGAAGCTGCTATAATACAGGCTTTTAAATGATCGACACGCAGCACGGCACAAGCAGCAGCTGGCTAAAAGAACATCCCCTGGGGAGGGGGAATAACTCATACACTACAGCTTTATTACTGCCAAATATCAAGAAATAAAAAATGAATGAAAATGAATGAAATGAAAGTAATCTCTTTAAATTATATATCCGGTTAACCAAACCCAGGGATTGGTGAGGAAAGCAAGCAGGGGCAGAGCCCCCTAGTATATATATATGTGTATGTATATATATATATATATATATATATATATATATTTACATAATTGCAACTGCAATACTTGTTTTCATAAAGGGGATACCTTGTGCCAAACAGTATAACATTGCAGTGCTATGGGATATGACATCTAAAGTTGGTACAGTGATAGCTGACATATTGGGGCACAAAATAAATTTGATTCCAGGGTTGTGCATCATAAAGTATCTGTAAGATCCAGTTTCTTGGAGAGAAATCTGTAAAGCACCATTGTTTGTGTTTTATTAAGTTGATATTGGTGTAAGCATAATCATATAAATACTTTCTTTGAAAAATTTGGAGTGTTGTACTCACTACACCATTTGCAGCTCCTTTGCAACATCAGCAGAATAATAGCCTATTTTTGTGTATATAATTCAGGCACAATAATGACAAAAACCCATAGTGCATAAGGGGTTAAAGAATAGCTATTCATAGATTTTCAATGCAAAGGGCCATTGATTGTGAAGACCGCTAGAGCAGACCCCATGTATCTGGGGAGTCTTGAAATAATATAAGATCAATTGAAAGGCAGCAATGTGTACAGTACATAGGCAGCATGCTGAAAATGTTTCACATTATAACATGTTTTACTTTACTATTCTTATTGTGATTTCAAAAAAGTTTAGCTTGAGTACATTTTACTGCAAAGCCTAAAATGATTAATGCATTTAGTAAGGCATGTAAAACTAGAAGTTTCTTTTTAATTCAATTTTAGTTATCATGCTGTATATATTTAAAGCAGTCTATCTTTAAGATGCAACCTTTAGATTACCTGATCTTTTTTCATCTGTTTTAAGCAAATTTATTATATGTCAGCTGCTCTTATTTAACAATCTGAGCAGCTGCTTGTAATGTAAAATAATATTCCTGTGATAATCCTGTAAATTGCCATACTTCATGGACTGTCTTTCATTTTCAAAATGGGAAGATGCTGTGCTATAGAGTAATAGACATATAAAAGGTAGCTGTAAAGGTCATAACATAAAGTGTTTTTTGATTCACTAGAATTGTACAGTGTCTAAGTTAATTAAATGTATTCAAAGCAGTGTTTTTAAGCATAAGTACCTAGCCACAGGGAATGTTCTTACATCCTAACCTTTGATTAACATGATGTACAGGCTTAAAAACAGCATAGACATAATTAGCTGCGTAAAGCATGTAATTCTAAAATGTATAAAAGCTCTAATTGCAAAGTCAGAGTAAATTCTTCATTGTCTGAAATGGTACTAAGAAATGTTAGGGCACAGTGTTGGTACAGTGCTGTTAGCATTGCTGTCTGTTAGCCACATGAGACTGCTTTCAAATCCCAGCTTGGTCAAGGTATGTGTGGAGTTTGCATGTTCTTCTCATATTTATGTCAGTTATTTGCCTGTTACACTCGTTTTTCATCAGCATCACAAAGACATGTCTACTAGGTTAATTGGCTCCATGTCAATGAGTGTGTGTCTGTTTTTGCCTCCTTTGAATGACTAGGACTTGCCTTGCATGTAAAGTTACTAGGCCACTAAACTGGACCACTCAGCTTCATGGGCTAGGTGGATTTTTGAATAATGTCATCATATTATAAGACTTAGTTTTAGTTTTTTTGGCTGAATGGTATTCATCTCCCGTTAAAATGCTCTCAGATCAGTGTAGTCCTTTTCATTTGTTTCAAGGCCAAGTATAAACGTGAGCAATGACAGCCTGCACATGCTACATGTCTAGTACACGTGCAGTCTATCCAGTTTCTAAACAGCCACCTCCACACAAAAAATTAAGACATTTTAATCTAATCTAAAAAATATAAATAAAGAGATTCATATGACACCCTAGTATGGTACCCACCTTGTACTCTCCAGGAATCTGTGTACAGCACATGCGATGATGTGTGTTTAACTCCCTTGCAATTTGCTGCAAAGAATTGGAGCCTGGTTATGAGCACTAAATCCATTTCACACTTGTTTCTGTTCCTCTGATGTATATAGTTTAAAAATAATATAAATAGTTAAGCAAAGTGGTAAAGGTACATTCAATTTTAATCTATGGAAATTCTTTTTCTTTTCTGTAAGTTTTAGATTCATTCATAAGGGTATTTATGTATTTTTGCTTTCCCTGTGTAATTTTAATTTCACAGTATCAAGGTGTACAACAAGTGCTATGAGTGGAAACAATAAGATGGACTTTCTTGATCACAAGGAGGAAGAAAATCCAGAATGTGATGTCTGACCTGGAAAGGAGCTTTATTTAGGGTGTACTATATTTTATAGTGCTAGTGTACAGCTGAATCCTGAATTAAGGATAAACATTGGGAATCACAGCAGTACGTACTGTACACTGTAGACGGAGATTAGGTAGGTAATGTGAATGTGGTAGCCAGTATTTTTACATTTTATTAGATTAGATTAGATCAATTTTATTAATCCCAAGGGGAAATTTACAAGCATGAAAAGGCAGAAATATGCAAAAAACAAAGATAGAGACTCACAGAACAAATAACAAAACCAATCAATAGACAGATTAATGAATAATAAATGTTCTGTATACTGTGCATAATTAGCAAATTAAAGAGTATAAGTGTTTAGTTTGAGATGTCAGGAGGAAGAATTGAATTGCCCGATAGCAACGGGCAGAAAAGACCCCCAGAGGAGCTTCTTAACACACCGTGCCCGAAGCTAAAAGTGCTCCAGGCCTGGAGGGGATTAGTCCCTGATTCCAAATTTAATATGAAGAAAAGTAGAGAATTGCTGCTACATGACAGATGTCCCATTTGGTAAGGTCCAAATGCTTCATTTTTGTCAGGTTTCTTTATTGTTATTCCAGTTTGTTTTATGGTCCTGTGGTGCTTGTTTTCAGGATATGTTTCTCTGCCTACAGGCTTTTCATATAGCACCCACAGAGTAACTGATTCATTTCTCTGTTAGAGTCAAATGATTTTAGAGGACAATGAATTTACAGGGATCAATGGCTAGTCAATTAAGTTGCTGCCCTATGACACAGCATCAAGTCAGTTTTATAGTCATATGTATTAAGTACAATGAAATTCTTGCTTGCATTTATCCTTGAAACAAAAAATGCATTGTATGCAATATCCAATACACACACACAAAATGTATTCACCAACACTTATGAGTTTACATTCAGTTTATGTATACATACATACATACAATATGCACGTGAGTAATAATATTATTTACATTTACTCGTATATAGTGCTTTTCTCACTACTCAAAGTGCTTTACATAGAGAGTGTGGAACCATCACCAATGTGCAGCATCCCCCAACATGATGCAAAAGCAAACATTCTGCGCTAGAAGGCTCACCTCACATTAGCTGTTAGGTGGTGAAAGGTTGAGAGAGATAGCTAATCAGATAATAAGGCACGTACTGTTCTGTTACTTTATTTGCTCTTATGATTGACTGTCCCTTAACCGTATGACCTGCTGGTAAAAACCATTCCTGAATGTATTGGTGCAAGTGCTAATGGTCCTGTACCGTTTACCAAAAGGCTGGAGTGAGAAAAATGGCTGATGTTGGTCTTTAAGTAATTGCTTTTCTGTAGCATCAAGTGTTGTATATGTCATGAACAGAAGGAAACTGGGTGCTGTTAATATTATGTGCTGCCTTCACCACCCTTTGTAAGGCTTTATGATCTTGAGCCAAGCAGATTGCGTACAAGGTTGTGATGCACTGAAAATATCTAGATGTTCAAGAAATCAGGTGCAGAAATCTGAGCTGTCATTACACATCTGAGGGCACAGAGAAGCTGGCAAGCCTTTTTGACAAGAGCCCAAATGTGCCAAGCGCAAATCAGTTTGTCAGTAATAGTCACTCCAAAAAAATGTAAAGCTACTCACTGTTTTGATCACATCCCTTCAATGCAGATGCTCCATACAGAAGATGTGAATGGGGAAAAGATTCAAAAGAGATGGTTCGAAGATGCAAAGAAAGAAAGAGCTTATATGTATTAATAATCCTATCAACACAAAAATAAAACTTGCAAACAATTTTGAATATACGGTATAGTCCATGGTGAATTAATGTATGTTAAAAAGCTAATATATAAAACTGAAAAAATTATTACATAAAAACAAATGTCTACATGTATACAAATGTAAACATAAAAGAGATGTGTAATACATTAAAACAGTAGATTGTTATATTTCCAACTGTTAATACAATGATTAGAAAAAGTAAAATAGTTTTTAACGTTATTTTTAATAAATTTCAAAATTATACCTGAAAACTCTTGACAGATGATGAGTGAACACAAACATGTCACAGGCCAGGACTTCCTAATAGGTGATGTGTTGTGGACCTTTTGGAATTCCATGCCTCTCTCATGCTAGTAAACCAAAATATGAAATGATTGATAGTTGTTTATAATAACTTTTCTATAGTCATACAGTATCCTGACATACTGTACATATGGCACAGCTGAGTTCACTAATGAAAACGTAAGTCACACATTTTCAAGCTAGAAAATAAAGTTCAACCGATTAACTATTCTGTGTCAAGAAGCTCACTCGTTCTTTTTCTGTTTCTTAGCAACAAGCTGCTAGTGAGCAAAATTTTTTTGTTCTTTGTTTGAAAGATAAGCTATATTTCTTGCTAATCATTCTTGAAGTTTGTTAAATGTTTGCATTAATAAATATCATTCAAAAGTCAGTAGTTAAAATATGAACATTTTGAACATGACAATAGTAGATCCATCAGGCTTGTTGCTCAGTTGACCTTGTGATAGAATACGCTGTAGAAAAAGCACACCCTTGTATACTCCTTCTTATTGCTGGTCCCTGTCTACTGCTGGTCCCATCTCAAGCAGGTCACCTCAGGGATTTTATAAGTAAATTGGTTGACCCAAAGTATATATGAGGAAAATATCCTGGGATAATAAAAATATTTGTTTATTAAATACTTAGTCAGATGGGTCATATTTTTATACATCAGTGTAATGCCACTTTTCTTCAACCCTACATCTGCCAGTTATCCAAGAGATCTAGGGCATGGTCACTGTGCGGAAAATACTAAATATAAGGTAGCAATACACTGTAAATGGCATCAGAATTCAATCAACAATCAAGATGGTCTGGACAGGGGAATAACTGAAGACACGTCATAAATTGCCAAGACATTTTTGGTAGAAGAACAGGATAAGTGACTTTCAAAGTGGATCAGTAGAATTGTCAGACCTCATAAACTTACCGTATATTAAACAGAGACATTTTAAATATTAGGTTTAATAAATAGTATATTTCAGTTGGAGCACTAAAAAGCAAGGCAGATGCCAATTACCATTGTGTCTTCTTAAATTTTAAATTATTTCATCAGTTTGCTTGTTACATTCCTGATCTCCCATTACTTTTCCTAAATAGCTGTACTGTAAATGCCCTTGTTGCTGTAACTCTAAAATTATTTATTTAATGATTTCAATTAAAAGCAAATAACATTCCATACAATGAAGTCCAATATAACTAACCAATATTCAACCTCCACCCAAACAAAGAGAGGAGAGACAACAAACAGAGCAAATCTTTAAAAGCAGAAAGGAAGAATATGCTTTATGCCTGATATACTGTAGAAGCTTTTTCGAAAATGTTATTGATTGAAAAGTTCTGAACCAGATCCTCTAAGTGAGAATTTGGATTTTTCCATTTTCAAATAGTACAGAACATCAGTTACTCACTGAATTAAAAGTGGTTGGGAGGAATTCTTCCAGTTGGGCAAGATAAGTGTTACAATTACAGTTTGCTTGTCCTTCTTCACTTTAAGGCCATCTGGGAGTCCACCAAACACATCTGTTAATGAGTTCGGAGTGATTGTGACCCCAAGGCTGTCTGATAGGCATTCAAAGACTTTTGTCCAAAATGATGTTAATTTGGTGCACGTCCATAACATGTGGCCCAGTGTGGCTGGAGCTAGATTGTAACATTCACTAGTTCAATCTTGCCCTGAATACATTCTGAACAATTTGAAATGAGATAAATGCACTCGATAAAATATTTTAAGTTGAATGATTGAATGCTTTATGCATATGGAGTTAGAGTTTATTATGTGCATGCCTGCCTTCCACTCCTTTTCTTAAATATTAAGTGAAAGATCCTTTCCCCTTTGTCCCCTGAGATCTAAGAAAGTAAGGGACTTTAAAATGTTTTTATATAGTACAGATGTTATCTCAGTCTTCAAAATGATCAATATTTCTCTTGGAATAGAAATAGGTAGGAGGTGAGGAAAATTGGGCAGGCTCCATTTAGCAAAGTTTCTAAGTTAAATTTGAAGCTTAACTGTTCATAGGATGCAAAACATTATCTATGTATAAATCTCTAAATGCTTTAATCCCAGATATTTTCCAAACATTAACTACTGTTTTATGTATGAGAGGGTGTAAAAAGGTAGTTGTCATGTTGAGGTGCAACAAATAAGAGCTTCTCTGTCTTAAACTGCCTCCTACTCTGAGGGAGCATAGTCCAGGGAACATAAATAAGACCTGCAAGATTTTAATTCTGTTGCAGACCAGGCTTGTGTATATTCATCAATTTGTGTCGATATTTAGGTCTTTAAGGCCTGTATATTTGCTGCCCAGTAATAAAACTGAAAGTTAGGCAATGCCATGCCCCCTTTTGCTTTAGTTCATTGTAGAGTCACCCTTTGGATGGGTGGATGTTTCGAATTACAAATAAATGAGGTGAAGATTGAATCTAATTTCTTAAATGATTTGTTAATTTATATGGGGATGCTTCAAAATAGAAAAAGAAGCTTGGGAAGGATGTTTATGCTGACAGTGTTGTTTCGCCCTGCTAATGTGAGATGGAGGGTAAACCATCTATTCACGTCTTGATTTATTTTTTCCATGCAGACAGCAAAATTTTGTTGAAGGAGAGCATATTTCCTTGTGATATTTACCCTTAGATTTTTTTTATTTCTTTTAATTTTACAAGTCCCCTTATTAACACCAAAAGCACTGGTGCCTTGGTGTGAAGAGCTGAATACCACATATGCATATCCTGTCACTGATATTGAAGTTACTGAAGATTGTTGTACTAAGATTCATTGTTGTCTGTGTTCTGCAAACAACTAGAAAATAATCATTAAATAAATCTCACACTAATAATCTATTACATTCCAGATGTCCCGGATGTCCACATTGCCATCATCATTGAATTGCTTCATGTGAAGCCTGTAAACTATGAGGACTGATTTAGACCATCTATGTTAAGTACACTGCGGTGGGCTGGCATCCTGCCTGGGGTTTGTTTCCTGCCTTGCGCCCTGTGTTGGCTGGGATTGGCTCAAGCAGACCCCCGTGACCCTGTAGTTAGGATATAGTGGGTTGGATAATGGATGGATGGATGGATGTTAAGTACAATGTCCAGTGGGGGCTGGGTGGTGTTTTGGCCTTGAAACACCTGCAGATTTTGTTTTTTTTTCTACAGCCTAACTGGAGTTTTTTTTTTTTTATGTTCTCCTAGCCACCCAACCTTACCTTTTTCTTTGTTACATACTGTATAAAATTATTGCCATTACTGTTTATGTTTTATATACAGCAGAGTCTCGCTTATCCGACAAAAATGGGTCGGCAGAACGTTGGATAAGCGAAAATGTCGATAATGGGAGGTGTTAAGAAAAAGCCTATTAAACGTCAAACTATGTTATAATTTTACACATTACGAACCTCGGTTCACGAACGTCTCTGGACACGTACAAATCGGGTTATGACCAAAAAGTTTGCCAAACTTTTGCATCTGTTCACGACCACACACTAGGTATATGAACAAGCCAGTTTCCCTTTAGGTTTGTGCACGCCGATGATTTCCACACGTGTTCAGTCTCTCCCTCTGCATTCCCTGTGCAGCAAGAGAGAGAGAGCGCGAGAGAGAGACACAGACAGACACACGCGCATGCGAGAAAGAGACACACACACGCGTGCGCGAGAGAGAGACGCAAGCACACACACACGCGCGCGAGAGAAAGAGAGACACATGCGTACACACACGAGCGCGAGAGAGACACACACGCACACAAGAGAGACACAGACGCAAGCACACGCGCGCGCGTGAGAGACACACACAGGTGTACGCACACACACACGCGCGTGCGAGAGAGACACAGGCGCGCACACACACGTGAGAGAGACACAGACGCACACACGTGCGTGCGCGAGAGAGAGACACACGCACACACACGCGTGCGTGAGAGAAAGAGAGACACACGTGTACACACACGTGCCTCGAGAGAGACACACACGCACACAAGAGAGGCACACACATGCGCGCCCGAGAGAGAGAGAGACACACACAGGTGCACACACACAAACGCGCGTGCGAGAGAGACACAGGCGCACACACACGCGTGAGAGAGACACAGATGCACACACACACACGTGCGCGCGAGAGACACAGGCACACCCACACATGCGCAAGAGAAACACAGGCGCGCACACACACGCGAGCGAGAGAGACACACACGCACACACGCCAGAGAGGGCTGGCCACATAATCCACTGTAATCATGTTTTACAACAAAACAACAGAAAAATTTAACTAAAAAAATGAACTTAGCAACTAAAAATAGACTACGCTCCACGCTCGCAACTTGCAGTTCTTGTTGCCGATTGATGCGTTTTTGTTTTTTTTTTGCGATGGGACATCGGATAATACAGAATGTTGGATAAGCGAAGGTTGGATAAGCGAGACTCTACTGTATTAACATCCTTTTTATTTCATCTTGTGAAGCACTTTGAGCTACATTGTATGAAAATCTGATATACTGTATGAATAAATGTTATTATTGTTGTTGTTTTTCACTATGTGTAATGCTGAAAATAGACCAATCTGAAAAACTGCTGGCATTTGTTATTTCTGTTAGGTAAACAAACAACTACAAATCATTTAAAATCATTTAGGATACATTGTTCGGTTTATCGTGTCTATAAAAACATTGCGAGTGAGCTGCTTTCAAGTGCTATGGTCCTCACTTGCGGCTTGCTCCAGCTGCAGTGTGCTTTGTTGCATGTTCTTCTTTCCATGTGTCAAATTGAAGCTGGCTGTGTATTTAGCATGTTGACAGTTTTGCCACTAAATCAGACACTTGGCATACTTTTTGCAGAAGCTCATCATGTGTAATAAGTAAGGACAGAACATAACAGTTGACGAACAATTATTCCCAATGAAATACTGATGCCATTCACTCAGTGCAAGCCAAACTAGTAAAGTTTGGAATCCAATGTTTGGATAGGTACCAATGTAAATTACAAATATATACTAATTGCTATCTTCTATTGGTGAAAGATCCCACTGGATTACCAAAGAATGACAGTTTGTGACTATAATGATGCAACTTGTTGAGAATTTTAATGTAATGGAAGAAATGTTATTACTGGCAATATTTTGACAGCATTTTCCATGGCATGCTATTTGACAAAAAGACAAGGCTACTCAGTACAGCGAACAAATGAGACAGGTTATCTTCCACTCGTGAAAAGCAACATAACATACAGTCAAGATAATAGCAACCAAGCAAGTACAGATGCAGTGCCAGGCGCGAGAACATACACATAACAACTGTGCAAAGTACGAAATTCCATGGCACATCAGCTTTTTGCCCAAATGACAAGCTTGTTTCATACCGAACTATAAATAAATCGAGACTGGAGTTTGCACCAACTGTGAAAGCCAACATGAGAGATGGTCCAGGAGTCAGGCAACAATAAACTACAGAGGCTTTGTCAGGTGGAAAGATGCAAATACAACAACACAGATGTGAATGACGGGCCACTGTTTTGTGTGTGGAAGCTTCTTCCAGGTTCTAAGATGCATGTGGACTGCTGATGTCAACAGTTTTATAATCAGTCCATCATGCTGCTTGCCATTTTCATACATAATTTGTAATATAAATATGAGTGTAATTGTGTATTTCCAGCTGACTGAAAAATGTTGTTTGCTTTTTGCAATTAAATAATTAAGCTGTTTGAGGTCTAGCAGTAATTTGGCTTTGTTCCCAGCTGACTGAACTTTTTTTGTTTTGTTAATGTAGATACTGAAGCAGTTAACAGCCAAGCAGCTGGGCTATCATGGAAAAATTTTTTTAACATATGTTACATTTAAAGTGAGAATCTGTGCAATTATGAAGCTGTGGGACAAGAATTTCTTTTTAAGTTCACTTAAGCTGTTATAGGCTATCCATGGTTTTTGATGGTAGAGCAGTAAAGATATAGTATTAACATGCAGAAATGACAGGCTATTAGTAAGAACAAAGGGATTCAGATGCCAGTTAGCATTGCCTTGCCATTTACAGTACTGAAAAAATGAGTGGCACTTTTAGTTTTAAGGTAAGGAATTTACCTCAGATTTTTGTCACCAGAGACTAACGTAACAGAATATTCTCACACCCACTTAATACTTTTTTTGCAGGTGTGCATCCACTGAATACATACTACCTTAGGCAACCTATCCCCAAAACTCAAAAGGTAGGTTTCTGGCCTGCATAGATTGAAAATGAGGACTAAGACTTTAAAGTTCAATAATAAAAAATATTCAGAAATGGAGCAGAAAAAATTGTTGAAAACCTCTGGTTCAGGACAAACAAAATCAAAATTCTTTACATTGAAATAATGTATTTAAGGTTTCAAAAGGGAGAACAAAAAAGGCAAGGGAGACGGGGTGCATAATAAGATGGACAAGTAATAATACTTAATATATAGTATATAAATATATATTGAGATAGACAGCTGCGGACCTTGCCTGGTCTGGATGCCCTTTTGAGGAAAGGACCGGGGGAGTGGACATATCAACAACAGTACCTCCCCTGGGACATGAGAGGGGCGGCCCCCCATGGTTTGTATCAGGGCCCGTGGCTTGATCAACTTGATCAAGGAACACCTTGAGCACTTCTAGGTGTGGTATAAAAGAGGCCGCCTCACTCCACTCGGGGAGCCAGAGTCTGGTGGCAGTGGACAGAACTTGCGAGAGAGGAGTGAAGGGGTCAGAAGAAAAGGAAGAAAGGACTGAGCTTTATTGGGATTTGTGCACTGTGTGCTAAAAGAAAAATAGATGTGTGTGTTTTTGGACATTGTGTCTCAGTATCTGTTTGTAGCCTGGCTAACCTTCTAATATATATATATATATATATATGGCCATTATAGTTTTCATGAAATGGGACTTGCAAAGCTATTCAGTTATGGCAAATATTAGGAAATAATAAATAATAACAAAATTACATGTGAACTGGGGCAACCACTCCAGCTGAACCTTGGCACCAGATACTACTGAAGTACACGCTGAGTCTGTGATCCTAAACTGGAGAAAGAAAGTTTGTGAATGTTACATATTGTTATTCATCCATTTATTATCATGCAGGTCTGATGACTTCCCTTCCTTTGCTGGTGTCAATCTATTCTTCTTTTTAACTTTTATACAAATGACTGCAAAAGTTCATTTAACTTCGGGCATGTTCTAAAATGTGTTAATGATGAGCACTGGAGGGTAATCATGAATATATTGTTGATGATTTGCTGTTTGGTGTGAAGTAATCTTGTACAAACAAATTTATCTAAAAGAAAGAATATGGTTCTGGATGTTAAAGGCTCCCTCATAAAAGCCATAAAATGGAATGCTATGTAAAGACTGAATGCTTTAAATATTTAGGTACACTCTTTGAAAATAGGGGAGAAAGAGATGTTCATTCTGCAAAAACAAAATATATTAATCTATAAAAGATATAATTACTTTATTTTGTATATCTTTTACTGAATCTAATGTCATATCTGGTAATCTCTGTACTCTACATTTTTCAGTCGCTTTATCAATTAACGTGATATTGCTGAGTACATTCTAGGCCAGTGCCCCACACCACTAGAAAATGATTGATTTATGTTTCCCCACACTACAAAAATATTGTATTTTAAAAATGAAGAAGTCAAATTTCTAATTTTTGAACAACAAATTGAACCATTTATAGTACTGTGGTTGAACAAATTTAATTAAAAAAACATAAGCTTTTAACGTTTATAAAATTTAAATATAAATTGAGCAATGTACCTTTATAAATCTCAATAATCTTGTACATTTGTCCCCTGTGAAGCTTAGACTCTCAATGATCGAGGGAGTTGGGGGATTGGAGACCCCATGAAGCAATAGGTGCCAGTGCGGTGCTAAGCAATGAAACACAGTCGACAAGCTTTGTTCCCTGATAACACCTGCACTGCAATTCAACAACAGATGTGCCATACAGTTAAACTCGCTGCACTTCTGCCAGGAGAGACCGCTTGACTGCCTGCAGGAAAGATGGGCTGAATGTAGGCACCAAGTGTTGCATCCAATTCAGTCCCCCTTGTCCCCCCACCCCCAGCAAAATGTGAATCATACCCCAAAATCAAAGACATCAGGGCTTTCACCGCAATCAAAACTAGACCTCGTCCAAGTTTCATTCTCTTAAAAAAAGTTATTCTCCCCTACAAATACTCTGTCTACAGCAAGGAACCTGTGAGAATTTAGATTTCTGCAGCTCATTCACATTTGTGTGCGTAGTTCTTTTCGTATCGTAGAACAGGAACACTAACTAATAAATGACCTACAAATGATGACACACTGCAAGACACTGATTGCACCACAATAAAGTCAGACAATGCACCTCACTTAATTTTGCTGAATCGCAACGCAGTCTTCCTCGCACCCCTGAAATGCCATTTCACTCCCCTGTTCTAGGCCAATTAATTAATTTAAATGTGTTTTTGTATCACGGTAGGTAACTCTTGTAAACAGAGAAAACACGTTCAAAATCTAAGCAGTTACTCCAGTTGAGAACTGATTTAAAATCTAGGACCTTTGCACAGCCCATACTACTATACTACACTTAAATTACATAATAAATAATACAGTTTTAATATACACTTTCAGCTAAATAAAAGCAAAGCAATTTCTTTTGCAAAGATCTGAAATGGTATTTTCAATGATAACATAATTTAATCCAAATTCTTCATTATATTTTTCCACCAATTATTTTTTTAATGCCCTAAATCTTATTGACAGTGAAAACATGAGAACTGCATATTAAAGAATAGAGCTGTTTACTAAAAAATGTCAATACTAAACTTGAAGCTAAATTTGTAAGAAGAATAAAAGTTAACTTTAGAAGAAACAAATCGCCCCCCCACCATTGACAGCTTTCTCCTGCCTTTTAGGAGGCACTTATAAAATATGACTGGCATTTCTAACAATATTTCACATGCACTGTGGGATGTTTTGCTGAAAAGAAGACAGATTTCAGAATTTTTCTTTTATTAATCTTTTTGTCACTGCGTCTATGAAGCATATCTACATTTAGGCTGTTGTAAATGCTAGTTATATTTTAATAGGCCACAAACAGTGATGGGTCATTTTACCTTACAAACATGACAATTTAATTATTTTTTTCAGTTGCACAAGACAATTTTAGCATTTTAGTTTTTTGAAAATCACTGTAGTTGACAGATAAAAACATAAATATTTCTAACCAATGTTGCATGATAGAAAGCACACAAGTATGACTTGACACATTGTGTGTATACAGATGCAGCCTCATGGATCCAAATCGAATACCAGGTTACTATCCATGTATAGATTTCAAGTTCTTCCTCTAAGCAAGTCTTGTAATGGAGTGTTGCTCCGCCTGTTGGTTCCTAATTTTAACCCAATACTGCCAGCCTAGGCTTAACCTCCGACACCTCTGAATTGGATACAGTGAGCCTGAAAAGATATTGTATGTCATGTTATGTAATGCTACGTTATTGTGAGGTAATATGTTCAGAACACCACTGAGCAATGCTGTATCCCAGCTGCAGAAAACTATATTCGAACAGGCAGCCTGGTCACTGCTCTCATTACTGCCTCTGTTAATCCTATGTAGATTTTGTCCTGGCATGCAGGATCTCTCCCACGTCTTGTTAGGATAATGGCATCTCTGGAAGTGTGTGTCCTATGATGATCTGGTGTAATATGTGTGCTTCGTTATTTTCTTGCACCCACCTTTAGCAGATATAACTGGCTTTTATAAGATTGTAATGGGAAAATTCAAATTACAAAATAAGAAGATGGAGTTATTTGCAAAATTATGTACATGTTTTAATCAGATTTTTTCAAATTATTTTTAAAAAGAAGTTTATAGTTAAATTCAATACTAAAAACAAGAGGTTGCTCTTAAAAAAGTAACTTCTTAAATGTGATCATTACTGCAAGGATAAAACTGAGAAAGTAAATGTATCAGTATTAATGGAGGACTAAGCCATACAGTCATACAGAACAATGGGGATGATTCTAAGGAAGCAGAAACTAAAGTATACAATTTAGTCATAATAGGGGATAAAACTGCTCTGCTCTCTAAGCTTTCATATAAACATTAATGGTAGGCACAAGATTTCAAATAACAACAGCAAATCATTTTCCCTTTAGTGCCTTTGATGAAACTTTATTTAACTCCACTCATTATATGGATATGTAATAACTGTGATAAGTCCTGTCGAGTTAAGATTAAAAACTGTTGGGGGAAAAGTAATGTTTTTCTATTCTGTAATAGTGAAAAACACTCTTATGTGGGTGTTTTGAAAAATTCATAGTGTGAAATGCTGCAGCCATTGTTATAAGTATCACCAGAAAAGAGGGTATCATTGATGTCATTGATCTATTATTGAGCTGGTAGAAGAACTCAAATACAAGAATCAACTTGACAGTTAGGGAATAAGCTGACCATGCACAGCATAGCTCACATTGCCTCGTTGATTATTGGGATTTTCAATTCTTCTGCCAGCTCAAAATTACACCAGTGACATCACCGATTCCCTTTTTTCTAGTGATATATATAAAACACCTGTAGCATTTGTACAGTAAAGCACAATTACAGTAAATCATTAAAACTTTTGATTGGATGTGATTTAAAAGTTTTAATTCACAAATTTCATAAATATAAGAATATGCTCGCAGTCAAATCAGATTCTGAAAATTTGTAACGGCTTCTTTATGCTATAATTGCACTAATTGCAATTCTTTTTGTCTCTTCTGTTTTAAGGACTGATTTTTAGTTATAGATTATAGAATTTGATTTTTTTTCCAGAAATACGGTATTTCTTTACCTTTTCCTGAAAGAAGCATGATCTGTAATTAAAGGCAAATACAGTCATATGAAAAAGTTTGGGAACCCCTCCCAGCCTGCATGATAATGTACTCTACATTTAACAAAAAAGATAACAGTGATATGTCTTTCATTTCCTAGGAACATCTGAGTACTGGGGTGTTTTCCAAATTCAGATTTTTAGTGAAGCAGTATTTAGTTGTATGAAATTAAATCTAATGTGAAAAACTGGCTGTGCAAAAATTTGGGTCCCCTTGTAATTTTGCTGATTTGAATGCATGTAACTGCTCAGTACTGATTACTTCCATCCATTATCCAACCCACTACATCCTAACTACAGGCTCACGGGGGTCTGCTGGAGCCAATCCCAGCCAACAAACCCCGGGAAGGGTGCCAGCCCACCGCAGGGCACACACAAACATACCAGGGACAATTTAGTATCACCAATCCACTAACCTGCATGTCTTTGGACTGTGGGAGGAAACCCATGCAGACATGTGGAGAACATGCAAACTCCACGCAGGGATGACCCGGGAAGCAAACCCGGGTCTCCTAACTGCAAGGCAGCAGCGCTACCCACTCGCCACCATGCCGCCCCTACTGATTACTTGCAAAACCAAATTGGTTGGATTAGCTCATTAAGCCTTGAACTTCATAGACAGGTGTGTCCAATCATGAGAAAAGGTATTTAAGATTGTCAATTGCAAGTTCTGCTTCTCTTTGACTCTCCTCTGAAGTGTGACAGCATGGGATCCTCAAAGCAACTCTCAAAAGATCTGAAAACAAAGATTGTTCAGTCTCATGGTTTAGGGGAAGGCTACAAAAAGCTTTCTCAGAGGTTTAAACTGTCAGTTTCAACTGTAAGGAATGGAATCAGGAAATGGAAGGCCACTGGCACAGTTGCTGTTAATCCCAGGTCTGGCAGGCCAAGAAAAAACAGGAGCGGCATATGAGCAGGATTGTGAGAATGGGTCCAGACAACCCACAGATCACCTCCAAAGACCTGCAAGAACATCTTGCTGCAGATGGTGTATCTGTACATCGTTCTACAATTCAGTGCAATTTGCACAAAGAACATCTGTATGGCAGGGTGATGAGAAAGAAGCCCTTTCTGCACTCACACCACAAACAGAGTCACTTGTTGTATGCAAATGCTCATTTAGACAAGTCAGATTCATTTTGGAACAAAGTGCTTTGGACTGATGAGACAAAAATTGAGTTATTTGGTCATAACAAAAAGCACTTTGCATGGCGGAAGATGAATACCGCATTCCAAGAAAAACACCTGCTACCTACTGTCAAATTTGGTGGAGGTTCCATCATGCTGTGGGGCTGTGTGGCTAGTTCAGGGACTGGGGCCCTTGTTAAAGTCAAGGGTCGGATGAATTCATCCCAATATCAACAATTTCTTCAGGATAATGTTCAAGCAGCAGTCACAAAGTTGAACAAGACAATGACCCAAAACACAGTTCGAAATCTACAAAGGCATTCATACAGAGGGAGAAGTACAATGTTCTGGAATGGCCGTCACAGTCCCCTGACTTGAATATCATCGAAAATCTATGGGATGATTTGAAGCAGGCTGTCCATGCTCAGTAGCCATCAAATGTATCCAGACACTCATCAAAGGCTATAGGAGGCGTCTAGAGGCTGTTATATTTGCAAAAGGAGGCTCAACTAAGTATTGATGTAATATCTCTGTTAGGGTGCCCAAATTTATGCACCTGTCTAATTTTGTTATGATGCATATTGCATATTTTCTGTTAATCCAACAAACTTAATGTCACTGCTGAAATACTACTGTTTCCATAAGGCATGACATATATTAAAAGGAAGTTGCTACTCTGAAAGCTCAGCCAATGATAAACAAAAATCCAAAGAATTAAGAGGGGTTCCCAAACTTTTTCATATGACTGTATAATGTAACTGGTGAACAATCAATCAATATGTTTAATGATATTGGAATAATAACACTACCTGTCGAGTACCTTATGTATAATTCCTTTATTTAGGTGGAGTGGTGGCTCTGAGGCTAGGGATCTGCACTGACAATCGGAAGGTTGCTGGTTCGAATCCCGTAAATGCCAAAAGTGACTCTACTCTGTTGAGCCCTTGAGCAAGGCCTTTAACCTGCAATTGCTGAGTGCTTTGAGTAGTGAGAAACACACTATATAAATGCAAATAATTATTATTATTTTGAACATTTATTCAAAATAAAGCAGTGTCTTCAGTAACAGGAAACACCCTAAAATATTCTGCCCCGAATGCCCCACTCATATAAATATGATTCCCTTTTTTCTATACCATGTCAGATGCCTATTAAATATTTATAAATGTGACTACCAAAAAATCATTTTCTTCAAGGGCTTTTCAATATCTGACATCAGTCTGACAATGTATTTCAGGGTAATCTTATCAAAAATAATCATGAATACTACTAATTAAATTATCCATCCATTATCTAACCTGCTGAATCTGAACACAGGGTCACGGGGGTCTGCTGGAGCCAATCCCAGCCAACACAGGGCACAAGGCAGGAACCAATCCCGGGCAGGGTGCCAAACCACCACAGGACACACCAAGCGCCAATTTAGAATCGCCAATCCACCTAACCTGCATGTCTTTGGACTGTGGGAGGAAACCCACACAGACACGGGGAGAACATGCAAACTCCACGCAAGGAGGACCCAGGAAGCGAACCCAGGACTCCTAACTGCAAGGCAGCCACTGTGCCACCGTGCCGCCCTAATTAAATTATTCTTCCCTAAATATTACTGCAATCTCTTTTTCACCATACTTTCCTTTAACATACTGTACACATATTTGAAGTTAGTGTAATAGAGCTATACTCTAATGAGCATGAAAAATCCTGCCTAGGTTTATCCATCGGGGCCAAAATATGCTGTTTCTGTGCTTTTGGAAGTTTACCAGCTCTCCAAAGTAAATTCAAACAATTGAACTGATGCACAGTTTTATAGAATAAGCTATTATAGTTTAGGTGATTGCCAAACACAAATAATATGAACATCTGTATATGTCTATCAATCTGAAATAACCCAGCAACACTGAGTACAATTCAAGAACAAACCATAAACCAGGCACCACTTCATCAGAGGGTACTGAACGTTACCTGACAGTAGAGCAGTGTCCTAGCACACAAGCAGAAAGTACAAACTTCATGTAACATCCCATGTAGTGGCAAGGTTGGCACCAGACTACACAGTGGGTGTCTTGTAGGTTGTGAGCGACCGTGATCAGATTTCATAGAAGTCAGACATGGAGACGCAGACACAAAAAGTGGTATTTTCCAAAACAAAAGTGGGTTTTATTTATAGATGCACAAAAACAATGCCCCAATCAAAAATAGTGAACAATATATACAGTGAAGCTGTCAGATCCAGAAATGAAAAACAAAGACAAAAATGTATATACACAAAATTGTTCTCTTCCTAAAGAAAGAAAATAGGCAGGTAGAAAATACACACAATGAAAATCAAAAAATCTATAAAAATTTTTACAAGGAAAAAGTGTACATACAAGAAAAACAAAAAGTGTACGTCAAACCCAAACTATAAGATACCTCCACCAAAACAATACTACAACTAGAAGATATCTATATAGAAATATTTACAAAAATAAGCACAAGGCACTGTTTGGTAGACTAAATGAATTCCCCTTACACACCACCGAGTCTAAAGACAAGCCCTTGAGGCAGGAAGAGCCTCTTATAGTCGGGATACAAATCTTCAGCCAGTCGTATGACATGCTACTCCTTTACACACCAATCGCGACTGACGCAGGTGCCTACTGCACAGGTACTCCTCTCAATCCGTGCAAGGCATGTATTAAATAGGGCTAGCGGCTTTGCATTTTTCTTGGGGATCCCCTTTCTCACACTAATGCATTCACTAACTAAACTAAACACTTCGCACTTTTTCTTTTGCTAACAGCGGTGGTAAAGAGACGCTCGCCTTTATGACGGGGTACGTGCAGAGTCCTCCAGCAGGCATTTTATTTCGCGACAAAATCGACTTTTGTTTAAACTGCTAATGCCTAGCAGGCACATTACCACACCCCACTGTCACAGCAATGAAGCCCAACAATTAACCCAGGCATCTGAAACTGTGAGGCCAGAGCACTAACCAACAGTGACTACATAGAATTCATTAATGAGATAACATATACAAAATATAAAAGATTATCAATTTGAAGAGTATACTGAATACTAGTGCATCTGCAGTTGTTGCAGAAGATCTAAATGCTCCAAAGTATCACATTCTCAAAGAAACTGGTCCCAACTCAACATTGATTGTGGTCTGGAGTCTCCTCTATGCAGCATTGTACACAACATAGGAATATATGATGACCAATTACTCTCACACACCCATATGAGACCATTAACACGGACATGTGATATGTGGGAGGAAAACCAGAGCACTGGGAGAAAAACAAAGGTAGGAGGAAATGTGTAAACTCTACAAGGACAATGATAAGGTTTGGGATTTGAACTAAGGAATATGGATCACTGAGACAGCAGCGATAACCACTCACATCTCACTAATCCGTTTTTAATTTAATGTGCAGATAAAGTGCACTTCATTTTAGATCATCTTTGACTTACATTCAAACTTACTGTTGTTCATAAAAACCATGCATGCAGATTGTGTTGTAATTTTCCATGACACCTTTTTTCACACCTACAGAATGCACTTAAGAAAGAATAAGTAATGCATGTCTTTTTTATTTATCATTAAATCCAGTGAGGGAACTGATGTTGACTCTCATTTAAATAACAAAACAGTAAAATAGACCTCCTGTCGTTAATATGTGTCATTGAATACGGCTGTGGATTGGTCCACACGAATATGCATATGCATTATGTTGATGACTGGAGCAAGGAGCAACATACAAAACATTTTTTGGTGCAGAGCAACAAAAATGTAAAAAAGACATTGATAAATCATTTGAATGTTACTTAGAGCCTCTATTTTTAGGTGTCTCAGCTACAGATAATTTAATAAATAGCATCTTACAGTACATGACTAGATCAAGGTCACAAAGTAGCCAATGTTACAATTGTACTATAAGTCTTTGTTCTCTTTTCATTTATTCAAAAACCATAACCTACTAAACTAAATTAAATATTTAAACAGCTGCTGTGATTTTATAAATATTTTTTCTTTTAGTTTTGTGCCTCCATTTTTTGCAATAAGGCTTGATTGTAATACTTTCACATGCACTAAATCCTAAAAAGCATAGCAGGGCCCCCTGCACATAGTTTGCCATCAGCGTCCTTGAATTTTACTTTTCAATATAACATTCACTATGAATGGCAATTTATTGAATAAATGATTTTCCATTTTCCTAAGCTAACTCATCCAATTAGCACTGCACATGTCTGTGGCAACAGATGTAACAATGGGAGGAAAACTTCTATCGGGCTCAGTGTTTTATGCAATGTTCTTAATAAATAGTTAAACGACCACCAAACGGATCAAAGTGTAACCATGGAATGGAAACAAGTGTGGACGATGAAAGTGATGTTTTAACCTGCATGAGACATTTTACATCTAAATTTAAAAAACTGACATACCAGACAAAGCATTCTCATTTTGCTATTTGCTGACTTTATAAAGAAGTCTTATCACTTGATGTTTTCCTAGAATGTCATATCAATTGCAACACACCTGCTGAGATCTGTATAAGCATCACGTTTTTAAGCTCCCAGGCAGAAACTTGTCATGGGAGATAAAAAGTAATTTACAAAGATGTTGAGGTTTTCAGTTCCAGTTTTAACAGCATTCAAGACTTCTGCTTATTTCACAGAACAATCAAAAAAATTGATTTAGACACTCTGGAGTTTGATAATTAATTCCTTTGTAGCCGAGTACAGTTAAAAATTGTTTTTTGATTTAAGCTGAATGACCTATAAGTAATAGAATATCATCCTTTGAAACATATTAGAGTCATAAAATCTGTTTTAATAAAATATCAATTCTAATACCTCATCAAGGTTAAACAGGAATTACTTGACTGATACCACACTTAATAAGGGTTGCAGGGAAGCACAAATTGAGCCAGTGTTTCTCTGAGAAAGCAACAAGAATATGAATTCACACGACTATCATTGATCAAAACAGATAGGAATTTAAGTCACTATGTTCACTACTTTATTTTATATATATTCAGTGTATTCATAAAGTTTTCAGACCCCTGCTCTTTCTGTACACTTTATTTTGTTACAGATCTTATTTTAATTTGATAAATTTGCCAATTTTGCCCATTTAGCTACACTCAAAAATGGCAAAGTGAAAACACGTTTTCAAAAAGGTTTGCAAATTTATTAAAAGGTAAAAACTGAAATATCTCATTCATATAAATAGTCAGACCCTTCATTCAGTACTTGGTAGAAGCCCCTTAGGCGACAATTTCTTTTTGGGTAAGTCTCCAGAAGTTTTGTAGACCTGGGTTTGGGTAATTTAGCCTATTCTTTCTGGCAGAATTTCTCAAGCTGTATTAGATTGGAGGGGAAACATCTGTAAACTGTCATCTTCAGATCTTTCCACAGATGTTCTGCGAGGTTTAAGTCAAAGTGAAAACATGTTTTCAGGAAGGCTTGCAAATTCATTGAAAATCCAAAACTGAAATCTTTCATTCATGTAAGTACTTAGACCCTTTGCTGTGGCATTTCAAATTGTGGTCAGGTACATCTCTTTGCTAACCATTCAGGTCAGTCTATGAGGACTAACATAGACTGAATGCAGGAAACAAACTGTAAATCATGCCAAGGAAATCACATTCTTGCACATCACTGACCCAAAAGAAAAACTCTGACCTTCACTTGATTCTGCCCACTAGCACACCTTTTAAATAGCTTCAAAACAGACCTTGGATTGACTTTCAACTAGATAGCAGTCTTCTTGCTTCTCTGATGTTACTGTTGTGCAGTAGGCACTCCTGGTGGCCTGCTTGCCTACAGGCAGGCAATTGGGAGCAGCAACATAGGAGCGCTGCCCTCTAGCATGTCAGGAGAGCATATACTCCGAAAATCTATCTACCCTGGTCCTTCCATTATTGTGGCCTCCTAAAGGCTATCTCTTCCAGTCGTTCCATTATTTTGGCCTCCCTTCTGGACAAGGAATCAATTCTCAACCTGTTTGGGATGCTAGTCTATTGTTGTACGTACTCCAAAGCCTCCCATCTTGGCAAGAAGCCACATTTCATCCTGGATTGGATGGCAGATAATCCTGCATGGTACTTACACCATATATTCAGAGATGCAGTAGCTAATTTAGCAAACTTTGGAAACAGAGTAGCTAGAGTGAGTACATTTGTAATTTCTTTATTTTTTTAATCAAGCGAGGATTAAAACTCTTAAGCAAAATATTTTAAAGTTCAGTTTTTAGTTATAGGAGTGTTTCAAATAGTCTGAAGACCATCATAAAGCAGCACCTTCTGATGGTCTGTGGGCACATTGTGTTCCTTCTCCTTGGCTTTCTGTTTTCGCCACCAGCCTTCCCAGTACTATTGTCAGCAAGCCTGTTGCTGGAATTCCCCTGTAGAAAGAGAAGAATGGCTCCCAACATCCCTGTCTTGGTGTATCATCTCTCATAACACTACTTCTGGGGCTTTTGCTTTTTATACCAAAGAAAACACTCCCAGGCAATTTCCAGCTACTACAAGTCATTTTAACTGACCTGTGTGAGTACAACATAAAGCATACAATACATTCACTTAATAAGATGTTTAATTTACAGTAATGTGCTTGCTTCTTATACATAAATCATACTACCAGCTGGCATG
Source organism: Polypterus bichir lapradei (assembly GCA_026402145.1). Lineage (NCBI taxonomy): Eukaryota > Metazoa > Chordata > Cladistia > Polypteriformes > Polypteridae > Polypterus > Polypterus bichir. Next base: position 49,663,052 of record JANRMT010062814.1, read on the forward strand.
GAACATAATATGTAGTATTGGTCAATTGGATAAAGGAAGCAGATCTTTCAGATACTCTACAGTTTCTTTAAGAGAAGATGCATTTTAAATTCATTGTCTGAAGCAAAGGAAATAAATTCCAATTAAATTGCAAATTACAGGAACCCCAATAATGGAGACAGACAGTCCTGGTGTTTTCAGCATGAAGCACTTTGAACTTTTTATAGGGAACTGAAAGGGCAAAGGCAAGACTGTGATAGAGAACATAAAAAAATGACGAAAAATGAGAAAGGAATATGAAACAGGATAAAAAATATATCAAGCAAACATGGCTCAAAATATGACAACACTCTGAGCAGATCAGACATTAAATGTGGCATTTCTTTATTAATTGCAAATAACAAATAACTTTTATGGTCATTTTTATTTTACATATTGCCTACCAGAATACTTCAAATTCATATTTATTTTAAATGCATGTACATTTTACTAAGCTGTGAATACTTTTTCTTTTGGAATAAGACTGACTAAAAAGAATAAAAATCTATCTGTTGTTAGAGGTCAGATGTGTTTATAGTAAACATACCATGTTATGTTTGTAGGTAATTGGTTTAGTCATGCCTGCATGATACTTTCTAAGGAATAACATGAGAGTGTTCTGCTTAGGGACAGCACTGTCTTTTAAAATTAACTTTGATTTTCTATGTTTGTGCTTAAAAGCTTATGTGAGCATCATTCTGAGCACATGTAATTATCTACATTAACAAAAGAACTGTATTGCTTGGCCAATTTATTTTGCTTTGACCAATATTACTTAGAGTGAATAAACCACATTTATTTTTATGTATTAGTTAAATATAGAACAAGAAGTTATGCTTTAAGAAATAATACATAATAGCAGGAATAACCAGCACTGCCTGGGGTGAAATAAAGTGCAGGTGCAGTCACTAAAATAAATTCCCCAGGGTGAAAAGTTGACCCAAACCAAAATTTCACTCACTAAACTCATTATGGGTTGCAACTCTGAATATATGTGCCGCATCTCAAAAATTACCCTTGGGGCACTTTTGTAATAAAACCGGGGTGTGATCACTAAATAAAGTTCCCCATAGGGGAAAAAATCAGAACAAAAAAATGCAATGGAGAGGTGGAAAGGTGTGTCATGGAGCATCAACATTGCATTATTGAGAAAGATCACAAGCTGGAAGGAACGTGACTGGTAACAGCTTCTCTTGTTTCACCTGCCGCCCAGAAGGCAAAGCATACAAATGTCACTTCCAGCTTGCTCTGAAGAACTTGCCTTTTATACCTAGCAGGCCACTTAAACAACAGTGATAGCAGAAGCCGACATTCATAAACAAACCTGAGAAAGAAGATCCACAGAGCTCTACAAAAGAAGGTGTCTGTGGAAGCCTGAACAGAGAGACACTTAAAGATGTAAAACATCCACGATTATTAAACAGACACTTTTGTTTTAATTTTCCCAACACATTATGCACTCCCTCTTGTTCTTTTCTCATTACTCTATATATATTTTTAGCTGGAAATCCACAAAGGCAGAAAATAAATAAAGTATAAAATAGTTTTTTATTCCTAAGCTTTCAGTTCCTATCAAGAGTCATCATTAGACTTACAGGAAGCCAAGGCAGCATGTAGCAAATAAAGAGGGGAGGGTAGGTGGATGTGGGTATGGGGCTTAATGAGGTGGGGTTTGGGGGGTGCTGGTCGTAAAGTCCCATTTATTATATGCATGATCTTCTTTTCAGTCCTGCATGTTCTGGGTTCATGTCCAAATATATGCTCAAACATTTAACATATTATTTAGAATATTTTGTTAAGAGTGCCGAGATGGCATTGCAGCATCTAGAAATTGTATTCATTGCCGAGGATGAGATCATGGTCTTGTTTCATATCATGTCACTGAACACCATGATTCCAATTTATCTGACCACAGAAACTCTACAAACAAAGCTAAACAATTACCCCACCATAACGGCATGAACGAAGTTGGCCACAAAGGATGTAATGCATCTAATATCACTTTGCCAGAAAACTCACTTTCATTTTAATGGAAAGTACTACAGACTTAAAGAAAACATGCCAATGGTATCTCCATTATCAGGACTCTGAATAATGATGAATAATTTCCTCTACCACATCAACACAATATTCCCTGCAATCCAGTTCACTATGGAAAAAAAAGTAAACTGACACATCAATTTCCTGTACATCTCCATTGAAAGAGGTAACAATGCCACCCTATTTACATGTGTTTATCTCAAGGAATATTACACTTTGCCATCAATCACCTATCATCGCATTAAACGAGCCGTGTTAAGACACTTTTCAGAAGAGTTCCCACCTATTGTAATACCAAGAATGAAAGGAAGAATGAAAGACATTATCTTTTCCAACTGTTCACATCAAATGGCTACTGAAAGATATTCATTAAACAATTGGTTACATAGGAGACACCAGAGACCCCAGCAAAAAATTTACTCTAACCTGACTCCCCAGCCCACCTGGCACACACTTCCTTATCATCATGAGGTGTCAGAAAGTACAGCACATATCCTTTGCACATCAGTATCCAAAATAGCGTACAAGTCTACAAACATAGAGCACAGCCCTTGTTAATGCTAAAAGCAGGAAATCAACAGCAGAGACACAGAATGTGGATTACAGCATACCATGTGATTCATGCCCAGTTGTATACCTGGGACAAAACATCAAAAACACTCACGTATACAGAATATCAGATGGAAGGACCCATGGTCTCTGATTTAAACACATACTAGCTCAATTGGATACACATTTAAATGTGACTCAGTGCAAGTAAAATTCAAGGCTAATACTAAAAGTGCCAGAGAGATGGCAGAATCGTGACTATCCAATGAAAATGGCATTAATACACATTTGGACATGAACCCAGAATATGCAGGCTTGAAAAGAAGAACATGCAAATGATAAATAAGACTTTATGACTTAAGACTTTATAAATCAATAAATAATTTTTTAAGCAATTAAATTCAACCATAACCTCATTTATTTGGAACTCAAAACATCCACATATCCAAACATTGACCCTACAAAGGCCTAAGGCAGAAGGTGGCATGGCTCTACCTAACTTTCAGTTTTATTACTGGGCAGCAAACATACAAGTTATAAAAACCTGGACACAAATAGATGAACATACACAGGCTTGATATGCAAAAGAAATAAAATCCTGTAGTACTTCTTTATATTCCCTGCTTTGTGCCCCAATAAATGCAAGTTGTGGCCAATATACTAATAACCCAATTGTGCTTCACTCACTCAAAATATGGAACCAATGTAGAAAGCATTTTAAGATGGAGAATCTGTGGCACCACCTTTTTCAACCCTCACAAACATATGCAGTTTTTAATATCTGGAAAAGATTTGGGATTAAATTACATAGAGATCTTTATATAGACAACATCTTTGCATCCTATGAACAATTACATTCCAAATTTTACTTTCTAGCAACATATTTCTTTCACTATCTTCAAATTAGAAACTTTGTTAAACAGAACCTGCCTGATTTTCCTCATCTCGCACCTCCTCCATGCTAGAAAAAATATTGCTCAGTTTCAAGGACTCAGACAGCATTTCTGCAATATATAAAACTAGCAAAATACCCGCGCTTCGCAGCGGAGAAGTATTGTGTTAAAGAAGCAATGAAAAAGAAAAGGAAACATTTTGAAAATAACATAACATGATTGTCAATGTAATTGTTTTGTCACTGTTGTGAGTGATGAGTGTTGCTGTCATATATATATATATATATAAATATATATATATATTTACACACACACACATAAACATATATATATACATATCTATACATATACACATATATATACACACACACATATATACATACATATATATATATATCTACATATATACACATACATATACATACACACATACATACATACACACACATATATACACACAAATACATATATATATACATACACACACATATATAAACATATATATACATATACATACATATCTACATATATACACACACAGCTATTTCGTATCAGTGCAAGACGCTGCTTGTTAAAACGGATAACTCCCGCTCTTACGTGCAAGTCTGCGTGGATATTATGAACTATCGTATTTGTTCAAGTTCTATTTAAATTTTAAATAGAAGGAATTTTTATTTAGTCGACAGAAATATCTTTGGTAGGAATGGTAAAAACAGACAGGAATATTATTCCTGAATAAATCAACTCAAACCTTAAACAACTTATAATATTTTGCTCTCCATAAAAATATATCCTGTCTAAATTATACAAGTTAGAAATAAAGTAAACGTTAAAAGAACAAACATTCAAATTTCTTTACTCTTATGTAATTTTATATAAAAAATAAACTTAGATTTTAAATATCCCAAAAGATTTTGCTCTCCATAAAAATATATCCTGTCAAAATTATACAAATTCAAATATGAACATGCTGCATAACAAAACCTGGAAATATAAATAAAATGTGTTCCTTTCAGCAATAACAAATCAAATCATTCAGTTGTCTTTGCTCATATGTCATTTTAGAGCTGGACGCCTGGCATCTTTTTTTGGCAACAAGTTCGTTTATGTTTGGTGTGAGGTTCTGTGTTGTGGAGATTCTCAGGATGGACTGCAGGACCCAGCACAGACTTACACAGAGGCACGTGTAAAAGTACAGAAGACTTTTATTTTTCTTCACCTATGGGGCACATCTTCCCTGTGAACCCCACAGGCAATACACAGTCCCAGAACACTTAACTCCACACAACACAGTCCTTCCTCTGGGACCACCACTCCTCCCAGGCAACCTCGTCCTCTTCTTCTCGATTCTGGCCCCGAGTAGTGGTTTCCAGCCCTTTTTATAGTCCACCCGGAAGTGCTCCAGGTGCTTGGTCACCTGCTTCTGATTGTACTTCTGGGCGGGGCTGCAGAGTTGTCCAGGCTGGCTCAGGGACCCATGCATCACCCCCTGGCGGCCACCCCAGATCCCAACAGGGCTGTGGAGAACTCCATCTCCCATGGAGCCCTGCGGGAAACTGAGGCACCATCCTCAGTCAGGGAGGCTGCCACCAAGCATCCCGGGGGAGGTATTGAGCAGTCCATGATTGCTCCCCCGGAACATGTGTCGAAGGGGCATGGGACCTGGCCGCCCGTCACAATATATATATATATATATATATATATATATATATATATATATATATA
>JANRMT010062814.1:49668286-49686535 GCA_026402145.1 Polypterus bichir lapradei
TATATATATATATATATATATATATATATATATATATATATATATATGATTTTCATAAAGATACATTAATTTGCTACCAGAAGCAATCAGTGCACAGATTCCTGCATTTTTCGTCTCAGTGATAAAATTATCAATATCTTCCGTGTTTGAAGCAAAATAATTTTTTGCTTTTTCCATAATAAAGCTTGAACATTAAACGACAAAATGTGATTGCGTCTATCGGAATTGAAAACAAGAGCTGCAGAAGGACTTATTTTGTTTACATAAATAGGTAAAGGCTAGAAAGGAGGATTAAGTAACATCAAATGATTCATGAATCAACAGGAAAAAGTAATAATTATTAACAAAGAGAAATAAAATAAACAGTGACAAATATCTTGATATCACTTGCCAAGTAAATGCAGCTAAAAAGAGCAATGTTCACAGACTCTCATCTATAAACGCAGCTTTAATGTTGTCATTGTTGAGTAACTGGAGGTGGCTTTCTTTGTGCTGTGGTAGGCGTCCACTTCAAAGATAATGAGCCTGCTTGCTGATTTAAAAGGCAGATGCTGTGAAGAAGCCAAGAAAAGGAATGAGACACAGATAAAAAAAGTAAATAAATATCAAATATTTTATTGACTGGCAGTAGACACTAAATTTCAGAATAAATAACGACAGAGGAAAACTCTTGAAATAAGTGGGTTGCAAGTCTAGGCTACCGTTTAAATGCTGGCTTTAGTCTTGCATTGGAACAGACCTAGTTTTTTCCCTGTTGACTATTTCAGCTGCTAGTATATTTAGAAATATTACTATAATATTCATTTAATGTATCTTAATGCTGGTATTTCTTTTTTCCCTTTTAATTAAAACTAAGCATTGAATAGTATTTATCTATTTTCTGAACAATCTGATTTCAGGACAGGGTCATTGGAGTTGTAGAGCCAATCTTGTTAGTAGGATGAGAAATGCCAGAGGCAGCCCAGCATGGCAGTGACACTCTTCCACTCAAACAGAACTTATTCGGCATGATTCTGTAATTTGAGAGAAAAATGGTGTACGTAAAAAATACCTACATAGATACCAGGGGAACATGTAGACTATACAAACGTAGGTCTCAGATTTCTAGAGCTGTGAGGGAGAAGGGCTAACCCCTGTGTGACCATGGACATCCTTATAGAAACACACATTTAAACAGTCATTGGCCTAAATTACACTCTTCAAAGCACTGCTTAACACAGCATACCAGTGTGGATTTACAAACAACATGGCACATAGAGACAAAAATAGTGATTTAATTTATTATAGTATTCTATATTATTATAACATGCTGCAGAATTGGAGCAGGAGGCATACAGTAACTTAACACACCTTATTTATTGTATAATTAAACCTTAAACAAAAATAATAAGTAAATTGAAATATCAAGTGGCTATTCAGCATATCACTTCTATTTCATTAATAATATGGCACACTGTGGCACAGTGGTTAGCACTGCTGCTTCACAGTGCAAGTAGACTGAATTCTGATTCCAGTCAGATTGCTGCATTTATGTATTCTGCACATCATCACCACAGGTACTGTTATTTTACTACCACATAGTACTGATGGATAAAGGATAACTGGAGTTAGTCCTATGTTATATGTTTGTCATAAAGTATTTCCTGCAATGGACAGATGCCCATTTCAGGCCTGGTACCAACCTTTCTACTAATACTGGCCACATAAAGTTGGTTTCAAAATGGATGGGTGGATTTTTATTGTAGAACATTTAGCTCCATGTAAAATGCAGTCTTTCCATAATCTTAGTACTTGTAGTAGTAATATCTGACCAAAATGTAAAATGTTGCCATTCTCTTTAAAACATGGCGCACAAGAGTAAAGACATACAGTGGTGTGAAAAACTATTTGCCCCCTTCCTGATTTCTTATTCTTTTGCATGTCTGTCACACAAAATGTTTCTGATCATCAAACACATTTAACCATTAGTCAAATATAACACAAGTAAACACAAAATGCAGTTTTTAAATGATGGTTTTTATTATTTAGGGAGAAAAAAAATCCAAACCTACATGGCCCTGTGTGAAAAAGTAATTGCCCCCTTATTAAAAAATAACCTAACTGTGGTGCACCTGTTTCAATCAAGAAATCACTTAAATAGGAGCTACCTGACACAGAGAAGTAGACCAAAAGCACCTCAAAAGCTAGACATCATGCCAAGATCCAAAGAAATTCAGGAACAAATGAGAACAGAAGTAATTGAGATCTATCAGTCTGGTAAAGGTTATAAAGCCATTTCTAAAGCTTTGGGACTCCAGCGAACCACAGTGAGAGCCATTATCCACAAATGGCAAAAACATGGAACAGTGGTGAACCTTCCCAGGAGTGTCTGGCCGACCAAAATTACCCCAAGAGCGCAGAGACGACTCATCCGAGAGGTCACAAAAGACCCCAGGACAACGTCTAAAGAACTGCAGGCCTCACTTGCCTCAATTAAGGTCAGTGTTCACGACTCCACCATAAGAAAGAGACTGGGCAAAAACGGCCTGCATGGCAGATTTTTAAGACGCAAACCACTGTTAAGCAAAAAGAACATTAGGGCTCGTCTCAATTTTGCTAAGAAACATTTCAATGATTGCCAACACTTTTGGGAAAATACCTTGTGGACTGATGAGACAAAAGTTGAACTTTTTGGAAGGCAAATGTCCCGTTACATCTGGCGTAAAAGGAACACAGCATTTCAGAAAAAGAACATCATACCAACAGTAACATATGGTGGTGGTAGTGTGATGGTCTGGGGTTGTTTTGCTGCTTCAGGACCTGGAAGGCTTGCTGTGATAGATGGAACCATGAATTCTACTGTCTACCAAAAAATCCTGAAGGAGAATGTCCGGCCATCTGTTCGTCAACTCTTGGGATCTTGGGTGCTGCAACAGGACAATGACCCAAAACACACCAGCAAATCCACCTCTGAATGGCTGAAGAAAAACAAAATGAAGACTTTGTAGTGGCCTAGTCAAAGTCCTGACCTGAATCCAATTGAGATGCTATGGCATGACCTTAAAAAGGCGGTTCATGCTAGAAAACCCTCAGATAAAGCTGAATTACAACAATTCTTCAAAGATGAGTGGGCCAAAATTCCTCCAGAGTGCTGTAAAAGACTCATTGCAAGTTATCGCAAACGCTTGATTGCAGTTATTGCTGCTAAGGGTGGCCCAACCAGTTATTAGGTTCAGGGGGCAATTACTTTTTCACACAGGGCCATGTAGGTTTGGATTTTTTTTTCTAACTAAATAATAAAAACCATCATTTGAAAACTGCATTTTGTGTTTACTTGTGTTATATTTGACTAATGGTTAAATGTGTTTGATGATCAGAAACATTTTGTGTGACAAACATGCAAAAGAATAAGAAATCAGGAAGGGGGCAAATAGTTTTTCACACCACTGTAGCTGTAACTGGTGAGGTCCATAGAGTTAGGTGATTTTAAATGAAATAATTTAAAAATGATCACACATTCACATGCAGATTTGAGTGGGTCCGTCAAGTGCTTTGTCCATGCCTTAGAGTGGATGATTGAGGCTCCTGTGCTTGGCCACAACTTAAAAGGGAGCCTGGGCAAATATTACTGAAAGAAAGAAAGAAAGAAAGAAAGAAAGAAAGAAAGAAAGGGTAGTGTGAAAAAAAATTAACTGCTTGCAAGCTACTAAGGGTTAATAGCTGACAAAGCCGTTTTGCTATAACGGCAGGCGTCTGTCATAAGACAGGGTGCAGTAAGCTGACCAAAGACAATTTCCAGTTTCTTAGGAACGCATCTATTTGACACAGGAAAGATGACCTTTCCTTCTTTAGGGTCTATCTGATCAGTGATCAGTACTAAAACAAAATGCTTAAGTAAACGATATTATGTTTATTTTTAAGAAATAAGGGGAAAGGGGAGGAAGAAGAAATTATAAAAAGCCAATAGACAAAAATGTAACTGCTCTCCTGCCTTGCAACGTAGAATCCACATACTCATCTGTAACTGAATAAAAATCTAATTGATTAAACTTGTCCTGTCTTCCTTTGGGGAGTTTTTTACTTCCACAGTAGGAACGTGAGAGCCCAGGCTAAGAGGAATGGAGGCAGGTGGTCAGGAGTGATCCCCAGAGTGGGGAGTGTGTGGCCATCGCTGGATTGGACTAAAGAGGGTGCTCCTGCTGAGAATCCTTGACGTGACCTGGTGCTCAAAGTGGGCTCCCATGTAAGGCTGAGGAGTGGCATGGCTCCCTACAGACAGTGAAGGACTGGAAGCGGGGGCCCCAGCCAGGATTAGTGGTTGACTCTGCCAGTAAGAGAACGTCTCCTAAATCTACAAGGATTCCATCGGAGGGTAAGCTGAATAAACGTTGGTTTTCAGAAGGAAGCACTGTGGCTCATGATTGTTTTTAACAGGTCAGATTCTACCTGGGATTTTAACCTTGTCTTAAAGACTGCTTATAATTATTTATTATTATACTTTAACCTCCACACAAGTCACTGTTTTTCTGGATTATTTATTTATGCTTCGGCACTGCAATTTTTGAACACTTTGTTTTTTGTGAAATAATGCACTTATCATTTTGCACCAACCCTTGCCAACGTATTGTCTCCACATTTGCTCGGTTCATCCTCAAATATGTTGTCAACAGTTCCGGGTTCAACAGCTGCCTAAGGACATTGAACCAGCCTGGAACATCATAATGAGATGAGTTATCTCCTCAACATGCTCACTTTTCCCAAACAATGATAATGATGTTATAAAACTGCAGCAGTGGGCACATGTGCAAACTGTGTTAACAGTGCTTACCTTAGCACTAGTCTGTGCTGAGGAGTCATGTTCTTTTATTCTTTGTGTCATCCAGTGCCAGATTTTATAGTTAAAGGGCATTATGTGCCATTTTGTCCTTTTCCTATGTGTTTTTTTAGTTTTCCATTTCCTATTGTTATATTTCATTTCAAGAATTCAGAATAGCTTATACATCATGATGCCATATACCAGGGTTGGAGATCCACAGTAGCTGTGGGTTTTGTTCCAACCCAGTTGCTTAATAAGAAGCCAATCCTCACAATAACAGATCTTATTTAATATCATGGCTTGTTAGTGTTTTAACTCTACCATGTCAGTTCATTCTTAAATCATATATATTTTTCCTTTCTAGTGATACATGTATCAGCCAATTGATTTGAAGCCAAAGATAGATGAGAAATTTTCAGTTCTTCACTTTTTCTTCAGTTTCCTTCTGAGTACTTAATTAAACCAAATAGTGAATGATGAATATGCATGGCTGGAAATGGGGACAAGCTAGAAGTAGAACTGTTGGTTAATTGTCATTTGCATCTTATTGCTTATAAGGAGTAGTTAAAACAATGCATACAGCTGTTTAAGACTGAAATAAGTAAATAAGGGTTCAAAGTCTTAACAAGTGAGACAACTAAAATGAAGCAGAAAAATGTCACTTGAGCAATAAGTGCGTCATCAGCAATGAATTGGGCTGGAACAAAAACCTGAAGCCACTGTGGGCCTCCAGGACTGATGTTGCTCAGCCCTAATTTAAAGAGTCCGATTCTTAAATAGCAAATAAATTGAATGAAGTTAATTAGTAGCAAAAGCTAGTTGTAGCGGGGCTACATAGCAATAGTGTTTTCAATGTTTGTACTGAGTGCGTTTTGTTTCCATGGTCCCGTTTGCTGTTTATAATGTATGCGTCAGTGAATGTCGTCCCCATAAATACAGGGGGGACAGATGATGGAGAGAGGCTGCAGCCCCAAGATGGAAAGCACCTGTTTACAATCAATCAATTACAGCCAGCTCATTACTATATAAACAATCAGGAGAGAACAAAAAAAAAAAAAAAAGGAAAAAGACGGAGATTACATTTTCACGACAATAAACCAACTTAACCTGCTGTTTTCCACATTGCGCTTTTGGTACCAGTTTGTTTTTCATTCTGCCAGACTTATTTCAATTAAATCATCGCCAGAGACCCCAGGGTTGGACTACATTATCTACCACACACCGAGGATTCACGGTGAGGTTGTTCCATTTTTTCTGGGAAATTTAAACACATCACTTATCTGTTGACCAGTCATCCGTATTTAGGACAGTTGTATACTCAAGTTCACTATCATTGGCATTTTCCGTATTCATTCATTGTTATTTGCGTTTTGCATTTGTTATGTTATTGGGACAAGGGAGGGTTTGTTATCGTATATATGGTGTTGTCACATTGTTGCTTTGGTGGTGGTTTATATATATGACCACCAAGATACGTCTGTTCAACGCCAATGTGAAATCAGTACTGTTGTACGGGGCCGAAACCTGGAGGACAACCAAAACCACCACCCGAAGAATCCAGACATTCATTAACACCTGTCTCAGAAAGATCCTCCATATTCGCTGGCCAGACACCATCAGTAACACCAACCTATGGGGAAGGACCTGCCAACCTTCAGTATAAGCAGAAATCTGGAAGAGAAGATGGGGATGGATAGGGCACACCCTACGTAAACCGCAAACTAGTATCACCAAACAGGCTCTCAGATGGAACCCCCAAGGAAAGCGGAAGAAAGGCCGTCCAAGAAACACCTGGCGACGCGACCTCGAGGCAGACATCACAAGGATGGGCTACACCTGGAGTCAACTAGAAAGAATGGCCCAGGACAGAAATCTCTGGAGATCTACCTTTGGTGGCCCATACCCCGGAAGGGGTGGAGGGCATAAGTAAGTATATATATATATATATATATATATATATATATATATATATATATATACAGGTATATGTATATATATATACAGTATACTTACGTGTGAAATTTGCTTTTTTGGTTATTGTTTAATTTAATATATTTATCCACTTATTTTTACATATCTGCTTTTGTGTGCTTATGTTTAAACCGTCGATTGTGGGGAAAATTTTATTTGTTAGAGGTACGGCTTTGTATTTATAGATTAGCCTCAGTAATTTATCCAGACCACAGGTCTTGGAAGTGTAGCTGCCGGCCGGGTAAGGGGTTGGCCGTAATATAGTTACTAATTAAGAAAATAGATTGAAAATTTGTAGCCACAGTGGCTCTCCAGTCTCTGAGTTGGCCACCCCTGTCATATACTGTCCCTATAAAAACTGTTCACCCCTTTGGAAGGTTTACCGTTGTATTCTTAGGCATAATTAAATGACAGTGAATTTAATTTGGCTTTTTTGACACTGATCAACAGAAAAGTCTCTTTAATTGATTTCATAAGAATTCACTCCATTTAGTATGACAAATCCTTACATCATCACTGGTGCAGCCAATTAGCTTTAGAAATTACACCATTAGTTCAATGGAGATCACCAGCCTGGAGTCAAGGGGTTTCATTTGACTGAAATATAAATGCACTGGTGGTGAGTCAGTATTGTGGTTGAATCTACACAATGAGGACAAAAAACACAACATGCAACTCCATGAAAAGGTGATTGAAAAACACAATTCAGGGAATGGACACAGGAAAACATATAAGTAACATAGTATTCAGCTGGTTCCATTGTAAAATGCCTGGAAAGACAATGTAGTTTTTTAAATTTATAGAAAACCCTTAAAATATGATTTTTTTCATGGCAAATGCATGTATACCATGTTTATGCAGAAATACCTTTGACTTGAAAAATACCAAACTTATCCTTTAACTGCTTGCTTGCATTTGTCTTGCATGTGCATTTTTACATATATGAAGTTACGCAATGTAGATTTTATCAGTGACTGATCTGATTGGCAGTGGCATTCTTGAAGGAGGAGCTTCAGGTACACCCCTGGGTCTTTGCACAAATCAGAATAAAAGTGCTGTTTGTTTGCAAATATAGAAGAGAGAAGTTAGACGGAGATCTTTTTTTGGTGGCAGATTGACCAAAATGGATTACTCTTGTACTTTAACCTGTGCGTTTGGTGAGGTAAGGAGTAAAATGCACCTATCGGCAGCAACATTCCAACCATGCTTTCAAGCAACTCGTGCATTTTTCATATGCTTCATTACCAAGTAAAAAGAGGAAGATAGTTAATGGTTTTCCAGGTGAACTAATTTCAATATTGGTACAGCACTGTTAATTTGTTTTCATATGCTTCAAATTTTACAATAACCTGAGTTAACAGCAAGAAGCAAAACATGTTGTGTGTGCTGAGGGTGCAGAGGGTGCAGACCTATAAATACCTGGGAGTGCAGCTGGATGATAAATTGGACTGAACTGCCAATACTGATGCTCTGTGCAAGAGAGGACAGAGCCAACTATACTTCCTTAGAAGGCTGGCGTCTTTCAACATCTGCAATAAGATGCTGCAAATGTTCTATCAGACGGTTGTGGCGAGTGCCCTCTTCTATGTGGTGGTGTGCTGGGGAGGCAGCATAAAGAAGAGGGACGCCTCACGCCTGGACAAACTGGTGAGGAAGGCAGGCTCTATTGCAGGTATGGAGCTGGACAGTTTGACATCCGTGGCAAAGCGACAGGCGCTGAGCAGGCTCCTGTCAATCATGGAGAATCCACTGCACCCACTGAACAGTATCATCTCCAGACAGAGGAGCAGCTTCAGCGACAGACTGCTGTCACTGTTCTGCTCCACTGACAGACTGAGGAGATCGTTCCTCCACCACACTATGCGACTGTTCAATTCCACCCGGGGGAGTAAATGTTAATATTATACAAAATTATTGTCTGTTATACCTGCATTTTTATCACTCTTTTATTTCTTTATTTTTTTTATCAGTATGCTGCTGCTGGAGTATGTGAATTTCCCCTTGGAATTTATAAAGTATCTATCTATCTATCTAAGGATCAGTGTTAAGACAGAAGTGAGAACTTACTATGTAGGACAAGTTACCATCCTTCAGATTTGAACCTCACTTTTATGACTTTAGGTGCCAAACTGATTTAGCAATGTTTCATCTGCTTTAGCTGTTTATGTAGACATTGTTTCAGAATTGAGCATGGGAAAGGCACTATATTAATAAAATGAATTACTATCATTAAGTCTTGCTGCTTAAAGTAATAGAATTCCAGTACAATAGTAAACTTGAAAGTAAATTTAATAAAGATTCATTGCTTGATTTCTGCACATTATTCATAATGTATTCCTAAGGCTTTGCAAACATTCTGTGAACATGGCATCATTATATGGCAGCACACAGAGTTGTGAAAATTACTGAAAGTAAGTATAGAAGCAAACTAACAGAAACAAATTTTTGCAATGAATAAATTGTTGTCAAGATCAGATTCTTTGTTAATATTAACAGTTTGAGCAGAAACACAATTTTATGTTCATGGATAAGACAATATTATGGCAAAATAAATGTCTTTAAAAAATACTCTCTAATTGGCATTTGAAAATTGCTGTTAATGGTTTTTAATTAAGTTTCATAATTTATCCATATTTTACAGCAAGTATTTATGACGTCAATGTTTGTGATTAACACGTGTGCTAGAATATCTGGTTTTCATATTTATATGAAAATTCAGCCCACCACCAAAAACATTTCACAACTCCTGATCTATGTTGATGGTGTGCTGTTTTCTTTAAACTTATCATCTAATTGTTTTTAGTAGTTAAATCAACATTAAATGTGCTATTTTTATGTTTGACTTTTTAGTCCTTTGCTTCCTGTTTTGATTTATATTTGCATTGTTTAAACTAACAATAGGCTGTGAAATAAAAGAACTTAATTTTTAAGAGTGTGTGCTCAAGCAGATGTTCACATAGGTGTCAGATAGGTGAAGCAAGCTCAGTATGGGGCGTCATAATTAACTCAATTTTCCTGTTTAGTGATAGGAATTATCAAGTCTTTTTAACACCAATTATATTTTCTTCTTCCTGTTGCTGCTAATTTTTTTTTATAACTCAGCGGCACATTTTATGATATAGCTTGACATTTACTAATGCATGGGGTCATGGGGTGCTGGAGCTTATCTTGACAGCATTGAGCACAAGGCAGGAACCAATTGGATCAGGTCCCAGTCCATCAGATGGTCCACTCACATGGGCCAATAGTTAAAATAACATTCAACTAGTTGGGATATAGACGAATATTGAAACAGCCACTGAGAAAAAAAAAATAAAAAAAAACAATAGTGCATAATAATATTACATTTTTATGACTGTTTATCCTTTCTGTTCTCATGCTGCTGTATGTGCCCATGGACCCAAAACACACTTGGTGCTGGTCAATTACTTACTTTGGAGTCCAGAAGGAAGATAAAACTGAACATTTCATGCTTTTTTTAGAGAGTTTGGAAGAATATGCCAACTCTTTGGAGCAGAGACAGTTACTCGGCCAGGAGGCCAGTATATTGAAAGGACGGGAGAGACAATGGGACAATGTTATGGTTTCCCCCAGTACGCTAGATGGCAGCAAACCTGCACCCTGATACCCAAATGATACCTGCAGGGCGTGCTTGGAATTGTAGTGCCATGGAGCAGCCCTGTTGGGTTCCATGGGTGCTGCCAGGAGCTTCTATGGGGATCTGTGATCCCTGCTTTCAGGAACTATGCCCTAGCACAAGAAGTACTCCCAGCTCTAAAAGAAGACTCTCAACCTCATCCAAGTGAGTTGGAATTGGTCAGGAGACTGACAAAGCTTTCCTGGAGGATTTGAAGGAGAGGGAAAAGAAACAAGAAGATACAATACTTGCAGGTGTCATTTTGGAAGCCTTTGGAAGGTATTTGTGATAACTAGAACCAGGAGGAAAAGCCACTGTACAATGCTGCTGTTATTGTCCTGATGTGTTTCATGAACAGTTTAAGCACTGATTTTTCCATTTGTTTCACCATTATCCACTTTACACATCTTAATTATTTATTGTCAGTGTCTCTGATGTATACTTCAGGATTGTATAACTTAGAAGGAGAGTTTTTCAAGACATTTGTTTTAGATTAAATTACTGGTGAATATTTGATCCCCATTGAAATTGGTGCACAATCCAGAATGCACTTGATATTGACTTTGATTATCTGCGGTGATTCTAACTACATTTTTAACCATGGATTACTACTCCCTGACCTGTAATCTTGAGAGCTGCTTTGCATTTTAAGTACCTTGTGATAATACTCAGTATTGTAATTGTATTTATATACCACATATCATAGCTTGAACTCAACTGACTTTGTTTCCACAAAACATTACTATTAACTACCATTAATATATAGTCACACACACAAGCAATGGGTAGTCTCATGGGTATCGGCGCAAGGAAACATGGTGGTAAAATTGAGGGTGTAACACCACCACTCATCCAGTTTCTGTTTCCATTAGAACAGAGAAACTCCCAGGAGACACTTGCCATTACATCGACTAATGATCTCACTAGCCCAGCCTATTATGACTATATAAAGCACCACCTCCCCATAAGTCTTAATTTATTTTTGACCACCTTCTGAAGAGGATAAATCTCTTCTTTCTGAGAAGCCTTTCCACAGCTCTGGGGAGTTGTGTTCTTTGACAAAACAACATTAACCTCTTGTTTTCATTTATGTCTTTTCTTCATACTATCAGGCATTAAACAGACCCAAAACTCTTTTTCTGTTTTCTTTGTGTCTTTTCACAACATATTGCAATCCTGCAACCAGTCAGGGAGGAACAACACCAGTACACATTTCTAGCCGTGGAAGACACCTCAAGTTTCTATTCGCCATCAGACTCATTTGAATCTTTTACACTGCTCATCTTCCACTTCAGTGTTACAGCCCCACTGCACCCCACTCATTGACTCCCCTCTACTTGTTTCTTCACTCTGTGTTGTACCCGCACAAAGTGCTGCTCCTTCTCATTTCCTCACCTGCTTCTACTGCACATTGTGTTCTCCTCCTCTCCATTCCCAGTGTCGACAAAATGAGCACCCCTTCCAGCACCTTACACCCTTTTTTCCGGGACCTGCACCTTCTGCAAGCATAGTGCTCAGTAGCTTTCCAGCTCCATGGTCAGATCAGTCTGCCAATCATTGTATCTCCATTGACTCATCACCTACCATCGTTGTGTCATCTGAAAACTTAATGATGGTGTTAGACCTGTAAAATTCTAAATCAGAAAAGCAAACACAAGTGGGCTGAGTGCTCAGCATGATGGTACTGGAGATAATGTTTCTGACACAAACTGTATGGGGTCTCTGTCAGAAAGTCCAAAATCCAAGTGCATAGGGAAGTGTTGTAGCCTATCAAATTAAACTTCCTCATGAGCTTCTGATGGATGAGGGTGTTGAAAACGGAACTGAAGTCAATGAAAGCATTCTAGCATAAGTATCTGTTTTCTTCAGATGGGACAAGTTATTTAGAACATCTGGAAGGGTGGCATCATCACTGCAGACAGGGAGTCTACTCTTATAGACTGTGATGGATTGGATTCCCTACCACATGCACCCTGTGTCTCTGAGGTCCTGAAAGTGGCTGTGGATTTTCTTGCTATACTCTCGCTTAGTTGCTTTGCGCCCTGAGATAGGTTTTCATTGCTGTTCTGAGGGCTACTTTGTCACCTGATCTAAAGGCAGCATTGTGGGCTTCTAACAGTGCACATACCTCCAATGTCACCCACAGTTTATGATTTGCCATGTTCTGATGGTCTGTACGACAGTCAAATCATTTAAGCACTTTTTAATATATACAGTGAAGTGGCTGATGATGCATACTGTGATAAGTTGATGTGATGGCCATAGAGAGAGCTGCTTTAAAATGGCCCAGTCCATGTGATCAAAACAGTCCTTCAGGGCTGAAACAGCTGCCTCTGGCCACACCCTGATGTGTCTGAGAGTTGGTTTGGACCAGTAAAACTGAGATATGGGGAGCACACCTCTTTGTAAGCATTGCAAGACTTTGTAAATACAAGGTGCAGTTTGTTCTTACCAGCTGGAAAGTTCATATGTTGATAAAAGTTGGGGAGAACTGTTCACAGGATTAAAATCTCTAACCATAATAATAAAACCACTGGGATGTGTGGTTTTCCACTCTGTAATAGTTCTGTAAAGTAGACTTAATGTTTCTTTAGATTAAACTGTCAAAGGAATATAAATGGCTAGAATAGAACTCTAGACTATTTCTGGAGCAAGTGAAAAGGACAGCACTTTATATTCAGACATTCCAGCATTGAAGGGCAGTGGCTTAACAGTAGAATCCCTGAAGCCTATGAAAAAAGTCACACGTGTGTTCCATGTCTGCAATGATCTGGGTAAATGTAGAATGACAGGAAATGCGAGGCAAAAAAGGCCTCAGAAACAAACTTTTTTCATGTTATACTAATAATGACATGAAATGTACAAAGATTTTAGTCCAAATATAAAATAAACTCGGGAGCTTTTATTTAACCAAAGAAAAAAAATCATTCAATTTACATGTTTTGTCAATGAGTTAAAAACCCAAGCTCAAACGTCAACAACAACAACAACAACATTTATTTATATAGCACATTTTCATACAAACAGTAGCTCAAAGTGCTTTACATAATAAAGAATAGAAAAATAAAAGACACAATAAGAAAACAAAATAAATCAGCATTAATTAACATCGAATAAGAGTAAGGTCCAATGGCCAGGGGGGACAGAAAAAAGAAAAAAAAACTCCAGACGGCTGGAGAAAAAAAAAAAAAAAAATCTGTAGGGATTCCAGACCTTTAGACCGCCCAGTCCCCTCTGGGCATTCTACCTAATTCAACCGACAGAATGTTCATATGTCTTCTTGTTTGATGCAATGGTAAGAACTGCTGTCTTATAATCAAAAGGTTGCATGTTTGAGTTTGGGTGCTCCTTGTTTTGAGTATTATTATTACTATAATATAATAAAAACATACATTTGATTTGAGTCTGTAACACCCGGTGTAAATTTTGGCTACTTGTAAAAGTTAGTGCTTGTTTTTTTTTTATTATTCAGTTTTATTCTGTCAGTAAGGTTCACACGGTACAACGTACTTGCCTCTCCCTCTCTGAGGGCATTTCTCTCCATTCTTTTCTCAAGAACAGCGATGACCAGAGTTGGTGCTGTGGTTGGTGCCTACTCAGAACTATTTGTTGTACCGGCAATCAAAGATATGATGCTCCGTGACCACTATCAGATTATCATGTGGCATTTGTGAGATTTGAGAGATATGCAGTGATTTCAGACATCTGGCAACATTTTGTTGAGAACTGTTCTTTGAGTTACAACCCAGGGCAACATATTACTGTTGATGAGCAACCGTTTCCAGCCAAAGTCTGTTGTCCTTTCTTGTAATACATCTCAACCAAACCTGACAAATTTGGCATAATGTTTTGGATTGCTGCAAATGTGGAGACAAAGTACATGTGTAATGCCACTCCTTATTTAGGAAACGATCCCAGTCACCCCACGGGAGAAAGATTTTCCAAGATTGTGGTCAAAAAACTGGACAAAGGTAGAACCGTAACAACAGACAGCTTCTTCACAGCGCTTTCTCTGGCTAATAGACTGCTGCATGCAATACAGCTCTACTAGTGTTAACTCTACTGCAGTATTTCTACACCATTCACTGTGCATATAAGCACACAGACCATTTCCACACCTTACTGTTTGCTGTAGTAACTCTGTCAGCCCAAAAAGTGTCCAGTTCATCCAACTGAATGGTAGCACCAGGGATGTCACTATGCAGTGTCACACACGTGCGAGTAGGAGGCAGCTAAAGGGCTTGAGTAATGGTCATACCATATCAGATCAGGGTGGTGGCAGGGTGTGCTGATTGTCTTTCTCAGTTCCTTGCAGGCCGTTTCCAGGAAATCCCACCAGGTTCTGGTACCTTTGATGACGTCACTTATGTTTGTGATGCCTCTGACATCACGTCCGGTCCCAATGGTGTCACTTCCGGCGCTTTTGATAACGTCACTTCCGGTTCTGGCCCCAATGATGTCGCTTCCTCTCCAGGCCTTTAAAGCCGCCATCTTACCTCCAGTCTGGCAGTTCTGTTTTGCACTCAGTCTTGTGAACATCTCTGTTCAATTTTTTTCAAACTTTTGCTTCCAGGATATAATATATAGGTGGCTGCCCCAAACCTTTATAATGTCTGGAGTGTATTCCTTGTCACAGCAGCCACATTTCAATGAAGATAAAGTAGTCCCTCATCTCTAGCTGGGATATCTGTTGAAATGTAAGGTCATCTTTCTTGTTGTCTAGTAAGTTAATATTTTAAAGCAGGATAGAAGGAGCTCTGGCCTGATCAAATTTTCTTCTATCCTCATTTACATCATTACTGTTTCTGTTCACATCGTTTACAGCAGTGGCAGCAAATTTGTCTTCTGATACCTGATTTGTGTGTTACCATATTCTTGTAGCCTGATCTTTGCAGAATGCCAAAGCTGATCAACTGCTATCTTAACACTGAGATAATGTTGTACGCTGGGCAGTGATCACTAATGTAAAGCAACTGATAGTGACAAGTAGGTTTCAATCCACGTGAAAGTCAACATTTACCACAATATACACCAAATTCTTTGGACTCTGAGTAGCCATAGCATCTGCAAATGCCATAATCTTGCCAGAAAAATAAAAAAGAAAGAAAAAGAAAAGAAAGTTTCAACTCTGCTACCAGTTTTTGTATGGCCATCAATTTTCCCAGCTGTGCTACACTAATGGCTCAGATCAAATTAGCCCTTTAATTGCCATAATGGTTGTGATTCATTTTTTGCATTACCTTAATTTTCTTTCACAAGTTAAGTGAATAAAATTTTTAAATAATAAAATGCTCTCAAAATATAATAGGGCACTATTTTTCTTACCTTTCTGTCACCTTTGTGTTAATGTGTTTGCCCCTTGAAGTAATGCTTTTAAATTTAAACCGCAACATTTTTCAGGCTGTTTGCTTGTCACTTTCTAATAACATATTGTTTAAAAAGGTACATCAGGTAAAATGCTCTCATTGTGTAAAAGGGATTAAATTTTACGTGTTACACTACTTTATCATTCTCACGTCTATATTTTTATTCACTTCTACTCAATAGTTTATACTTTTGTTAACTATACAGTAATGATTTTTTTCTCAAGCTACATAGCCTCCAGTCAAAGATGATTATAATCTTTTTATTCTTAATTAGTATTATTTAAATTAAATCTGCAATAATAGACAAACCACGCCAAAAAAGTTGTTTAGTAAAGTGCTATGAGTTAATTTATCCAAGGTTAATCAGCAATTCTCAAAGTAGCATTTAGATTTTTCAAAGCAGCATTAATATTAATTATTGTTAGATTATTATTAAATTGGCATAATCCAGTTCAGGATCATTTGGGGCAGCTTTAGGATTTATTGGTGTTATTATTGCTACAATAACAACACTCACATGAAGGCAGGCATGATGTTTTTATAATGTCCTTAATTTCTTTATACTTAAGTTTTTTTCTTTTGTTCGAGTCCATAAAGGGATTTTGTATTAACTTTCACAATGGTAGGCCAGTAAATTTAAGGAAATCAAGTTGTACAATCAAGCAGGTTTCTCTCAGTGAACAGCACTATTTTTCACTGAATCAGGTGTACTATCTATACTAATAAACGGCAAAGCCCTCACTCACTCACTCACTCACTCACTCACTCACTCACTCACTGACTGACTGACTGACTGACTCATCACTAATTCTCCAACTTCCCATGTAGGTAGAAGGCTGAAATTTGGCAGGCTCATTCCTTACAGCTTCCTTACAAAAGTTGGGCAGGTTTCATTTCGAAATTCTACGCGTAATGGTCATAACTGGAAGTTGTTTTTCTCCATTTACTGTAATGGAGTTGAGCTGGAGGGGCGGAGTTCCGTATGACATCACGCCTCTCACGTAATCACGCATTACGTAGAAAGCCAGGAAGAGCTACAAAACGCGCTTTAGAAAACATGCATTATATAATTAAGAAGGCAGCGAAACAATTAGAAGCGAGCGACTGACATATAAAACCATATTCAGCGGCTCACGTGAACTGACGCAGTGCGCAGACAAAAAGTAACAATTCCAAAGAGTGCTGAACAAAAACCTAATTACACTGCTACGCTCGAATAGATAAACCACACGCAGTGGCGTGATGGTAAAGCATTCGCCTGTAGCGCCGAGGTTCGATTCCCGAGAGGGGATGCACTAAGTATGTACGCGCGCTTCTCGATTTATTTTAACCTCGCATCCCCTTAGTTTGAGACGTATGAAAACGCATGCGGTTAACGCAGAAAGACAGATCACCTATTCACCTATTGAAGCTTCATGAATAATGGATACTTTATTCGCGATCAATGATTGTTTTGGTAAAGCCATACTCAGTGTATTCATTAGATGAACGGTAAAAAAGTAAGAGCGAGGGGACGGTAACTTACTGAAGCACACAAGCAAAACCACAATAGCACGCGGGCTCGATGTACTGACTTGCGCGATCACATTCCAAAAAATATTTCTTTTCAAGTTCTATTTAGTCCATATGAGTCAAACTCAAGGCCCACAGGCCACATCCGGCCCGGCGTGTAATTATATCCGGCCCGCGAGATCATTTTATATACTGTATTATTGTTATTAATGGCCCGGGTATATGAAGCGCTGGTAACACAATAAACTACAGATCCCATTATGCAGCGCTTCAGCTGCCTTGCCGAACACTTACCGCGTTAATCAAGTCTAGCTTATCACGCTGCAAGTTATTGCAAAGCTAGCCCACACGATGCTGAAAAGAAAAGTTGATTCTGAAAATAGAGCCTTTAAAAACCGATGGGAGGCTGAGTATATGTTTACTGACATTGCCGGTAAACCCGTGTGTCTCATTTGTGGAGCTAATGTGGCTGTAATTACAGAATTTAATCTAAGACGGCACTATGAGACAAAACATCAGGGTAACCTGAAAGACCTGAATGCAATGCAGAAGATACAGAAAGCAGAAGAATTAAATAAGAATCTGACACTTCAGCGGACGTTTTTACCCGTGCACAATCACAAAGTGATTTCAAGTGAAGCTGCTTTTATGGGAGACACAAATGCACCAGTGCAACTTGCCCCACTTTCCCTGTTGCCAAGTAATGTTGAACCAAGTCGTCACTACGGTGTTCCCAAATACGCACTTTGCTGATAAACTGAGCGCACTGAGTTTGCACGCCGCTTTGGTGACTTTGAAGAACAAAAAAAGTCCGTCTACATGCGGCTCGAACCTTGTGCATGTTTGGTAGCACATATCTGTGTGAGAAGCTCTTCTCAGTGATAAAGACTAACAAAACAGCACACAGGAGTCGCCTCACTGATGAGCACCTGCAGTCCATCCTGAGAATCTCCACAACACAGAACCTC
>JANRMT010062814.1:49691535-49704116 GCA_026402145.1 Polypterus bichir lapradei
ACAATTACATTAACAATCATGTTACGTTATTTTTAAAATATTTCCTTTTCTTTTTCATAACTTCTTTAACACACTACTTCTCCGCTGCGAAGCGCGGGTATTCTGCTATTTGTCTATATTTGTGGAGGTCTTTTGAAACTTTTGGGTGCAAAACAGTGTAAGGTTTGTTTACTGTGGATGGAGTACCAATCCTGCCACTGACCCCCGAGCTTTCACTACAGGTTGGAGGGCTGGATGCAGATTAATGTCATACCCAGGACAGGTCAATTGCAGGTTAAGGGCCTTGCTCAGGGGCCAAACAGAGTAGAGTCGTTTCTGGCGTTTATGTGATTCAAACCAGCAACCTTCCAATTGCCAGCACACATCCCTTGTCTCAGAGACACCACTCCGCCCAACTATAACAAAGGATGTCATTCTGGACAGGGCAGGCCCACATAAAAGACCAGGGTGTGCACAAAGACCTAGCACATTTTTAAATTATATCAATCTAGAGGGTGCTGTTGGCCAAATGTTGTGTACAAATACAATAAAAAAACATGTTTGGAAAGAGGAAAAAGTCTTGTATATAATCGGAGCTGGATGAGCCTGTTTGTTTTGGTGGAGTATGCCAGCAGCTACCCTGACTAAATAGAAGGGTGCACAACACTTAGAAAAGCAAGCAATAAAAGGCTGTCACTTGTTAAGTTAATCACATATTGCTTTTTCTTCGTACTCGCTCTATTAACCTTCCTGTTGGATTTATTATTTAATCAATTTTTTATCTGTAGTAGCAGCAACAGTACCAATTGTAGCATCGTCATATGTACAGTACACGGGGAAATTCTTACTTGCATGTCTAACCAGCGAAAATATTGCAATGCGCCATTGCCAAGATAAATCAAAATATATTAAATACAATTGTCAAAACAACATATACTCTTCCATTTTTTTCTATTTAAAAAAATGTAAGCTGTTTGTTTGTCTGTTTGTTTTGTTTGCAATTGGCCCAGCTTAAAATATAGGCTACTAGGGGGTTCACCCCTGCTCACCAACCCCAAAGCCTGTGCTATGTGCCAGCCACTTCACATCTCTGCTGCTCATGTTGTGAATGCACCCCAAGGAGACACGGTCGCTCCACCGAAACCCCCTCTTAAGCAGTGATACAATGGGAAACAAATGCATTTTTTTTACCTCTTCTTTGCTTGATCAGCTGCTGACTTGCTGCTGCCGCCATGCTGTATGATCTGCATCTCGCGCGGTGCTTCAAACATTTAAAAGCCTGTACAGCAGCTGTCCTACTCTTTGTCTTTTATATGTAGTCTTGTCTCGCGGGACGTGAGTTCTTGATATTTTTTAGTTTATAATTTAAAAACGGAATTAGAATCTGAAAATCTAACAAATTCAGATTTAAATCATATTAAAGTTTGATAAATCCTGAAAAGAATGATACGAAACATATATATGTAGGTTTTAAAATAATCCAGATTTAAAGAGTGACAAAAAATTGTTGCACAAAATCGTTTAGATTTTATATACAGTATAGAGAGTAGATAAGAATAAGATATCAAGAAGAATGCTGAAATGGAAGGGGGGCAACCCAAAAACTAGTGCTAATGTTAAAACTGCAGTTCCCATCAGACAGCAGGAGTGCTCTGGGAGGACACCTTTATTAGTGGGCAAAAAGCTTTGTACCAGCCAAAGTAGGATCTCATCTAAAACTCCAATACCGTGTTTTCTTCTCATCTAATCTGGATAATAATTTTATTGTCTCACTGTAATACAGCTTTTGCTTAACAGTACATCATTTTGTCTCATCGCGGGTTATGTTTAGCCATGTTGAATTTCCAAAAGACAGTTTTGCCCACCCATTTTCATCTAGACCCTATTCTAAGAGATATGCTGGTCCAAAAAGTGAGTATGGTGTTATCATACTCAACTCCAAAACTCTAAAATACCCTTTTTAGTAAATTTCACATTTGTGAAATTAGATGAAAACAAAGTTTAGCATCTGTTTCACAAAACTGTAAGTGAAAGAAAAGTCAGCTATTTTAATCACCTCTGTCTATTAGTGATGGTGACATTCTACAGAAACAGCTCTTCTAAACGTTTTTAACGATCTTTTAATTGCTGCCGATGCAGGCAGGTGCTCTGTGCTTGTACTGTCAGATCTTACCACAGCTTTTGATACGGTGGACCTTCGGATCTTAATTAATAATTTAGAGCTGTTAGGTGTCTCTGGCTCTGCTTTGGACTGGTTCTCCTCTTATTTGTCAAACAGGAGTTTCTCAGTCGGTGTGGCTGGCTTTTCATCTGACTCTTCTCCTTTGACATGTGGAGTGCCACTGGGCTCAGTTCTTGGACCTGTACTTTTCTCTTTATATATTCTTCCTCTAGCACAGATTCTTAACTCTTTTAAGGACATCTCGTATCATCTATATGCAGATGATATACAGCTTTATTTTTCATTTAAGCCTAACCAAAGTAATACTTTGGTTACTTTGGTTGATTGTCTGTCTCAGGTTAGTAGTCAGTAGTAATTACCTACAATTGAATTCAGGAAAAACTGAGGTAGTAATTGTTGCTCCTCCTGTTCTTCATTCTGAGATCAGTTTAAAATTATCTTCTGTATCTCCTATTATTAAGTCGAGTCTATGTAACCTTGGGGTTATTTTTGACCAGTCCCTGACACTTGATGAATATGTAATGTCAGTCAGCCGCTCATGTTTCTTTCATTTAAGAAATCTCTGAAAACTAAGAAATGTTGTTTCAAAATCAGAATTGGAGATGCTTATTCATTCTGTTAGTTCCTCACGGCTTGATTACTGTAATGCTCTCTTTACAGGTTTGAGCAAGTCCTCTCTCTCATGCCTTCAGTTAGTTCAAAAGGCAGCTGCCAGCCTCCTAACTTATGCTAGCCGGACTGATCATATCACTTCCAGTCTGTACACACTGCACTGGCTCCCCGTGTTTTATACAATTCATTTTAAAGTTTTGGTACTTACTTTCAGAGCTTTGATTGGACAGGCCCCTGAGTACCTAACCAGCCTGCTCCAACACCATGCAGCTTGCCGGACTCTAAGATCTGGGCAACAGGGACTTCTCGTTCCATGCACTCGGCTAAAAACCCATGGGGATCGTGCCTTTCAGTCTGTGGCACCAAGACTATGGAACAGCCTGTCTTGTGGTCTGTGTGGAGTCAAGTCTGTTGATTCTTTTAAAAAACAACTAAAACCATTTATTTTTAAACAAGCTTTTAATCAGTGCTGAATAGTTTCAGTTTGTTTGTTAATTGTTTTTATTGGTTTTGTTTGTTTTGTTTTAACCGTTTGTATTTGTTCTGCATTTGCTGTTCAGCGCTCTGTGACCTATTGTCTGTGAAGGGTGCTATATAAATAAATTACAACTACTACTACTATTATTTTCTGATGTTATAAGCAGTGTGAAGGTCAGCAGGACACAGGGGAATACTGCAGGGTTTATTTTTTGAGCAGGAGCTGGTTAGAGCTACTGCCTGGATGGGAGGCCAATGTGCTTTCCAGGGGTTGGATGAGACCACTGCCCAGAAGGGTTGCAGGCGAAGAACACTGCAAAAAATGAATCTTGTCTTACTTATTGTAAGATGTATTGACTCATCAATAAACTTATACTTAAGAATATTTAGCTTATTTTAAGAAATCTTACCAAATAAATTTTGATTACCTAAATGGTAGAGTTTTTTGCTAAATAGCATAGTTGTTTAGCTTTTATTTGGGGGGAAAAAAAATCACACCTAGTTCATTTAGTGAAGGTTTTTCAAACTCTGTTGCGATTTCTCTGGTCTGGGGCATTAGGTAGTAATTGGGTATGGACCAAAACAACTGTACTGAGTTCCTTTGACAAGAGTGATCTCAGTACATTACCAAGCCAAACTTGAAACGGTAGACATGAGGTATGAATGTGATCTGACATGGGACCAATCTAGCTACAGAAAATACTGTGTATTGTGTGTGAAACTGTACTTGCTGTGGTGTCACACTACGAATTTGCTGCAGATAGTTAGGGATTCTCATTCCAGCATAATGTATCAACAGTTAACATGGAGCATTAAATACAGTAAAAAGGTAAACATAAATACCCCCATAGGTACAAATTTGATACAATCCGAATAAAGTGATCTGCACAATTTCTAGTCAATGAGAGCAAGCCTATCACCTGATTCAAGCACCTCATGCATGCTTCACTCGCAATCATACAGCATTTGAAAAAGAAAAAGGAAAACGGGTAGATTCACTTGTGATTGGGTCAATCAAAACACATACAGATGTGGAGAGAAATGAACAGCAGTGCCCTGTGAGCTCAACGATCAAAGCCCCTAACCTTACAACATGAAAGTGATACACACATGTGCGGCGTCCTCTCAATGTGATTGTTTTTCAGACACAGTGTGGTCTAAGAGGCACGCTACTTTTGAGATATGTAGTAAATGTTAATGAAACATTCCAAAATTAAAATTTTTAACAAATTATGTGAATTAAAGCAGTAGACATGTAATATGAGATGAACCTAAATTGAGGCTAAGTTCACACGGTGGCTATTGGAGAGTAAATATACAACATCATACAGTTAAATGGAATTCAACCTGATATGTCTACTGTCATAAAACTGAATCACATCAGTAGAGGCCCTCAGGATAGCTTGTCTTCTATTGTACACTTGCCCATCTCAATTGCGTCCTTCTCATACTTTTTGTGTTTGTTTTCCTGAGAGAAATATGTTTCTAATGTGCCCAATGAACGCACAAATTTTTAAAAATTTACATAGAAATTTTATTAGTATGTTTAATTCACTTGAAAGTTTTCTGCGTGAAACAGAACTGAATTAACTGGAAATTGGAACAAAGTAATGAATCATCCCCAAATTGATAACAAAGCAAACAGATTATGAGTGTGAAAACATGGGTTTGCGACCCAGGTCCTCCCTGTATAGCACTTTGAGTAGTGAGAAAAGTGCTTCATAAATGTAATGAATAATAATATTAATAATAAATATTATTATTAAAACACCTTTAAAGTTTGAGCACCAAAGAAGTACTCCATGGCGGAAATTTTGAAAGTGGCTGATCTTATAAGATCATCTTCTTAATACTAAAATATGTTAACAGTTTTTAGCTTTAAGGTTTATATACCGAGATAGTTCTATACCAGTCCATCTACCAAAAAGACTTTTTATTGTTATTAAACTTTACAATGACTTAATCTGAATTGACTATATTGTGCCACTCCCAATTAAAAAAAAAACAAATTTACTTTTAATTTGAACAGAGCAATGGTGTGGTGGACATCAACTGTAAAAGGAATATAAAATACAGTCTTAGCAAACATTCTCTGAAAACAGGAAGTATGTATTGAGGAACGGAGCACAAATAAGTGTTATAAATTACCTTTAATTTACTTTTTCATAATTGCATAAACACAGAAATCTATCCATTTCTAACCAGTTTTCCCAGTTCAGTGTCATGTTAAATCTACCCCTAACCTGGTAACATTGGGCTCAAGGAAGGGGCACCAGTTCATAATGTCTGTGCACTTCCCTAAATATCCATATGTTGTATACTGTAATACAAAGATACACTGTTAGATTTATTTTATAGATCACATAAAATACTCACACTGCTTTAGGATGACATATTGGTGCTGTTTACTGATGTTGTAGGTGTTTAATTTCTGCTTGGCTTTCCCACCATTTACATCTTTAATATTGTGCTGACAATAAGTTAGTTTGGCTTGCCTCTGAAGACTTTGGTTTCTGTCCATTGTGGTAAGATGTGCTGTCAGGTTTCTCGGCAGCTCCAGTCTGGCACAATGACCATTTTACTACTCAAAGTACAGTAATAAACTGGAATCTTCTCCGGCTTGGTCCCTACCCTGCTAACAGGGTAGACAAATTTCTACTTAAACTTTCTATTTTGTTCTGCTGCCTTTATTTCACAGGGGATTTTAAATATTTCCATCATTTTCCTTGTACCATAACTAGGCTAACAAAGAATAACAGCTTCAAACAAAATGCTGAAAAATATGTCGCCATTGATGAAGTTTTCCTTGTGGATCCAAACTGCAATTTATTTAAAATTTTTCTTTTTCTTTTATTCCCATGAAAAATACTGAAAAATTAAAATGCAATTAGAAGACATTGCCTAACACTCAAGGCCATTTGAAGCCTTTGTGGGGTCCTAATTGGTTTACCAATCTTGAGGCCCACGTATCTTTGTTTCTTGTTAGGGAATCCCCACTGAACAAAGGACCCCAAACTGTTGATTATCTCCCTGATACCAAGAAACGATATAATCAGTGTCCATTTTGCAGGAAAAATGTTCATACAGAAAAGCATGGCAATTAGTTTTAAGCAAAAGATATGGAGAAGCACACTTTACATTCTGAATTCATTGTAGATAACTTAAATGATTAGTCTTTTTAACTCCTAAGGATGCATTGTACCTTATCAGCAGGATTGCTTCCAACAGCATACTTCTTTATTGAAATCAGGTATTCAAAGATCAAACATTTAGTCCTAATCTAAATGTAGAAACGAATGACTTGCATATTTGTGCAAATATGTTTAGAAAGACAATAAGAAAAAGTTTAATAAGTGCAACAAGGATGTTCGAAAAGCAACAGCATTGTTGTGAGACAGTTCACATGATCTGTGGGAGTGATGTTGTCTTAGTATTTCAGCTGTACCCCAAATTACAAATTTATGTTCAATTGGCACAAACAACTCTGAAATGAACTGCACCTCTTGTTAGTTCATTTTGGAAATTCCATGGAGAGATTTCTTATACTGTATCTCACTCTGTAAAGAGCTATTATTTCATTGAGCAGTTCTCCATAACAATTGATGATACATGACATGTCCTTAGAATCATTTTATCCACTGATTATCAAACAGCCATTTACTATGGAGATATGAGCTGTGCATAATGCATTCAAGTCAGAAATTTCAGTCCTATAGCTCAACATGTCTGCTTTAGAAGAGAGGAAACAGCAGCAAGCAAAGGACATTGTTTCCATGTAAATGTGACAGGACATACTGTGGTAGATGACAAATCAGATGTTCTAGGGGACTGTGAGTGAAACTGCAATATATATCTTACTGCATGGCCTACTGGAGCGAGAGATGAAAGCATTGATCCCATAGGTTTTATCACATCCCACTTACCAGTTTAGTTCCCATTATTCTAGGTACACATGTTCATTTTTGTGGTTATGTATTGTCAGAAAACACTCTAAGCTTCCAGAATGTCTCTGACTTATAAGTTTAAATGATATGTTTCAAGCATCATAACGGTAAGTAATTCATTAGGTTCTGTGCCAAGATATCATTTGAATTCATGTTTCTTTATTTCCATAAAATAAAGTAATATATAGCAGTCTGGGCTTTTAAAAAGGCAAACAAATATTAGGTTATATTGTTTAAACTGCTAAATATAAATTAAGGGATGTTATGATTAGACAATATAATGCACTAGTGTGACTGCATCTGGAGTATTATGTGCAGTTGTGGTCATTATGCTTCAAGAAAGACATATCAGCACTCGCAGCTGTGAGAAGCTCTCCAGAGGAGAGCCACCAAATGCATCCCAGGACTTGAGGACATGTCATTCTCCAAAAAACTCAGAGAACATCTGTTTAGCATCAAGCAGAGGAGACTGTATGGAGACCTAATCCAGGCCCTCAAATTTTTCAAAGGCATTGATAAAGTAGATCCAGCAGAATTCCTTCATCTTAAAATTGAATTACATACTTGAGAACATCAGTGGAAATTAAGGGGAAGTGCATTTAGGACTGAAGCCAGGAAGCACCTCTTTACTCAAAGAGTTGTGGGAATCTGGAACACACTATCGTGACAAGTAGTTGAAGCAGAAACCTTGAGACCATTAAGAGAATGAAATATTCAGACAGCTTAGCTATTAGCTAAACAAACAAGCTGGATGGACTGAATGATCTTCTCTCATTTGTCTGATTTCTTATGTTGTGCAGCTGTCATTGAATGTCTTGACTGCTCCCAGCTGGAAAATCACTCTCAGTGTTTCATTAAATTTTACGTGCTCCATCTGCTGATACTGCTATTTAACTTTTCTGTTTCTCTTGTCTTTTGAAATGGTTTTATTGTTGTTAATTGTTGAGTTCACCATTATGTCTTGGAAGATGCACAGTCTATTCCCCGTGTTGTTGTATCTGCTGCCTTGATATATTACATTGTGGTTACAATTTGTGTATGGCAAATGAGTTCTGGGAGGCAAGACATGATGAGGCTTAAGAATAAACCTTACCAGATTGCTGTGAATTCTTCAGTTACTGCTACAACCTGTTGCATTGTAATTTCACTACATCATCATGTTCCAATTAATAATTTCCTTTGGGTTTTGATGATAAAGCCTGCTTTGCTTATCATCTTACTGAGCTATAGGGTTTGAGGATTGTTTTTCCAGTGTTTCAATTTTTAATTCGACAGTTAGTTCTTCCCAAAAACTACTAGAGATTTGCTACAATTTTCTGATTACGCAATTTTCTTGTGCATCAGTGTTAATTCTGTTAAAGATTAAAATTTGTGGAATGAAAAAGCAAAACATTTTTAGTATATGCACATCAAAATGCATTCCGATAGATAGTGTAACACAAAACACTTGTTGTTTCATTCCATCTGATAGCCTACTGCAAACATTAACCCTGCTGGAGAAGTTCCTATACCAAGTGTACTGTTCTACTTTATATTGACCACCTGAATTAAATTTAATTTTCCACTTTTCCAATAAATAAATTAAACACACAGTTTGTAATCACTATCATGGTTAAATCAAGCACCCTAAAATACTACAAACTAGTCTCTTCATTCCACGTGACTGGAGTGGTTAAAGGATGAATTCAAGTGAATTTAGAATCCACAAACTGATATAATCACAGAGTAACAGACAAAGCAACAGCTGAAATCTCTTTTCATATGCAAGCCTCGGTGAATACTTTGTTTTCTCTCATCAATGACCAGCTACGATTTATTATATCTTCACAACAGCTGCAACAATTACCAGAAAAGAAAGCAGCCCATTGTCCACAAATGACCTCATATAGATCCAATCATTTTAATTTCATATTTGTATAATGTATGTGTAAAAATATTTCAAATGCAAAATATGTCAATTATTAATTGACAACCTTGCTACTAACATTATGTCTCACTAGCAGGACAGATTATGAACCAAGGTGTTTATTATGGACATCAACTGAATAATTCCAGTCTTAGTTTGGAGAATACTGAGATGCTTGAAATTCATTTCCAGTATTAATAAAAAGAAGTAAGTAATATGGAATGGAATGGATTAAGTCAGGGCTTCTCAGATTAAGTGTAACAGTTTGACATTTTCACTAAAAAGGAGAGGACGATTGCACAAAATTCCCTTCTTTAAGTTCAGACTGGGCAAGACATGCCCAGTGGGTTTATTGTGCATGCACAGCCAGCATGCTCACAAATGCCATTCTTGTTTGTGCTTTCTGTTCAGTGTTTGATTCTAAACCCGTAAACTGTGTGTTGTGCATTGCTGGCAAAGTAAATTTTCTGCCACCTTTAATAATTAACAAATTTAGTATACTTTAAGTTTATAATCAACATTTTAACTTGTAATAACATGTAGCTCCTGAATATTTAAATGTGCCATAATAACCATGTTTCTGTTTGTGAATGAGCGGGTCATTAATATTATTCACTGTTAACATTCAAGGGCAATATACTGTACTTTAGTTTGTACTAAGATGCAAATTTCAAAATACTTTGAGAGTACAGAATTGAATTTAAGATATAGGTCATTTCCTGTTTTGTATACAAAGGCTATCCTGCCCATCACGTGGGGCCTGTATTTGGAAATCAGGGCAACAGTAATGAATAGCATTTTAAGATTAAACTGAATAGTTGGTGGTTGTAATTACCATATATACTTGCGTTTAAGTTCTCTCGCATATAAGTCGGGGTTTGATTTTACCGTATAATTTCAGGTATATTATAAAGTCTGTCATATAAGACAAATATGGAAAACTCACACTATTGGTCCAAGAGATTATGATATGCTAATGCCCACCTGAGAGAGTAACCACGGAGCACACTGCCTTTTTTTATGTATTGTGCCTACATGACCACACAGTAATACCAGAACTATTCTGAAGCAACGTTTGCACTGTTTTGTTTTTTTTTTGTACCTCACACTCTCATACACCTTTATTGTAAGAGCATCCCTTATTTACGATGGAGGGGGTCTAAAATTGAAAGTTGTTGAAGTGCCAAAAGAAATTGGTAACTGTGCTGCTGCAACAAAATTTGATGTGTCTGAGAAACTGGTGCGAGATTGGAGGAAGCAAGAAGATGTTAAAAAAAAAAAATGAAGTGTCGTATTTTTGAACGGGCGTATAATTTGGGGTCTGAGTATATATGGTACTCTTCCTGGGTAATCTATAATGTATTAGTTTTAACATATTGATTATTTATGTATGATTTGAACTGCATCTATAGTTGTGTGTTTAATGTATTTATTTCTGTTTAGATACAACATATACACAAGTAGATCTATTAAAGTGTTTGCTGCAAAGCTTGAAAAGGTGTTCAGACTACTCTCTGGTGTAGCTGCTGTTCTTTCTAATGGAAGAATTTGGCCCAGTAATGTACAACCTTCCCTTACGGTGATATAAAGTAAAATGGAATGAATTACAATGTACTGCAGAATAGAATTATAGTTCTCCACATATTTTAAAATAAATCACAATGTTTTAGGAACATGACACAAGCATTGGAATATTGTTGTATGATGTGGTCCCTGACAACTCCAAATTCTAGCACACAGCCATCCAGAAAATGCTCTCATGGCCCTGTAGACATCCACAAGAAGGCCTAATACTCCTTAGTTTGCACCACACACAGGTCAGATACAGAGAGCCCCACTCACCCTTTCTTGGGGCAGGCAAATCAAGGCTGCCGCATGAAATCCTCACTTGAAACACACCTTCTTGATTCTGGAACACTATGCAAAAGGAAGTGAAACTCAAGTGAAATTATGGGGATTTTTAAGACAAAGTAACTGTACAACTGTATTACTGTGAAAATATGTTAGTGACGAGATGGACTTATTGTCAGTGATGTTTTTACTGTAACATTAAGATAGTGGACGAAACAATATGACACTTTAGTTATATTTGCATTGTGGTGTTTATCTTCTAGCACACTATTTATGAAATATTCTGTTAGCTGGTTTACAGTTAAGTTGGTAACCAGTATACCACAGAAATAGCATTGAAACTGAAAAACACTTTGTATGCTTGGTATAGATTTCAAATTACCCTAAGAGAATATCAGAAATAATCAAAACTGCATAACAATCCATCATCCTGCAGCTACTTGCCAATAAAATGTATTCATCTTAACTTTATTTGTAGCTTTTCCTTCATGTAACAGTCTGTATCTACATTTGGGGGGTTTCTGCATGGTTAATGGAGCATCACTGATACAGAATGAAAAGATTATGTTCTTCTGTTTTTAAAATTGGAAGCTGATTTAAGATGAAGAAAAGAGATGGGGAAGCTTAGACCAGCATGTAATAAAATAATACTATGTCTTGATGAAATTCCTGCATATTATAATAAAATTCCTTCATATTATAATAAAAAAGAAAAGGTGTATTTTTGATAAAGTGATAAAGTGATCTGTTTTCTGGTATGGCTTCTAAACACACTACAGCATGTAGGACATGCCTTATGCGCTAAATTTTATGTTATCTTATGTAACTTGATGGAATGCATTCCTATCAGGGTTTTGTTCTTCAAACCATTGTGTTTAGAAAATTGATGATTCCATATTGTGACATACACCAGCTACACACTATCAAATGTTGTTATACCATAGCTGCTGCTGCACATTAACATGTAAGAATATCAAATGACATGCGCGCATTTATACTATACATTAAAGAAATTGAGCATTTTTCCAGTTATTGACTTTGTTATAAACTGGAGGTTGGGTTCATTCTTTTATACATTTTTCTTTAAACTGGATAATCTCCCACATTTGGTTAATGTCTTTTATTGGCCTTGGTCAAGTGATTCGTTATATACTGCTTGAGATGTTTTATTGGATAACAATATTGATTTTATTTTTAACTGGATAAGCTTCTGCATCAAGGAAGGACAGCACATATCTGTCACTCCTCATTCTGCAATTTCTCTTATCAGCTGTGTCTAGTGGACTGTTTCACTGTGTTAGAGTTGATTGCCATTACATTGGACTAATTATATGCTCTGCTGATTGAGGTCATTCTGAACCACAATATCGTAGCACCTTTTCCTCCAATATTATATTTTTGATTAGGTTCTTACATTGAAGATCTAAGAATATCTGCAAATTACACATTCATTTCTTAAAATCTGTTAAGGTTAGAAAACTGAAGAGCAAAAACTGTAAAAAAAGGATATGTCACACAGTTATGAAATGTGTCCTCTTTACCTCTAAACAGGGGACAAATAAAATCATATCTATCTATCTATCTATCTATCTATCTATCTATCTATCTATCTATCTATCTATCTATCTAT
>JANRMT010062814.1:49706848-49737094 GCA_026402145.1 Polypterus bichir lapradei
CTGCGCACTGCGTCAGTTCACGTGAGCTGCTGAATATGGTTTTATATGTCACTCGCTCGCTTCTAATTGTTTCGCTGCCTTCTTAATTATATAATGCATGTTTTCTAAAGCGCGTTTTGTAGCTCTTCCTGGCTTTCTACGTAATGCGTGATTACGTGAGAGGCGTGATGATGTCATACGAACTCCGCCCCTCCAGCTGAACTCCATTACAGTAAATGGAGAAAAACAGCTTCCAGTTATGACCATTACGCGTAGAATTTCGAAATGAAACCTGCCCAACTTTTGTAAGGAAGCTGTAAGGAATAAGCCTGCCAAATTTCAGCCTTCTACCTACACGGGAAGTTGGAGAATTAGTGATGAGTCAGTCAGTGAGTGAGTGAGTGAGTGAGTGAGTGAGTGAGTGAGTGAGTGAGTGAGGGCTTTGCCGTTTATTAGTATAGATAAGAGAATAAATATGTAGGCAGTTACAAATTTATTATTTGACCAATTCCTTATAATTACCTAGAAACTCTATTTTTGGGTATTTTAGTTTACACAACTAATCTCTGTTCTACACCCCAAAGACATTATTGTTCCTATAAAATTAAAAATGTTTATTTACAAACCCTGAGCATTCCAAACATTTACATTTACCTCAATATATGTAGTTTGCCTTTGGGTGACCCCAGACCCTTTATTTTGTGCCTTTTTTCAATTTACAATCCTCAAGCCCTGTTAAACTAATTCAGCACCTCAAATAGCAATTTCATATTCCAGTAGCCAATGTTATTATAGGTCTGCCTTTTTATGCTTGTTTCTATTTTTTTTATTACTTCAGATCTTAGTTTTACTTTTAATTTAGTTTTAGTTATCATTCATGCTGCATTTTAGTTCTAGTTTAGTTTTTTGTTTCACAGTGAAATTATTATTGTAATACACATACATTGTTAATTTTTTAGCTTTAGTATTTATAGTATGGTTAAAGCGATGTTATGGAGGTTCATTTTTTGTCACAATTAGAGAACTGTAAACTCAATAGTTTTGGAAATAATATTTGTTTAATGGGAGTAGACATCTTTTAGGTATGTCCTGTGTGGTCATCCACAGGAATGACAGTCTCGACAAAATAAATGTTGGGGCGACAACCCTGCCGTCCTTGATTACATGAAAGGCGCAAAAAACTAATAAATTGATGGTATGAGAAACAGAACAAAATAACAGCCACCCATTAAAGTTGTAAAACTAATCCTCAAGATTTCTTCAGGCTATACAGGAATTCTGTCACTCTGATTGCTCAGTTGTGTAGTGACACCTTCTTCTGGGTGGTCATTCTTTTATGGCCCAGGAACCAGAAGGAGTGAAGTCAGTTGCCCTTACTGGGTGGTTTCTCAGTCCTATGGAGGAAAGACAGTTGGCAGCAGTGCCTCTCCTCGGTCCGGGGTGGAACTATATACCTGTGAGGATAACCCCTTTGACGCACCTTGTGACACACATCTGTTAAAACCAAACTAAAATAAAACCACATACTGTATTTTAGAAGACGCTTACATTTTGTGATCATTCTTCTAAACAAACTGTATACTTGCATGCAAATTAGCAATCCAAATTTAAATGGAATAAAGCAAATAACTTCTTGCTCCATTGCAAAATTTCCTTTATTAAAGTTCCACCACAACATTGATACAAAACAGAGCCTGATTGTTAGTGTGATTCAGTTATACATCTTTTTGTTAATTTTTAGGAAAACTCTGTGCTTCAGAGAAGTGGTCATTCTGTTTCACAGTCGAGGTGACAATTGTCCACAAGCTGAGAAAGTGTTTAACAAATGCGTGTGAGGCTGAGGCAGGGGTGCACAGAGGATCAAAGGCCACATGGGTAAGTTTAAACAGCCACTCTGGGTCACCAGAACCGAACAGGTGTGCCAGTCAAAACATCCCATCTAACTCCCTCCAGATATTTCTGCATTTCAAGTGGAGCATTTTCATATGGCCAGAGCCGATTTTCAGAATTTAGGCTAATTCGAGTATTTTAGTAGGTAAGAACTAAGTATTTCTGAAGGACTGTGGTGTTTGCTGAGACTGCTGCAATCTCTGTGGCCTTATCTTGTTGTGCTGCTATGGTGGGATTGCGTTCCACTGTTTCATTCAAAACAAATAACTCAACAATAATATGTTTAACTGTTCTTTAAAGATAAGGAGTGGTCAGTGCAATCTTGAAAACTAAGAGTTAAGGGAACCAGTACATTTCTATTTAGTTTTAGAAAAAAAAATATCAAATTAGCAAAAACACCTAGACTCCATGTTCCCATTTTCAGTTTACTAAAAAAAATATTTGTTCAGGCACATTTCTCTCTTTTATATTTAATCTCAGTATATGAACCATTTGCAAGAGTAATAGATATTTCAATATGTCTGAGGCTAGCAATTCATGCAAAACACATCTCTTTATCTCTTCTTTCATAAAGTCTCTTAAATTATTTCAGTCATACATACGTTTCTAACTTATACATCAGAATTTTTAACAGTGTTCCAAATATTTCACTAGCATGACACTTTATAGTGAATAAAAGTTAAATCTTCCAGCGCCCATATAGTTTATACAAAATTAACATTCTGTTCTTATTCTGTTTAAACAAACACACCTGTGTGAATTTTGGCAGGAACTTATTTGTTTGGCTATTCCATACACAGAGGTTATTTTGTTTCATATTAAAAATCACGACATAAAGGAACGGCAGAAATAAGAAATCAGTGTAACATGTCCATAAATCTTAATTGGCAATTGTAAGAGTCTCTTGTGTCTGCACTTTCAGCAGTTTATCTTTGCTCTGTTGTCTGTCACTATTATCGTAACTTTATCCTCTCGTACCCCGCATTCATCCAGAGTACAGTGGACGGAGTTTGTCAAAGTTTCTCCAGTGTGTAGATGATATATGAGGTGTAAACATAAAAAAGCATGTTATGTTTCATTTGTTGGTGAATTGTAAAAATATGTGGAGTTGCCCAAAAACGAACCTGTCAGACCCTTTTATGCCATCCGTCTAGACAAAGGGTTACTTTCTGCTCTTGTTTGACCATTTCTTTGATATGCTATGTTGCTGTATCAATTTTATGTGTGATGGGTGCATTTATTTGTGCAGCACATGGCATGTTAAATTTGGGGTCATGACAAGAAACACACAATAACATGTCACATAGCCTTGTGGACAGGCCCATTTCAATAAAAAGGTTTACTTGGGTTTCTTCGATTTTTTAGCATTCAAATGAGTTTGTTCCCCAAGCTGCTGCCCACTGCAAATATAATGTTAATATTGTACATGTGGCCTTGAACTTTCATGTGTGCTCTGATTGGTCATGCTTTTCAGCCTCTCTTTCCCTATGTCCAATAATACATTGCAGATTAATTTGTGAAGGTTGTTAAGGTTAACTTTAAGGTTTGCTGGGTTTTTACTCTTAATATGTACAGTATATCACACAATGTACCCTGCTTTAACACTATGCACTTACTAATGTTATACTGTATGTGAAAAACTCCCATAAAGTGCTTTTGGCCACGTTGATCGCTAATGCTGTTGTAGTCAGAGAAAGTTTATAAACCAAATTTCACTGCCTACTGGACAGGCCTGGAATTTTATGAAAAATGCAATAATGGATTCTATCATTTTCTTACAGAGATGATCACGAAAACTGAAAGTATTTTTATAATTTTATTATTGTTTTCATTTAAGTCTTTTCAGCTACAGCAATCATTTTGTATCAATTAAAATTTTCATCTCAGTTGTGTTATTTTTAATCTTTAGTAATTTTTAATCTTCATTTTAGTTTATGATAATAACCTTGCCAGAAGCATTGGGTAGAAGGAAACAATCCATTGCATGAGGGGAAACAACAATCTATTGGGATGTTGATTTAAAACCCATACAGACATACAATGTTTTTTGCTGACTTGTTGTAGTAGGCATAGATTTTGAACCCAGTTGGCTGATTATCAAATGAGCTGCCCAAAAGTATTTTGTACCATGTCTTTTTATAGTTAACTATCAGCACATAGGACATTACATGTGTTGTGTTTTATTGCCATTGTTTACAATTGGATCACTGGCAGCTTAAACAGCTTTCCTAAGGTATAGGTGAGTACTGAACATGCAACCTTGCTTATTTCATTTAAGGCTCGTAAGAGGAAAGAACAAGTACACCTAAATATGAATATCGTGAAATCAGACAGCAATATAGGCAAAAAAAGAATAGAGTCGTGTGATGTGCCTTGCCCACAGACAAAGGATATCAACCTCGTTTGGACAATCTAATAGTTTCTGAACCAAGGTGGACTAGGGCAAGAGAGGAGACAACAAGTTTCAAGTGTAAATGTGCACGTTAATTGAAACAAAAAGTGTCACTGTGCTGTCATAATATTCTTAAACCAATAAGTATATCCACAAAAAAGTGCAGTTGGGGAAAAAACATTCCTTCATTTCTGGACCTCCCAATGCGATCATTCCAGTGTTCAGTTTGAAAGCCGATGTCAAAATGTTAGCAATATTCTATTTGCCCCTCCTATTCTTGCATCATCATCATCATCATTGGAAATACAGAACATTGTTCCTCTCAACAGTGAACCTCACCTCTTGTCTAGTCCTTCAATGGCTCAGCAGACTAAACCTATGCCAATGAACTCAGTCTCCTCGGTTCTGCCACAGCCACCTCCTTCAGTGCCCACTGAGAGTCGACTAGAGCCTGTCTATGTTTCTGTCTGCTGCCTCCACCGGTATCCACTGGGAGTTCACAAGAGTTCTTGATCTCCTCTGCTAAATATTTCAGTGCAGCAAGTTTGACCCCTCTCTCTGGAATGGCACTCCATGTACTCAGGAGATTTCTACTATAAACTATCTGAGTGCAAACTCCATGCTCCTCCTCTCTCTTTGCCAAATTCTCCATCTTTTCTGTTATTCAGTTTTATCTTTTCTTACCCTCTTTTCACATTACTCAGACTTTGTATGCATTAATGTAGGCACTGTGATAATCATCTGTAGGAGCTGCTTGTGCATAATTAATTAATCAAAAACTGCTCCATGTCAGCATGTGCTACACATCCACCTACACTCACAAGGCACCTGTGTAATTTAATAACCTGCACCACAGCCATTTTACAATGGTGCTGTAACATGGGGTATACAGGTGGGTATACGAGTGTTCCCATAGTTAGACAGGAATCTCATCCAGGTCTGAGTCAAACTATGCTGGAATAGGCATGACCTTCCATGACAATGTAATGTAATAACAGAAGAAGCTGGCTTAGCAATCTAGAAATAAAGGAAATATGACAGTAAGAATATTAAATAAAAAAACGCATATGTTGAACAATGGTTCCATAAAGGTTTCCTTTGCTGTCAGCAATTCAACAACTGCATGGTTTTTATTAATTTGTCTTTATTGTCTTCTTGGTCTGCCTGTGAAATTGGGTTGATTCTATCAATTATGATGCATTTCCAATGTACTATGTCAGTAACATTTTCTTTAGTAAAAAGGCCAGTCATGTTTCTTTCAATTTTTTTGTTTTTTAGACTTATATAAATATTGTTATTTACTCCTTACTGAAATAAGCAGATTAGAAAATGAGCAAATTGGTTCATTATATGGATGAACTAATTGAGTTTCTGTCACTGTCCATTTGATTCTGTTTGAGTATGACAATGGCAGTTGTATCTAACTGTAAAATACATTTACACATTTTTATCTGGTAATCTTCACTCAGCTTTGAGTTTTCTGTATTTAACATGGAGTTGGTGTTTCTTTTTGATTGTGGATAACAAACCCTTTAAAGGGAAGTATTTGGGGGTGGGGGTGATCATTTCACAAGGCATCTGGAAAGGGATCAAAACATTTGGTGAGAATCTACTGACAAGAGGTCCATGATTTTTTTTATCCCCTTAATTTTATGCTCCTATGGCCAGGTTATTCCTCTTTCAGATATGTGTTCTCTATTCTGAAAAGCTAAGTGAAAACTTCAAATTGAATTCTAGTGGGCTGGAAGAAGTCATCTTAACCCATTAGGTTTCTTGCTTGATGACACATAAGGAACATGATACTCTGTCAAAATATATGATCTATAGTTGAGCATATAAAGAAGAATTTCAAAAGCAACTGTGACTCTGTGATGGATGTGCCAGACATGCTGAAATGAGTATTGAGAGTAGTCTCATTTTGCTATAATTTGCTGAGCAGCATGCTAATACTTTTCTGTATTCCACAATAAATAATTTGTGAAAATAAGCTAGTTTTATTTTAACTTAAAAAAAAAAAAAGATTTTTTAATAAATTACTTGTGGTTTATCCTTTCCTCCATTAATACACCAAATCTACAATCGTTCATTTACATTCAGCTTCCCTGTTGATGGTTGCAGTGGCAATACACAGATTAGGCTCCCTTAACCTCAGCAACTTTTTTTTCAATTCAGGCATACAAATTACCTATATATAGTAGTCGTCTTTTGGGGCAACTCAGACTTTGAGCACAAGGTATGGGTGACTCATCCTGAATAGATTGTAGGAATAGCAAACTTGAGAGACAAATAGTGTTGTGGAATATTGGGCCCCTGTTTAATCCAGAAAGTCATAGGGAAAAAGTGGCCAAAATAAACAGCACATAAAGGTGCTAAAACAATAAAAATAAAATTCTGAGCAGTTTGACTGAGTTGCTGGTAGTCATCAAATTGACAGCCACTTTCCAGTCCCTGGTGGTTTTATAGCACTGATTCCTGGAAGGGGTGGGTCTTTCATTTAATTTCATTGACATGGGCCTCGAAGTGACATCATTCGTCATTGGTACTATTCATCATTCAGTAATAGTATGGCCTCACTCTTCCTCATGCCACTATGTGCGGCAGTGAATGTGAGCAAGCAAAAGTAACAAAAGCATGTTTCTCCTACTTTCACCACTGCACATGAGAATGAGTGGCACAAAAGTACATGTCTCACTTCTTCTTTCATCACTACACATGGCATAGCGGTACTGAACAGGAAGTCAGCTTTTCTCTTTCCTGCGCCATTAGATGCTTCCATCACTGATAAGCGTGTGGGAGCTACAGCCTTAGAGGCCATACATAAAATAATTGTAATTTTTACTTTTGTTTCCTTCTTCATGTTTTGCCCCATTTTGTTTAAATGTAAATTTGTGTAAGTTTAAATTATGTAAGTTGAAGTTCTAATTTCCTTAAGATAATCTCAGAATGAAGAACAGGAGGAGCAACAATTAGTACCTCAGTCTTTCCTAAATTCAACTGCAGGTAATTACTACTGAGCCAGTCGTTAACCTGAGACAGACAATCAACCAATGTGACCAAAATATTAATTTGGTTAGGTTTAAATGAAAAATAAAGCTGTAAGTCATCTGCATAGAGATGATACAAGGTATCCTTAAAAGAGTTAAGAATCTGTGAGGTGGTGCCCAAAGAGTGTTGCAGGCGGCAGAAGATGAGCAGATTAAGCCCCTGCAGGTGGCAAGCACAAAGGGATAAGAACCAGAAGATTCCAAAGAAGAGCACGAAATGCTCCAAAACTCTCTCTTTTATATAGTACTGTAATGACTGGTGTGAACGGGACCCGGACACAGACAGGCAGACATGTAGCAAAGTCACCACCACATGTTTATTTACAACTATTATTTACAAAGTCCAAAAAGTGCACACAAACCCCAAGTCCCCAAAGTCCTGGCCAACACACATTGCCTCCACTCTTCAGGCTGCCTCCACTCTCCTCTGCTTAGTCCTTCTTCCACCCGGCTCCGGCCCCGAATGAAGGGAGGCGGCCCCTTTTATCCTCACCCAGATATGCTCCAGGTGCACCCCGGCAATCACCCGCCGACACGGCCCTGTGTGGCGGAAGTGCCGGCTGTACTCCCGGAAGCATTCCGGGTGTCCCTGCTTCTCTTCCCCCCAGTACTTCCTGGTGTGGCGGAAGTACTGAGGTCCAGGGTTCCCAAGGCATTGGGGCACCCCCTGGCGGTGACCACGGGCCCCTACAGGGTTGGGCTTCCAAGCCCTTAACCCGTGGCCCCCAAAGCAACCAGGATGGCGGCCCCCACGTGATCCAAGGCGGGTGCACACTCTCTTCTGGTCCTTTATGGCGTCCCGGCCGGGTCGTCGCCCCTGGCACCTCTGACACTGGAC
The DNA here is from genome assembly GCA_026402145.1 of Polypterus bichir lapradei. Taxonomy (NCBI): domain Eukaryota; kingdom Metazoa; phylum Chordata; class Cladistia; order Polypteriformes; family Polypteridae; genus Polypterus; species Polypterus bichir. Next base: position 49,714,992 of record JANRMT010062814.1, read on the forward strand.
ACGTAAAATTTGCACAAACAAGCATCATGCTAAAACCAAATAACTGATAACTTGTCAGTGGTTATATTATTTATTAGATTGTTATTATATAGCTGATGCAGTGATATACTAACTAAAAAAGTCACTTACTGTACATTTTCTTACAAGCCTAGTCGCACTTTTTTATGTTACGCTTAAAGCTGGCACAATCTATTAGACATATCACTAAATACATAGATGCTAGATGCTTATATCCCAATATTCCCTAAGCTTATTTGTTTTTATCCTATTAGTCTTCACACTGTTCTTTAATATAAAGCATACTGACTAAACACGCTCGCTAAAAACATTTGCCTCTTAAACTTCTGTTTAAGTAAATAATAGAAATAATGCTAGACTTCGCTAAATATGCTTTACATAGTTGTCACATTAATTATTCACTTAAAAGCATCTCTCTAAATAATCCTATTTCTATTTTAAATGAAATATTGGGAGTCTTATTTTCGCAATGTAAAAGGCATTACTTTAAACCCCTCTCAGCAATATATCCTGGTATAATATTGTAGTTTATGTATATTACTTTTTAAGTAAATTAATTTAGGAAAGTTCAATAAGAGCGTAATATATCCCAGATTAAGTCCAGTTAGGAAATGTATTAAGTAGCTAGTTTGATTGCTTTTGTTAATAAATTAATTATATTTAAACAAAACCATGTTAACACTTTAGTTTATATACTGCAAAAATGCATCTATTACTTGTTTACTCTTATGTAACGAGACCTTATTAACAAAGACTTTTTTTTTGCTCGCCATTACACTTACAGAACATCAGTAGATAGGTTATTCATCTCAGTGCAGTGTGGCATATTAAGACCCTTGGATATGCTGGTAAAATCACTTAATAATTAAGTAAGCAGTATCAACAGAAATTAGTCTCTGACTGTTTTAAACTGAAGTTATTTTAGAAGGCCGCATTGCAGAGATAAATAACTGTTTTACTAATGCTTTGTAAGTATTGTTAAGGTCTCGCTACATAAGAGAGAATAAGCAATTGATGAATTTTTGCTGTACCTAAACTAAAGTGTTAAAAAACAGTATATCCTAGTTTAAAAGAGAAGAAGTACTTAACTAAGTAGTTATAATATTTTCAATAAGGAAAATGTACTTGCAGTTGCATTTCTTATTGAGTAGAGTAATTTAATGTAAAGTTCAGTTACTTTCAATATTTAAAACTAGTCATTGAATATGCTGGGAAATTAACCTGTAACTGGAACTGATGTTGCCATCCACATTTGAAAATTCTGTGTGCTTTTTAATTTACTGGAATGCAATACAAAGTAATCTGGAAAAGAATGTAAATACAAAATCATTGAAATATCTAAATTAAGTATGGCTCACTGAAGTACAATACCTAGGATTTTTTAAATGTCTTTTGTACCTTCTTAATTAAACTACGTGTTGCCTTTGCAGCTAAAGTCATTCAATTAATTTTAATAAAATTCTTTTTATTCTATGTATAGCACTTTTTATTGAGTATAGACTCGGAGCATTTACACAAACTCACAAACATAGTGATAGTAACATGCAAATGGTAAGATAAATAACAGTAAAACAGAAGTCAATGTTATTGCTTAAATATAATTAGTCAGTCAGTCATTGTCCCACCGGCTATATCCTAACACGGGTCACGGGGGTCTGCTGGAGCCAATCTCAGCCAGCAGAGGGCGCAAGGCAGGAACAACTCCATGCTGGGCGCATACTCACCGCAGGACACACACACACACACACCAAGTACACACTAGGGACAATTTCGGATTGCCAATGCACCTAACCTGCATGTCTTTGGACTGTGGGAGGAAACCGGAGCACCCGGAGGAAACCCATGCAGACATGGGGAGAACATGCAAACTTCACACAGGGAGGACCTGGGAAGCAAACCCGGATCTCCTTACTAAGAGGCAGCAGCGCTACCACTGTGCCACCATGCCGCCCCAAATATAAACAGAATTCTGCTAATATAAATTCCTGTTTACTTAAGAAATTAATGCTGGTTGACAATGCAGGAGTGGGAAAGAGAGACTTTAGTTGACAGTGGTCATCAAGAAAAATAAACCTGCGTGGGATCCACCATCTTTTATAACAGGTATAGTTCACATATTCTAACCGGTCTTCCTATCCCGTCCAAGCATTGTATAATTTCATATGTACATTTATAATTGTATGAAGGTTAGCAAATAATGATAGTCTGGTGTTGCATTATTCACCAGTGAAAACTATGGTTCCTAATCACTCTAGTGCCTCATTTGATGAATATAAACAGTAATCTGAGAAAATGGCAAAACAGAATACCACAAAAAAAAATAGAATTTAGCAGTTTACAGTTCGTAATAATTCCTGATTTTCTGTTTTTTTTTAAATAACCAGTAAATATAAATTCAGTACAAATCTGCAACTCTAATAAGGCACAATAGACTGAAGTCATGACCCTTTAGTACTAATTTAAATGCTAAGACAAACTGGCCAATACATACCCAAGCAGTTTGCAAAGTTTAGTGCCCCCGTAGTAAAAGGCAGCAGTCTGACTCTTTAGCCAATAGGCCATGCTGTCTAAAGGTAGGAAGTGAAACACTGACTTTGCCGATAAAAATTAGCATAATTACAGTATGTACTTATTTATACCTGCAACCTTCACAGTGAATAATATTCAGACACTTTACAAAGCAAACAGTGCTTTACAAACTAACAAGATGAAATTCAAAATTATAAAATATATTCAATAAAACTTCAGTATTTATTAATAGTTTATGGTTTAATGGGCAGCCGGGGTCTTTGCCTGGCCAGGACGCCTCCAAGCTGGAATTACCAGGGGAGCAAGCATGGCCAGAGCGTTACCTCCCCTGGAGTGCTAGGTGGCAGCCCCCCTGGGTTGCAGCAGTGCCTAGGACTCCCGCAGGGCTCCATGGGAGTTGGAGTTTGGTGCAGACCTGTTGGGATCTGTGGGTGCCGCCAGAGGGTGGGCAGTTCTTCCACCAACCCGGAAGTGCTGCAGGAAATTCATCATCAAGCACCTGGAGCACTTCCGTGGGCATTATAAAAAGGGCCAGCAGACACTACTCAGGAGCCAGAGTCAGGAGGAGGGAGACAGAGCTTGCTGAGGAAGAGTAAAGGAGAAAGAAAAAAGAAAGAAGAAAAGAAAGAGTATTGTGTTGAGGTTGTGGGAACGGGGAAGGCGTTGCCCGCAAGGTAAAAAAGAGAAATAAAATCACATGTGCTTTTGAAAGTGTGCCTCTAGCGTCTGTCTGTATCGGGTTGGGCGGCTGATATGCCCCCTAGAGTTGTCACATGGTTCATATGTTCATTTCTTATACCGCAGAAGGGATTCGGAGTACCCGAATATTGAGAGAATCATTTATATAAACATTATAAAAAGAACACAAAGAAAATTGTAAAATGAAGTTAAAAAAAGTCTGAATTAGTGTAAGCTGCTCAATTTTCAAATAGCTAATGAATACTTTCTGGGAAACAAAAAGCAATATAAAGTTTAACATGCACAAACTACAGGAGCATGCCAGTTGCCCTGATCAGGTTACAATGATGGGGAAGGAGTTAAATGTGACACAACCAGTAACTTTGATTTCCTAGAGTGGAGGAGGAGAAAGCCCTGGACACATGATGTCACTTCCACACAACCACCAGAAGCCCCCGCCTGTTCTACTTTGGTCCCTATTTAAGGGCACTAACAACTGTCTGTTTTAATTCTGGACCCCGTTCACCATGAGAGAAGATCTCACATGGGGAGAGCTATTTCTTCTCTGAAAGCATAAGTCAAAACTGGGCTATTTGCCTTGGACTGAGGGTCCTAATATTTTGGCTTTTTTTTTTTCAGTTTAAACAGTTATCAAAAGGCATTTACCAGGCGGGTACAGTAACACTTCTTTACGTGTACCAGTTGTGTTTCTACAGCAAATATATTAGCATTTCGTCACCCACCTATACAATTTTGCTTCAGGTACAATTTATATGTGTAGCTTTTTCCTACTAATACTGTATTTATCTTGGTATTGCAGAGTTTTAATTCTGTACTAACTACTATATATTAAGTTTATCATGAAGCAAAATATATTTATATGGAATATTGTATTTGCCACAATATCGGCTCATTGTACATTTATATGTAACTATTTTAGTTTTTGCCAGTGGTATGCATTGGTAGTTTAATTAAAGGTTCCATTTGTATATGTTAGAGACTTTTAGAGAATATTTAAATATGAATTAAACCATTGAGGCAAACAACAACCTGTTTTTCAGTAGTATAGGTCTGGGGCAATAAATTGTTTTGTGTTTTTTTTTTTTAATCTTTACATCATTTTATAATTTTTACTTAATAATAATAATAATTATTATAAAGTTCCCATCATCCAAAATCCACAAATCTATGTTACATTGCATTTTTTCATAATTGCTTTTCTTAAAAAGAATTCCTTCAAAAAACATGGTAGTCTTATTATTTTGCTTTCAATACATTAAAACAGTGAAAACTGTGCAGAAGTGTGGGCAGTACACAGCTGTTTTTTATTAGTGGCGACAGAGTGCAAACAATTGTTACGAAGCTCCGTTTATTCTACTCATAAAGACATTTAAAAACTGCCGTTCTGCAATGTTAAAGCTCATTTCTCTCAGATCTAATTTCATTAATGCTCCAGTGTTTTTGAATATTTAAATCACCCTCTGGAGAATGAGCTCAGAGAAACATCCGAAGAAAGAAGCTTTCCATATGTTTAGACTTTTGCTGAAAATGAGCAGCATTTGTTTAAGTTTGATCACATAATCTTCTATGATAATATATTTTTACAAACAAAGGTTATTATATTTTAATGAGGCAGATTTTACTCTAACCACTTTGAGAGTATCTGTAGCTTCTTTTGTAAGTATGGGACTGGGATATAACCTTGAAAGCCCCCATAAATTGTGTCCCCTTTGTTTGCCTTTTGTGATTTGTAAATGCAACCCTACAAAATATGGATGTCTAGATCACATTTTTTGGATAGCTATAAACAGATACAAGGAATTTCAATCCAGTTTTTGTTTTACAAGGCAAAGAATGGATTTACATGCATACACTGTTAAAGGCAGTGCAAAAATACTGACATAAATACTGAATTAAGCACTAGCTACATCTAACAATATTGTAAGGTACTTAAATCCTGGGCAGGGACAGCTGAATTATTCATTTATGAGTTTAATGGCCTGTAGAACAAAACTATTAATATACCTGCAAGCTCTGGCTTACTTTAATCTACAATACCTAGCAGATGGGAAAAGTTCAAAGAGATTGTGGCCTCGATGTGATGGGCCAGTGACAATTTTCCCTGCCCATTTTTAATGACTCTGGAAGAGTACAAGTCCTGTAAAGTGGGATAACCAATGCCAATAATCTGTTTGGCAGACCAGGCTATTCATTGTTGCCTGTACTTGTCATAATTAGTATGTAATTCTAACCACACTGTGATAGATAAGCTCAGAACAGATTTAATACCTGCTGTGTAGAACTAAATCTGCATCTCCTATAATGGAATCTATATTGGTCTTCCATTTCAAGTCCCATAAAAGTATGGATCTAATAGTATTAAACATTGCAATATAAAGTGTTTAACTCCCATTACTGTTTATGTCAGTAAATTTTCTGGGTACCTACCTTCTGCTAAAGCAGTTAACCTTTTCTTAGTCGCTGTAGACCACAGGTGTTGAACTCTGGTCCTGGAGGGCCCCAATGGCTGCAGGATTTCATTCTAACCATCTTCTTCATTAGTGACCAGTTTTTGCTGCTAATTAACTTCTTTTGCCTTAGTTTAATTAACATGACTCAGGTCCCTTAGTTGTCTCTTTTTCCTTAATTACCAGCCATACAATAATGAGATGCAAAACAAGCCGCCACATGACCAGCTCACCTGTGCCCATCACAAAATATCTGAACATAAACAAAGGTGAAGGTCTCAGTAAGGTTGATCTCTCAGGTCACCAAAACATTGTGACAATATTTTTAGAAAAAACAGAAAATCTGCAGTTTTGGAAATGTCTGCTGTGGAACAATGACAGGAGCAGTAAGCCATGGAATTAAATAATGGGTTTAATTAATAGCAAGAATCGGCTTCTCATTAAGAGATTGTTTGGAGTTTGAAATCCCAGTTTAGCTGGTCATCTGTTGGCTTGTTTCACATCTCATTTCTGTTTGGCTGTCATTTAATAAAGAAAGGAATAAATTCAGAAGACTGAATCCTTAAAAACAAGTCTATTAAAATGAAGGGAAAAGGAGTCAATTAGCAGTGAAAACTGTTCACTGATTAGGAAAAGGGTTGGAATGAAAACCTGCAGCCACTGTGGCCCTCCAAGCCTTCTGTAGAGGGTGCTTTCCATTTCCATATTCATATATTTATAATTAATATATTGTAGAGGTGTGTGGTGCTTGCCAGCACCTACCCAATTAGTTATTGCTCATTTTATTGCTGTTTTTTGCTCCTGGTATCGTTAGGTGCACACTAGAATCATGACAGCTTGTTGGTGGCAGGTTTGGTCTTTTTGTAGGCTACCCTGCAGCTAGGGCTGAAGCAACTCATTTCAATAATGGAATGACAGATCATACTGTGGCCTATTGCTGACTCAGCACTGATGCCATCCCCTACTGGTTTGAGAGTCAGCGCCATTGCACTATTATTGTTTAGGTTGGCATGGTGGATAGATTTTCTGCCTCCCTGATCCCTAGTCCTGGGTGGGCCTGGTCATTGTCTGCATGTCATCTCCATTGGTTGTACCCCTAGTACTATGGGTTTTCTCAAATATACCTAAAGATGTGAGTTTTAGATATCTGGTGACCCTTATTGACTATGTGTATGGATAGACTGCGCAAAGGATTGGCACCCAGTTTAGGGTTGGTTCCAGCATTGCACTCAGTGTTGCTTTGATTGGCTGCAATCCCAGTGACCCTGAACTGAATTCAGCAGGTTTGATAATATTATTTTATGTTATATACATACAGGGAGTCCTCGGGTTACAACATCTCGACATACAACGTTTTGCTCACTCCCATAAAAACTTAAAAAAATTGAGACATGAGTGTTTTGGCTTATGCCATTAGCGTCGTACTTACAGACTATGTGGGCAAACTAGTTTGGTTATGTGCAGTGGAAGAATACACAGTAACACAGCAAGGGAGTTGGCAAACTCGTTTGGTTGCACGCGGAGGAAGTGTTCTATTTGTGTTGCTTTGTTTGGCAACTTTTTGGCCTTTATCATGGCTCCTAAACGAAAGTCAGAGTCTTCAGATGGTAATGTTTTGAAGAAGAGGAAAACCATCACGATGGAAGTGAAATTAGACATTGTAAAGAGATCAGAAGGAATAAAGTTAAGGAATTTATTTTTACACTCCTTTTTTGTCATTTTTTCTGTTACTACAGTACAGTGTACAGTACAGTATATTTATGTCCTTTTCCATTTTCTGTGGCTTAGTTGTGTTTTTATGTTCTAGATTATAATTTTGCAAATGTGTTAGGATAGGTAAGTGACTTAGGCTAGGGTGTGTTTCGACTTACACCAAAATTCGGGTTACATCACTGTTGTAGGAATGGAACTGTGTCGTAACCTGAGAACCCCCTGTATTTCATTTTCCCTGGCAACCTGTTTTGGACTAGGCCTCTTAGAAAAATCAATGAGAGGGATGAAATCTCAGTTTTACCTTAGTTACTCCTACTTCAGTTCAAAGGTTTTGTATTGATTACAGCAAAACTAAAGAAAATGGCTGACGGTCTGTTACAAAGCGTAATCAGACATATGGCCAAAATTCTGCAGGTACTTTGATTCCAAGGTCTAACATTGAGAATGACGCCAAAAAAAAAAAAACAAAAGAATTCCACAATTCATGTATTTTTTTTAAAGGTTTTAGTGAAATTCAAAGCAAAAAAAAAATCACACAAAATAAAAAGAAAAGTTATTAATGCACACAGAATGATTCCTTGCTTATAATGCCTCAGTATTAGGCTTACATATCTTAGTCACACTTCTTTAAGAGTCTGTGTTCATTATTATTTATTTTGCTAAGTACATTGTTGTAAACATTACAGTATGTACATTGGCACATACAATGAAAAAAGCTGTATGATTCCATTTGCAAACTATCTGTCCATCTGAGCTTATTCTATATTTACATCAGAGTTATAGGAGAACATTAAGAATGTTCTACTAACATTTTAGCTTATAGGGGAAGAGTGTTGTACTGTTTTAGCTATAGATTGATACAGGAGAAAGTAGGATGAAATGACACCTTTTATTGGCTAACTAAATAGATTACAAATGCAAGCTTTAAAGGCAGCTAAGGCCCCTTCATCAGGCAAGGTATAACAAACTTATAGGGGATAAATAAGACAATTCAGTATACCTATTTAGTGCTGTAAATGATCATTCTGTTCAAGCTAAGCAAATACCAAAGTGAATTTAACATTAACATAAATTTAGTGAGATTGTTTCTTACAAAGCAGTTCAAACAAAGAAAAGGAATAACAATGAGACTTTCTGAGATGTCTGATAAAAGAGTTTACTATCTTTTTTATTTATAACTAGCCAACTCATGTTAAAACTGACACTTAAACCTCTAGTGATCTGTTGCTAAGATAAAAGCAAAATGGTATAGCAATATCAGCTATTTGCAGTCTCTGAAAAGCAGCAATCAGATACAGATAGAGTTAGGCTTCGACTGAGGGTAAAGGCTTTGCTGGCTCCATAGAAAGAATAATAATCTCTTTAGAGTGCTTTCTTTCTCAAATATAAAACTTTTAGGCTGAGTGTTCATTGAGAGCTGAAGGAGAGCTCAATTGTGCCCTCAATTTCTCCTTATCACTGACACTGCTATCCAGCAATGAACAGTTGCGTGTAATGTAAGAGGGTGTCATGAAGCAAAGGTTTGATTCCAATCCTAAAGAAACACAAAATAAACAAAGTTTAATACATTTAGAAGAAAAAAAATTACTTAAATGCAGAAATCTCAAGATGGACTAAACAAATAGTACAGAAACTGAAAAAACTTAGAAGATAATTCTAATACTCATGATATTTTATTCAAAAAAAAGCAGATTTATCCTTAGTGACCATATAAATAGCTCAATTAATATTTTGAATAAATATGTTATGATTGGAGAACACTTAATATGTTTTATAATCTGGTCAGGGCAACAAATGGGAACACCAAATCAAAGATTCTGTCTGTTTGAATTTTCTCCTTCAATGTTTTTTGAATTGCCATTTTTAAGAACTAGAAGAAAACTAGATAGGCTTCATCAGCATGCATTTAAAACAAAAACAGCAGGGCACCAATCTGACTTTCTTTTAGACATTCATAATTTGTACCATATTTCAATTCCTTTCTTCATCCGTTTCTATTCACTTTAAGAAATTATTCTTTGTATTGCTCTCTTGTGTCTTATTGAAACAATTAACCTCTGTACAAGTCCATTTCAACATCACAACAGAAAGCTTACCTCTGGCAGAGCAATCCTCTGGTTCCATGTTTGAGATTATATACACTGCTCATCAGTGCAATATAAAATTGCAATTTTCTGTTGTCAATCAGTCACACAAGACGACACAAATGGTGTTCAAAAATAAACAGGACAGAACCAGGACCTCTAAAGATAAGCCAAAGTCAAAAGGCAGGCTTTGGCCTGCTCAGGCCTAAAATGGGATAATTCAGAAGAAATGTCGCCATTGCTTATTTGAAAAGAAACACTTCAAAGCAAGGGAGAGCAGCCAACACATCCTCTTCAACATCCATCCCAGACATTAGATACGATGGAAAAGATCACTTTGTATCAAGACGAGACAAACAAAGGAGATGCCAGGGAGAAAACTGCAATGCAAAACCTCTCACCTTTTGTAAAACATGTAAAGTAACTTTGTGCAAGAACTGTTTCACCACTTATCACACCAAGAAATGATAAATTCATGTTTCTTTTTTTTTCATTTTCAATATGTTTTTGTAGTTGTTATTGCATACAAATGTAAAAACAAACATAATAAAAATATTTGTCATTCAAATTCGTTCTTATATATAATTTTTCTAATTTGTGAAATGTTACCTTATTGTCCCAGCGTCCTATTTTTAGGACAGTCCACCATTTGCAATATCTTGCAAGAGATATTTTTCGAAAAATCATACATATTGCTTCTAAATACCCTTCTAAACAAATTATTAACAAATTTTCAATAAAAAGTTTATTTAAAAAAGTATGGGCTTTAATGTTATTTAATGGGTTAATAACAGTCCTGTCATTTTTTTATTTTAATGAGAGGTCAGCTATTACTGTGGAAACATGGCACTTAGCCAGGTGCTGTTGTTTTTTTTTCTTTCAGTCAACAATTTCCAACAGCCTCTTGTATACTTGAGAACTGGCTGCAAATGCAAAAGGGTTGAGAAAAATGGTCTTTACAGACAAGAATCCAAAACAGAACTGAACAGGTTAGGAAACCTGGCAGATATAAAGTTGAAAAGCAAGAGGAGCAGGGATATTGGGTCATTAGGAGGTTGGCTCTTCTTTTGGTATGGAAGTGATGTATTGTGGGGTGGAACCGGAAGTGGCATCTTCTGGGGCAGAACCGGATGTGATGTCATGGGAGCTAGGAGGAACTTCCCACATTTGGTCTGCGGGAAGATAAGAGAAAGGATTAATGCAGTCTGCCACCCCCTGGTCTCACCGGGAATTACCTTATTTGAGCCCTTCAGCTCCCTCCCATGCGCACGTGTGTGACACCAGATTATGAAGATGTCCATAGAGCAGATGAAGGATGGAATCCAGTGGACAACTTGGATACAACTAGACAACCTGGCAGTTCTGTCTTACAAACTTCAACAGATACAGGAGAAAACTAATGAATGCTGTGGCAGCTGCCTCTGCGTAGTTTAGCCTTAACATTCAAAAGGGAAGACCAAAATCCTCAATGGCAACAATAATAATACAGAACCATTTGCACTGGAGGACGAGGTAAAAGAAAAGGTGGAAGCATATACCTACCAGCACAGTACCATCGGCACACAACTAAGCACGGACATTGATGTTGAGCAGGGACATGGAAGACCATTGCATCAACTACCAAAAAAAATCCAGACTTTCATTTACACCTACTAAGGAAGGATGGTTTTACAGATCTACTGGCCCAACACCATCAAAAATGATGATCTGTGGCAGAAGATGGATCAGCATCTGGTAGAAGAAGAGATAAGGAGAACACACTGGGGATGGATTGGCCATACACTCCACCCATACCACTACTAATTCTCCTCATCTGGAATCCTGAGAGCAAGCAGGAAAAGGAATTAAAGTCTGCCTCCTGATCTCAGTGCCAGGTATTACAAGATCAGGCACTCCTGAAGCAAGCAGTACCTTTCAATAATATAAGAGGTCTAACTTTTACTATATTTCTTAAGTGAAAAAATGCTGTCCTAGTGATCTGATTAATATGCAATTTAAAATTCAGGTCACAGTCAACAGTTACCCCTAAATTCTTTAACTCCGTCTTGACACATACACTTGTCACCCTAACTGTCTTACACAGTTCCAGAGATCACATATCTCCTATGAATGCTTTTCCAAATGTTTTTTTCAAAATCTTACCAGCTTATTCAACCTGCAAGCCTTGTCTGCAAAAAATATGTTTATACATGGAACATAACAAGCTAATCAACATAACATTGTTCATCCTTTCCTGTTTACCTAATGCTTCCAAACATGTGCTGAGTGGACATTTAAAGGTCTTCAAGGTCCTTCTTTATGCTAAACTATGTGATAACTAGTTTTAAATGTCTACAGTACCACTTATTCACTCTTGTATAAGAATTGCAAAAGTACTGACTAGTAATGTCTACAGCAATATGAGCTGGCAATCCATTATTTAAATAAGCAGCTTCGGTGGCGGTCACAGGGGAGCCTATGAAAAGGTGTGTGCCTGCCACAATCACATGATCATTCAGTTAGCTAGGGCTAAAGTGAGCAGGCCTTCTAAGGATACTGAGCTACCTAAAAGAGCAAAAATCTGTTGAATCAACACTGGCAAGCACCATGCAGTATAGTTAACTGTTTGAAGAACAGATTTTAATAATAATGTGATTTACTCACTGATTATATTTAAAACTGTACTATTATGTTACCTCATGATCTTATTTCTTTCTTTCAAGTTTTCCTCACAATTTGAATCCTACATAGTAAGTTTGCCCAGTAATTTAACACTGGTGACTTTATTATATGCAGTCTTGAAATAAGTAACTCTTCTCTGGACTTCTTCTAGTGCTGTTATGTCCTTCCTAAAATACGGTGACCTAAACAGCATACTGTATTCCAGATGAGGCCTCAAAAGTGCATTATATAGCCAATGCATTGCCTCTTTTGACCTGTAATTCCCACAGTGTGCTATATAAACCAGTATCCTATTAGTCTTTTTAATTGCTTCTGCATACTGTCTGGGTGAAGACAGTGATTAATCTGCTAGAACCGCCAAGTATTTCTCATTAAGCATACTTTCTACCTCCAGACCCTCCATTGCACAATAATACAGAAAATTATTACTTTCAATATGTATGACATTGAATATCTGCCTATTCCTGAATGTTGTCCAAGCCTGCTGCAGGGATTTTGCTGATCCACGTAATTTAGTGTCATCTGCAAATTTATTTCATTTGCTACTTACAGATTTGTCTAAATCATTTATATTAATTAAAAGCAGTGGACCTAGCACTGACCCCAGTAGAAATATTCAACATTCAGCTAGATCTTTTTCATGTCTGCTTGCTTTTCAGCAGGGGAGTTACAAATTTACTTTGAATATGGGGCTACTTTTATAGTCACAGGTGTGTGTCCAATTAGCTCAGAAAAATTAAATGTTTAACTTACTGGATGTACAAAGAAAGCATAATATTGTGTGATTAAAATACAAACAAAAAAGGTATTTATGGCATATTTATAATAAATAAATATCAGTATAGAATATCAACAGAAAAAAAGAAACAGGTCTAAATGACCTATGGAGTGTTTCATCTGCAGTGGCCATGTTGGCTTTTCATTTCCATGGCACTCTCTTCTTTTGGAAGTGACAACCTTCTTTCTTCAGCTCTACTTGAAAAGTAAACGATCAGTCATATGCTGTGCTTGTTATCTGACTTGTTTCCAAAGTTTTTGCTGGCGTCTTTTAACTGGGTGGTTTGCACTTTTTTTCTGAGTGGATTTCATATGCATGTTTTTTTAATTAACAGCTTTGCCAAATACAGCATTACTTGATCCTGAAATACTGGGATGTGGAACCTGCCTGTTGGACTAAAATGCCATAGATAGGGAATGAAAAGAGAAGCTCTGCACTCACTAATTGAGCCAGGAAGCAGATGTGCCTTATATTTCATGTTGAAACCTGCCAGAAGCTGCGAAGCTGACGACAGGCACCTGCTAAAAGGGAGCAAGACAGGGAGCAGCTGAGAAACTGGTATTCACTTTACTCATTTAAGCGTCCTGGAGGTTATTTTATTTGTTCACTGAGATGGATATATGTTCACCACAGAGGCATAAATAATATGAAAATTGTGTTTTAATTATAGAAACAATAGCATGTTATCAAACAGCTAATCTGTTACAAAATACTCTGTATAGTGTAAATGGGTGTTATGGATAGTTACGGCCTCACTTGGAGGAACTGGCAAGGCTATGCCATAACATTAGAAATTACAGTGCCACTTAGGCTGATATTTAGAGTTATGTCCTGAAAGAGTTTGTTTTTTTTTTCTTCTCCTTGGTTTCCTTAGCAGTTTCGATACACTATGCTTGATTTGCCACAGCCTAACACTGCTCACTAAATAGGCTCTTTTGTTTACCTGTTTTACATCCATCAGCATCTTAATGTCACATTTACATAAGGAATGAAAAACAGCAGAGACAGGCGAAGAAAGTATAAATGAGAAAATAGGACTGGCAAAACTTAATTGAAGCAATCCTGAAATAATCACGAGTAACAGAGAAGGTTCCAGCCTAAGCAAACATTTTATTAAAAAAACAGTTCTCTCATTTTAGTTGAGAGCTCAAGTGAATCTGAGACAGATCTAAACAACACAGCTTAGAAGTGAAAATTGTTTTTTCTTTCACTGCTTTCCTTCACTTGTTTAATTATTTATTTTATTTTAACACATTAATGGTATGCACTATGTCCAGATGTGCAGATATCTTGCTCAGCAACCACCCACACTTATCCTATCAACACATGTTGACTGCTGGGCTTTTGGTTAAGCTCACCAAGCTTGACTAGGCACTAACTTTGCCTGTTTTTGCCATTTGCTCTAAATCATCATGAGTCATATATATTACAATCTATAGTAATACATTTAAAAATATTTGATATGATTGAAATGTGTAAAAAAAAAAATCTTATTAAATGCATAATTATTGTTGTAAATATAAATTTTCCTCTTTCAGCTGCTCCTCTTAGGGGCTGCCAAAGCGGATCATCTTCTTCCATATCTTTCTGTCCTCTGTATCTTGTTCTGTTACACCCATCACCTGCATGTCCTCTCTCAACACATCCATAAACCTTCTCTTAGGCCTTTCTCTTTTCCTCTTCCCTGGCAGCTCTATCCTTAACATCCTTTTCCCAATGTACTCAGCATCTCTCCTCTGCACGTGTCCAAACTAACGCAATCTCACCTCTCTGACTTTGTCTCCCAACCGTCCAACTTGAGCTGGCCCTCTATAATGTACTCATTTCTAATCCTGTCCATCCTTGTCACACCCAATGCAAATCTTAGCATCTTTGCCGCAAATATAAATAAGGCCAAAAAACATTTATATTTGTTGACAACAAATTTTAAAGTTGAATTTAAATAATTAAAAAATAAATCTTTATCAAACAATATTATCAAATGCACTATGCATGACTACTTCTACATTAGACTAATAAACATTAAAATGTAGCATAAGTACCAAAACTTGTACCCTACTGTGACAGGGCATGTCACAAGGTGGTTTTTAAGATTTAATTTATTAATTGATAACTTCTTAGCAGTTAATGGGCGGCAATCATTTTGACCGAATTGTACGTGAGGGTGTGCACTCGCGGGTGCAATTGCAGAATGCGCAGTGATTAGACAGCAGCTCGGAACTGCCAGTTTAACTAGAGGAAGGGTGAGTGCAAGTGAGGAAAGAAGAAAAAAAGTAAAAGAACGATCACTTGGGAGGAGGAGGAGGCTGAATTTGAGGCTGAGGATGAGGCTGAGGTTGAGGAGATTGTCGAGGTTGTCATAAGGAGAAGGATTCTCAGTGAAGGTCTGGATGCAGCATCAGCACTGTGGAGTGGGTTAAAGAGAGCAGTGTTAATGGCCAGGGTAGGCACTTGGAATAATGCCACGTGATGCAAAGTGCAATCAAAGATTAGCTTTAAAACAATAAAACACAAAATAGGCATTTAAAGCAATTCAAACATTTAATGTGAAACTCAATGTGAAACAAAATCTGGCTGTTCTGATCACACCACACACTCGTCTAAACACCTTTGTTCATTTCAGATTCTATCCTGCAAATTAAAAGTTACGGTGCAAAACTTATGCCTGTCTTAACAGACATCAATTATGACTGGCACCTTAAATAGATTCTAGAAAACAATAAAATTTTTTCAAAATGGAATCAACTGAACAAGTAAAATGAGATATGTATGAGCAACAACCTGTCATAAACACTGAGGTGAGGAGAGCAAAAACTATAGGCTACAACATGTAGATACTAATGCAGCAATAAAAACAAAAATAACAATCACCAAACTGGTGTAGAAGAAGACGTGGCAAAGAAAAATGAAACAGGGCTACAACTGTAGACCCTAAATGCTCTGCTAAAGAAAGATTTATAGTTTAAGCATATCTCAAATTGGCTTACATTAAAACTTATGTTAAAACTGCACAGATCCCTTCCCCTGTTGTTCAGTACCATCGATGACTAAATGATTATATTATTCACATGACTCCTTCTCCTACCACGCTAAAAAAGTTCTCCATAGCTAAAAAAATACACGCTGTACGTTATTTGGAAAATAATATTGCATTATTTGCATACCTTAGCAACAAAAGGGTAAAACGAAATCATAGGTAAATGTTAGAGATAATCATTTTAGTTCAGTTTCATCGAATTTTTGATGTTTAGTTCAAGGGCCCAAATATAATCTACATGGTTACAATTTTTGGAGCTGAAAAGTTACAAAAGGCTCTAATGTTGCTCTCACAATTACTGTATGCCACCCTGCAATCTTACAGATTAAATACTTATCTACCCAACACATATTTGATTATTTTTACAGAAATGTGAAATGCAAAAAAAAAAAAAAAATTGTACATGTTTTTCAATGTCACATTTAACTTTCTGAGAGACGCATTCGGTAGTAATGAGTACACTGCAAGTATTTTGGAGCACTTGCCATCGTGTGCTGGCCAATTCACACATGTCCTGGACTGCAAACATGTAACTGTGATTCATGTTTATAAGGTTGTATGTTGATGGAGAAGTATGGAGAAGGCCAGAAGGAGTTGCATTGTGTCTTTGTGGACCTGGAGAAAGCATATGACAGGGTGCCTCGAGAAGAGCTGTGGTGTTGTATGAACAAGTCAGGAGTGGCAGAAAAGTACGTAAGAGTTATACAGGATATGTACAAGTAAAGTGTAACAGTGGTGAGGACTGCAGTAGGAGTGATGGATGCATTCAAGGTGGAGGTGGGATTAAATCAGGGATCGGCTCTGAGCCCTTTCTTATTTGCAATGGTGATGGATGGGTTGACAGACGAGATTAGACAGGAGTCCCCGTGGACTGTGATGTTTGCTGATGACATTGTGATCTGTAGTGAGAGTAGGGAGCAGGTTGAGGAGACCCTGGAGAGGTGGAGATATGCTCTAGAGAGGAGAGGAATGAAGGTCAGTAGGAACAAGACAGAATACATGTGTGTAAATGAGTGGGAGGTCAGTGGAATGGTGAGGATGGAGGGAGTAGAGTTGGCGAAGGTGGATGAGTTTAAATACTTGGGATCAACAGTACAGAGTAATGGGGATTGTGAAAGAGACGTGAAAAAGGGAGTGCAGGCAGGATGGAATGGGTGGAGAAGAGTGTCAGGAGTAATTTGTGACAGATGGGTATCAGCAAGAGTAAAAGAGAAGGTCTACAGGATAGTAGTGAGATCAGCTGTGTTGTATGGGTTGGAGACGGTGGCAATGACCAGAAAGCAGAGTTAAAGATGCTAAGATTTGCATTGGGTGTGACGAGGATGGACAGGATTAGAAATGAGTACATTAGAGGGTCAGCTCAAGTTGGATGGTTGGGAGACAAAATCAGAGAGGCGAGACTCAGTTGGTTTGGACATGTGCAGAGGAGAGATGCTGAGTATATTGGGAGAGGGATGCTAAGGATAGAGCTGTCAGAGAAGAGAAAAAGAGGAAGGCCTAAGAGAAGATATATGGATGTGGTGAAAGAGGACATGCAGGTGATGGGTGTAACACAACAAGATACAGAGGACAGAAAGATATGGAAGAAGATAATCCGCTGTGGCAACCCCTAACGGGAACAGCCGAAAGAAGAAGTATCTGTCTGATAAACTGATTCGTATTAATTTTATTTATTCAGGACAGATATCAGGAATACGAGTGGCAATAACCAAAATATTCATGTGCTCCTTTGATTCTCAGATGTTTACAGTGTGCCATAGTGCTGCAAACCATCTTATGCCAAATTTAAAACTTTTAAAATTAATATATACCATTTTAAAGTAGCATGTAAATAGGCAATGGATTGAATTCTTAAGGTTCACACCAACTTTTTTGTATTGATATGTTGTAATGTTAAAAACTAAAGTGCCACCTTAGGCAATCACATAAGTTTGTTGACTTTTAAAAAAAAGCAGACAAGAATGGAAGGAGTCTGTGTATAGAGAAAAGAGGAGGTGGAGTGTGGTGGCATCCAACTGGTGTAAGGTGACCTTAGTGAGCTGTGGATGCCAAGGGAAGGGGACAGCATGGCAACTACAGCAACTGTGAAAGGTGCAGTTGGAGAATCCATTGTAACCACCAGAGGTGCAGAACGAGTCTGCATAAACTGGTTGAGATGGCAGAGATCCGAAGTAATGTCCAGACTCTGGGATAATACTTCTTGGTGGATTTTAAATGTTTATTTATATACACCTTTTGGACACAGTGCATTTTATGGTTCTGTTTTTAACAAAGATTTATTTATTTATTGTGGTATACACACTGTTTTTGTGTTTTTACAAATTTTGTACTTCCTGATTTAGGACAAATTTTGCGCTTTTGTACAATACCTTGTGCCTATTGCCTCACTTGCTTCTGCCACATCCATGGTTTTCACTCTTTTAGATGTTCCACCAAGGGGCAAAGCCAAGGACCACTGATAAGAGGCATCACACCTACCCACCCACTGTTCTACTTCTAAATCTATAGACCCCCTCTATACACTGTGTCTTGTACCATTATTACTTTTCTAACCAGCTGTCATAATCTTTACATCTTCTCTTCTATTGATTCTTGGTACAGCCACATACTGTATAGCTGCCCATGTGCCAATATTGGCTGTTTCAGTATTGTCACATGCCTCAACTTCCCTTGCCCTGTGTGAACCTGCAGCATTCCTCCTACCCCTCTGCTCAGTATCATCTTGTGCCTTAGCCTCTCTTGTCTTATGTGCACCCTCAGTGCTTCTCCTACATCTTTACCAGGTGTCCTTGTGTAACTTGTCATTTCTTCCCTATCACTTCCTCTGTCAATTTTGTTCCTGTAAAGACTACCTCTCAGATGTTGTCATTTAGAGGCACTTTGTTCAACTCTTGTCTGCTTTTTTATTACCAAACTGACTACTAAATAACTCAAGTGTTTATTGAAAACTAGTAATGAGTGAAATGATTCACACAAAATTGTCTCTGCTAGTGCTGTAAACATGATAAAACAAAAGATGAAAGTAACTCCTAGATTCCCTGGCTTCAAAAACAGCAAAAGTCATACTCAAATAAGTTTAAAGGCCAATGAACAGTTGGTAAAGTATTAAATTTAAAAGCCAGATTATGACCCAAAAATCTTTGTCAGAACACCAGCAAAGGATAGTTAACTGTAACAAAATAAATTAAAATTAAGAAAGAGAAACTTCACAGAATAGTTTTTGGTGTATATCTAAAATCTAAGGAAACCAGGATGTGTTATGTATCAGCCGGGGTTTTTTGTTTTGTTCTTTGTTTATTCAAACATTGTGTTGCTTTTAACACATGAATTTTCATGTTATGTTATAAATTCTGTTTTTGGTTTAATTTTGTCTTTGTTGTGTTTATGTAATATAATGATTTTTATTGGGTTTATTAATTATTTTGTAATTTTGTGTTATCTTAAGGTATGTTGTAGGCTTTTGTGCTCTCTGCTCTGTCTCCTTTATGTGGAGCCTAAGGAGGTGGGGCCACCTAATTATGTAACTGGGATACTAGCCCCATCAGATATTTTCTATTGTGACTCTTGATTTTGAATATTGTTTTTGCTTTATTGTCAGATTATCTGGTTTTGATTACTGATTCATTTGTTAGGCACTGTATTTCGTTTGCTGACATTCTTCCCAGCCTTGACTTTGTGGGTTTATTATTTAACTTTCATAATGAACATAAAATATTCTAAATAACATAAAACTTAAATGTTTTTGTTAAATGTATTTTCCTTCTCTACCTCTGATAATTTTTTAATGTTTAGACTTGAAAAGCCTCAGCCTCATTTTTGGGCCTGTGTAGGCCAAAGCCAGCTGTTTGCGTGTGGGCCTGGTCTGCTTAAGGTAAGGCCTGCCTTAGGAAGTCAAACCTGATGAAGCACTATCTGGCTTTTAGTTATTTTGACGCATACACCACCTTTTGACATTTTTGTGTTTTGAGATCATAACAGGAAGTATACTTTTGAGTACCCTACCATAGCAACTGACAATAAATTATGTCAAACTGGAGACTCTTTTCTCTACAGCATGTAGAACAGGGAGGAACTTGATATTGGCGATGTATGTATCTGGATATTTGGAGAAGAGTTCAATGTTAGTGATGCAGCACCACAAAACATTTTCATTGTCACTCTTAGCAGGATTTACTGTAACAAATATTTAACACCCTGCTTTATGCAAAAACCCATATACCTTTTGTAATTTATAATGCTTTTAAAAAATTGGTTTATTATAGCATTATACACTCATCATTTCGCATCCTTCCCTTATGTTACATGGTCATTTGCCTATATGTAACTTCAATGATTAAAATATTAATTCTAGAAAGCTTTCAAATCAATGTCAAATTAATGTCAAAATAGATTAAACAAATACATTTGTGTCTTGCTCTTTATGAAATACTAGCAAAATACCCGTGCTTCACAGCGGCGAAGTACTGCATTAAAATTTTTATTAAGAAGAAAATTTAACCTTTTTAAAGTGAGGGAAAATATGGCAATAATTATTTGTTAAGGATCTCTTTGTATACCACGTTGTCAGTTCGGCCCTCCGGTTGTAACATGACCAAGCTGTGCGCTGAGCTTACTCTTGAGCATGCAACTTACAGTTGGCCATGTGAACAGTAATCTTGTTTCAAATCTCACAGCATGGATAGCTGCTGTCATAATCGATTTCAGTTTCATGGTTTGTTTCAATTACAACAATATTTGCAGGACTTGTGTTGAAGTGACATTCAGCATCTGTCAAGCGTTGTAAGCTTACAACCGGTTTCATCGATAACTTCACATCCAGCTTTTGAGAGTTTAAACATTCATAAACATCAAAGTGTCCACTACTGAAATTGTCACCTATGAATGTAAGATGTTTAAGAGGCATTGGCGGTTGTTGAAAGGTGTAAAATATTTGGCCATTTCGGTACACTTGAAAGCACCAACTGAACAATTCAGCGGCAGCCATTAACTCACATGCAGAACCATAGGTGAAGGGCTTAAGCATTTCACTCTTCTAGTGCTCCTGTGTAGTATAATTATCTCCTGTACCGTCATCAGTCCACACCTTGAACCTGTCCCAGTCATTCAATACATAAGACACAATGTTCTTCCAGATATCAAGAGTGAGCCTGATATGGCCGTGCAATATGTAACACAGAGAATGGAAAAGGTAGGTGCCATCTCCGGGCATGGAAACCACTCGGTAAGTGACAGTTCTTTGATCGATGGTGATCACCTCGATAGACATGGTAATGGGGGTTGGAATGATGAAGGAAATGGGTACCTGAGTAATGTAAAGTAAGTGTAAAATACCTATACAATAACTATAATTGTAATAAACAAACAATAAAACAGCGGAGAAGCCGTGGATTAAACAAAAAGGCTGTAGTTATCAGCAGGGAGACGTGAATCCCGTGGCGAAGCAAGGAAGGGAATGTAGAGACTGGAGCGACGGACGGCCTTATATAGGCAGGCAGCCAACAACGTGGGAGGTGATGGGATGGGAGACCCAACGCCGCTTCACATGGTGACCAAGCTGCAGGCTATGGACGTATATATGTACGTAAATAGGATTCAGTTAGCGTTGGGAACCCGTGTACCAAATTTCTTGAAGATGGGCCCATAAGTAGCAAAGACTGTTGAAAAGTTCAATATGGTGGCCGACAGTGGCATCATACCACCGAAATAAGTACGTACATTGGTTTCGGTTAGTGCAGGGAAGCCGCCTACCAAATTTCGAGAAGATGAGGCCATAAATAAGAAAGTTCAACATGGCGGACGTTGTTGATCGTTACGCGTAGAATTTCGAAATGAAACCTGCTTAACTTTTGTAAGTAAGCTGTAAGGAATGAGCCTGCCAAATTTCAGCCTTCTACCTATACGGGAAGTTGGAGAATTAGTGATGTTGGAAAATTCAATATGGTGGCTGACAGTGGCGTCATACCACCGAAATAAGTACGTACATTGGTTTTGGTTAGCTCAGGGAAGCCACCTACCAAATTTCGTGAAGATGGGGCCGTAAATAAGAAAGTTCAACATGGCGGACGTTGTTGACCGTTATGACCGTTATGCGTAGAATTTCGAAATGAAGCCTGCTTAACTTTTGTAAGTAAGCTGTA
>JANRMT010062814.1:49737194-49796104 GCA_026402145.1 Polypterus bichir lapradei
TTCAATATGGCGGCTGACAGTGGCGTCATACCACCGAAATAAGTATGCACATTGGTTTCGGTTAGCGCAGGGAAGCTGCCTACCAAATTTCGTGAAGATGGGGCCATGAATAAGAAAGTTCAATATGGCGGACGTTGTTGATCGTTATGACCGTTACGCGTAGAATTTCGAAATGAAACCTGCTTAACTTTTGTAAGTAAGCTGTAAGGAATGGGCCTACCAAATTTCAGCCTTCTACCTACACGGGAAGTTGGAGAATTAGTGACGTTTGGAAAATTCAGTATGGCGGCCGACAGTGGCGTCATACCATCGAAATAAGTACGTACATCGGTTTTGGTTAGCGCAGGGAAGCCACCTACCAAATTTCGTGAAGATGGGGTCAGCCTTCTACCTACACGGAAAGTTTGAAAATTGGTGACGTTGGAAAGTTCAATATGGCGGCCGACAGTGGCGTCATACCATCGAAATAAGTACATACATCGGTTTCGGTTAGCGCAGGGAAGCCGCCTACCAAATTTCGTGAAGATGGGGCCATAAATAAGAAAGTTCAACATGGCGGACGTTGTCGACCGTTATGACCGTTACGTGTAGAATTTCGAAATGAAACCTGCTTAACTTTTGTAAGTAAGCTGTAAGGAATGAGCCTGGCAAATTTCAGCTTTCTACCTACATGGGAAGTTGGAGAATTAGTGATGAGTCAGTCAGTCAGTCAGTCAGTCAGTGAGTGAGGGCTTTGCCTTTTATTATTATAGATACAATTAGCCACAAAAATGCAAAAATAATTTTGCCTATTTTCATATATTATAAAACCTTTACAGCCCCATAGGTGATAAGGCAGGAAAGCAAATTGTTGGAACAAATTATTCATTTGTTCAAACGGATTGTTTTTATTTTTACTTCCTGACACCTACAAAACATTTAGACATGTGTTAAATTATGTTTCTTTCACATTTAAAGTAATAGAATTATAAAGGTTCTAATCAGTCAAATATCAAATATACAGTAATCCCTCCTCCATCGCGGGGGTTGCGTTCCAGACCCCCCCCGCGATAGGTGAAAATCCGCAAAGTAGAAACCATATGTTTGTATGGTTATTTTTATATATTTTAAGCCCTTATAAACTCTCCCGCACTGTTTATAAATATTCCCCGCAGCGTTATACAGCATAATCCCTTTGTATTCTCTTAGATATTAGGTAAGATTCATTGAAATTATGTATATAAACACACACTGTTTATATACAGTAAAACCTAAATATTATTTTAAAGATATTGAGTGTCTCCAATATCACATATGTTACAGCCATTACGATAGACAGGTCACCAGCAATAAATACGTACATTGCAAGAAAAATAGTATACAGTAAATGTATTAATTATTTATGGTTACTCACCAACAATGACACCATGAATTGTCCGATAACAATGAGTTTAATTTTACTGCACAACAAAGGAGAGCGTTACAGCCCTTGTAAAGGAGCCACTTCAGGCGATTGTGTAGCACTGCCGTTGTTCTTCTTCTGGCAGTCTTCAATCCAAATCCCTAAAGCAGATTCCATCCAGACTACTGCCTTATTACATCCACTTACAACTCGTTTTGCACCCTGGTTAAAAGGACACTGCGGCCGTATATCTTATGTTCCTTTCCTACTTTTTAAATAAAAAGAATCGTAGCCTTCAACAAATCCAAAACGTTTACCTTTTCGGCAATCATTAACATCTTCTTCTTGCGCTTAGGCACGGCCCCTGAAGCAGTAGCAGATTGTTTTGGAGCCATAATGAAGGGCTTGACTATGCACAAAGATAAACACTAAAGAGCACAACTCTTTACACAGCGAAGCACGTTGATGCTGAATGAGCGAGATGAGACTTCCTGGTTAACACTGCATAGCTCCTGCGTGCTCTGATTGGTTAGCTTCTCAGTCAGGAGAACTTAACTGCGTGCTCTGACTGGTTAGCTTCTCAGCCATCCGCCAATAGCGTCCCTTGTATGAAATCAACTGGGCAAACCAACTGAGGAAGCATATACAGGAAGTAAAAAGACACATTGTCCGCAGAACCCGCGAAGCAGCGAAAAATTCGCGTTATATATTTAGTTATGCTTTCATATAAAATCCGCGATAGAGTGAAGCCGCGAAAGTCGAAGCGCGATATAGCGAGGGATTACTGTACTGTAATTCTGTCAGTCGTGTTCGATATTCTTTTTGTCTTCTTCCAAACTCTTTCCAAATGTTCATCAAAAACAAATTCACCTGTCACCCATTATTTATTGCTTTATCTGATAAGAACTTACTTCCGCTATATGACATGAACATCTCTGTTTGAGTGTAAGGGTGATCATAATATGTTAGCAAAAATATAAAGCATATATTTGAAATATAATCATAATTGCAATTGTATCACTAGTCTCTTATAAGATATGAGGACATGTATAGAAATTCATTTTTATAAAGTATGAAGCATTGGTCAAATGCACTGCACGTATAATTAAAAGATAATTAGAAATAACTTACCATACTGTACACAGCCAACATCAAGAAAATTAAAAGTCTGCAACTGTTTAGAGCAAAGCAAACGGGACAGACCCAATCATCTGCAAATAAAGTGATTTTGAATTTGATTTAAACAACATACTTGTCATTAGATTTATACACTCATCCGTAGCAAAATGACAAGTGGACTAAGCTGTAACACACTGTAAATGTAATTATTAGCAGCTGCTATCCGGACTTTAACACTTACTCAATTAGATAAAGAAAACCCACAATATGTAGACAGATCACACAAATAAGATTTCTCATGTTAAACAGTAGCCTAATGTTTTCTACCGTGAAATTATAGCAGTTTTGAAAGTCTCTATAATTACTCATCTTTCTTAATACAACAGCTTTTTGGTTAATGCTTTAGCCGTCATTTTCTATGGTGGCTGGACAGTGATATTAGTTTTTTTAAGTTAGCTGTAAATGTGCGAAAAAGAAACAAAATGAGCGGATATTCCAAGTAATACAGTAAATGACCATCTACCTACCACCAACATCCAGCACTGCTCCAAACATCCAGCTCCTCCCAAAAGATCCAGTTCCACCTCATTTTGCAGGCAGTAGTGAGGGGAACTTGTCAAAACAGTGACACCCATTACAAACAGCAAATTGAAAAGATAAATTAACACAAATAAAACAATGCTGTAACAAAGTAAATGGATGCATTAATTACCCCTAAAGTGTCAAAGTGACAAAGGGAAAGGAAGAAAATATTTTTTAAACAAGCATATCATAAAAAAAATTAGAGTTGGCTCAAATCTACCTTCTGGTGCTTGTTTGTCACTTATGGTATACTATTTCTGATAATCACTTAACTTATTTAATCTTTACAGTCAAATTAAATTCAACCCCTCCTAGATGAACATGTTCTTATGGGAGACAATGTGATACTGCATGTATATATGCAGATTTTAGCCCAAAGAATTTCTTTGAAATATACACTAGGAAAAAAAAGCTTTTCCTAGAATAAATCCGAACTCTAACAAATTCATAGAAGAGATTTCACGTCAATACACAGAGCTACAAAACTGAAATGCTTTTAATACTAAGTTGGAAATGATAATCAATGTTCACATTCTTCAGTGAAGATGCAAGATGCTGTCTTCTTTCTAGTTATGAACCTATCTACCTGTAGCTTATTGGGTAATTTTACTGTAAATCTTGATACTGTCAGTCATTAAATGGTTAACAAATAAAATGTCTTCAAAACTTTTCAAAGGATGGACCCTCTATGTGTTCTTGGTGTGATTTTGGATGGTTACAAGGGCCCTGCAATCAACTCTTACACTGTATGCACAGTACCATCAGTCTGTCTTCCTGAACTGGAAGATGTACTGATTGAGCAATAATCAAAAAAGAAAATGATTATTCTGCTTCAGTCTGTTAAAATTAGGGAGTGAGCTGACATGGAGCACAGCCAATTTAAATTAACTGACATTTTCAATTGCTGAAATATATTTTGCATGGAAAAAACAGGGGAAACTACAAACTAGACTGTTTCTTCTAAATATCTGCCTATAGTGTTTCATAAGAAAGAAGACAATGACACATTCTGATAAACTTAAATTTGCATGATGAGAGAAATATATGGATGGTAATAGTCAAAGTTTTTTTATTCTTAAAGTGCTGCCAGTAGCTAGAGCCAATGCAAGCAGAGGTTGCAAGATGCCGAAAGCAAAATGACAGGCTGCTGGTTTTTCATGGGGTCACACAACATAGCTAAAGCTGTAATATTTTCCACACAACCCAAAATCTTTGACATTTGAGCTACTGCAATGTCATCTTATATAGGTGGAGCATGATAAAGATATATGCCAATTATTTTTTTAGGCACATGAATGATAATGGTGCCACTGCCACCAACAAAGAAACAGAAAACACAACAGTGAACAGGAGGTCATGAAAATAACAAGTCAAATAAAGTTGGGGAGTATGCACTGGCACAGTGCGTTGCCGCCCCTACTACTCGTCGAAACAGCTCAGGATCCCAGTTTGCAACCCCCCAGACAGACACGTGGTCCAGTCCCACCCTATGGAAATGACCCTCTATCTGCCGTAGCCAGGTGTTACGTGGGTGACCCCTTGGCCTGGTCCAGCCACTCGGGTCCCCAACAATGAGAATCTTTTGAGCTGGATCACCCTCGGGGAAACGCACCACATGGCCGTAGTGCCGTAACTAACGCTCCCTCACAATGCAGGTAATGTGCCTCATTCAGGACTCCATGAGCAAAAGCTCATTCGACACAAAGTCAAATCAACGGTACCCAAAGATGTTCCGGATAGACACAGTACCAAAGGAGTCCAGTCTTCATCTCAGCTCACTGGATAGCGTCCATGTCTCGCAACCATATAGCAAATCAGGAAGCACCAGGACTCTAAAGACTTAGACCTTTGTCCTTTCGCATGGATATTAGGAGTGTCACACACCCCTTTCCAATGACCTCATGACCCCCCCATGCTCTCCCAATCCATCTACTGACTTCACAGAAAGAGTCACCAGAGACATGAATGTCACTGCCAAGGTAAGTAAACCTCTCAACAAGGTCGACACTCACTCCGCAAACCGACACACTGCTAATGGCTGTGCCCAAGAGGTGATTAAAGGCCTAGATCTTGTTTTTTATCCAGGACACTCGCAAGCCCAGACACTCAGACTCCTCACTCAGTCTCTCGAGCACCCCGATCAGAGCCTCCATTGACTCTACGAAGATCACAGCATTGTCAGCAAAGTCAAGATCCGTGAATCTTTCTTCTCCAACAGATGCCCCACAGCCGCTGGACGCCACGACCTTGCCCAACACCCAGTCCATAAAAGCACTGAACAGAGTAGGAGTAAGAACACACCCCTGACAAATCCCAGAATCAACTGGGAAAAACACAGAGGTCCTCCACTCTGCACAGCACTCACAGTACCAGTGTACAGGCCAGCCATGATATCCAGCAACCTCGAGGGGATCCTGCGAACCCTCAGGATGTCCCACAGGGCAGCTCGATCAACTGTTGAACGTTTAGCAAAAATCGACAAAGGCTGCAAAGAAACTCTGCCGATATTCGCGTTTGCGCTCCATAAGAACCCTCAGTACCAGGATGCGGTCAATGGTAGACTTCTTAGGCATAAAACCAGACTGTTCCGGTCGCTGGTAGGTGAGCAAGTGATCACGGATCCTATTGAGGACAACCGTAACAACGACCTTACCCGGCACCGAGAGCAGTATTATCCCCCTGTAGTTGCTACAATCCTAGTGATTGCCCTTACCTTTCCAGATAGGGACGACAAGTCCAGTTTTCCAGTCAGTTGGGATGATGCCAGTCTCCCAAATGGAAGCAAAGATTGCTTGTAATGCCAAGAGGACAGCCTTACCACCAGCCTGGAGAATTTCACCCCGGATACCACTGATCCCTACAGCCTTTCCTCCCCTCAGCTGGTTTACCACCTGTGCAATCTCAGTGAGATTAGGTGGTTTACAGCTAATTGGAGGATCAGCCTCAAGAACCATGAACCCAGAGATATCCAACACCCTAGCCGGAGGATCAGCTTTGAACAACTGCTTAAAGTAGCCAGCCCAGCGGGTCACAACTGCAGTGTCATCCATAATGTCAATGTCACTTTATTTATATAGCACATTTAAAACAACATAGTAATGCTGCGGCCAAAGTGCTTTACAATAATAGAATAAAAGAAAAAACAATAAACAATAAAACATAAATAGTAATAAAATATATAAACATAAAATAAGATAGATAATAAATAGAAATAATGTTATATGATCACAAAGAGGAAAACCATCAGTATAACTAAAGGTTACTGAATGCAAGTGAAAAGAAGTGAGTTTTTAATCTTGTTTTGAACTGTTCAATTGTAGACGACTCCTTAATATGATGAGGTAGAGAGTTCCACAGGCGAGGGGCAGCAGCTGCAAAGGCCCTGTCCCCCTTGGTTTTACATTTGGTACGAGGGACAACAAGAGACAACTGACCAGAAGATCTAAGCACTCTAGATGGCTGGTGTAAAACACACAGTTCAGATAAATAGGCAGGAGCGAGTCCATGTAACGATTTAAAAACTAGCAGCAAGATTTTAAAATCAATTCGAAAACTGAGAGGCAGCCAGTGTAACGAAGCTAAAATAGGAGAAACAGAGTCATACTTCCTTGCCCCAACCAGAAGGCGAGCAGCAGCATTTTGGACCAGCTGTAACCTGTGTATCAGAGATTTGTTAATCCCAGAATACAGTGAATTGCAATAATCGAGGCGAGAAAAAATAAAAGCATGAGTAGCTTTCTCAAGATCTTTAGAAGATAAAAAAGGTTTTATCTTACCTAATAGACGAAGTTGGAAAAAGCAACTCTTGACAACAGAATTTACTTGTTTCTCAAAAGAGAGGTTGCTATCAAAGGTAACACCAAGATTGCGGACTTGAGGTTTGGAAAAGGCAGAGAAAGAGCCGAGAAGTCCAAGACCAATTTGGGCTTTAGCTGGTGGACCCACTATAAGCACCTCCATTTTATTTTGATTTAGATCAAGAAAATTATTGGCCATCCAGGATCTTAGTTCAGACAGACAGTTGTGGAGTTGATTTGTTGCAGAGTTGCAGACGGGAATATAAACCTGAGTATCATCAGCATAGCAGTGAAAAGAAATGTTAAATTTCCTAAAAATAGCTCCAATAGGGTGAAGGTATATAGAGAATAAAATAGGACCTAAAATGGATCCCTGAGGGACACCATATTTAAGAGGAACAGTAGATGAAAAAGAGGAATTTAAAGTCACTGAAAAGTGTCTACCAGTTAAATATGACCTGAACCAGTTAAGAGCAGCCCCTTTAAGCCCAACAAGATGTTCGAGCCGCATTAGCAATATTTCATGGTCAATGGTGTCAAAGGCAGCGGACAGGTCAAGGAGGACAAGGACTGCCGCATCACCTGAGTCAGTAATTAGAGAGATGTCATTGAACACTTTCAGGAGTGCCGTTTCAACACCATGATAACGCCTAAAACCAGATTGGTAGGTCTCAAATAAATTATTGGAGTTAATTGATTATAAATAATTTTTTCTAGTATTTTGGCCAGAAATGGGAGCTGGGAAATTGGACGAAAGTTGGGTAAAACTCCAGGATCTAATCCTGCCTTTTTTAGATGGGGACGGACTGCAGCATGTTTAAAAAATGAGGGCACAACCCCCGAACTAATAGAATCATTTATAATGGCTAGTAAAGATGGGCCCAACACATCAAAGGCTTCCACTAAGAGACGTGGTGGTACAATATCAAGGGGGCTGGAAGCTGGTTTAAGGGTGTCAATAGTTCTTTTTAGCATTGAAAGTGAGACTTGATCAAAGGAATCTAGAACAACGTCATGATTAACAGTAGGAAGTTCATAGCTAGTTTGAACAATGCCACGGCGGATAGTATCAATTTTGCTGACAAAGAAAGATAGAAACTGCTCACATGAATGAACAGTGCTATTTAACCCCCTCGTAGAATGAGGGTGAATGGCCGCATTAATTGAATTAAATAAAACCCTAGAATTTTTTGAATGGCGGGATACTAAATAGGCAAAGAAGTCATGTTTCGATTTCTTAACTTCTGCCTGGAAATTGAAAAGAGAAGTCCTGAAAATCTGTTTAGAGATAGTCAGTACATCTTTTTTCCAACGCCGTTCAGCAGTTCGACAGGCACGGCGCAGTGATCGCGTACTTTCATTTAGCCAGGGAGCAGGTCTTATCTTATTACTGCGTATCTTGGGCGGAGCAATTGCGTCTAAAACCGTTTCACAGGAGGAATTAAATTTTACGACAGAGTCATCGATATCATTATTTTGGTCATGCATATAAAGATTAGAGAAAATGGTTTTAAAATCAGATATAGTAGAAGAATTTAAAAAGCGCGAGCAGCGTGGGGGACAACTATTAGTCGGGAGATCAACAGTAATATTCAGATCCATCATTACAGAAAAGTGATCAGTGAAAGAAACATCACATAAATCAATACTATTCACTGAAATATCACGAGTAAGAACGAGATCAAGGGTGTGACCGAGAGAGTGAGTTGGCGAATTAATATGCTGTATAAAATCAAATGAGTCCAATAGTGATAAAAAGTCTTTGACCAAAGGTTTCGATTGACAACAAACGTGAATGTTGAAATCACCAACAATAAATATTTTGTCATGGGAGAGGGTGATATCAGCCAGGAGATCAGAGAATTCAGAAATGAAAGAATCATTAATTACAGGAGGTCTATAAACCACGGCAAACAACAAAGAAGGGGAGCTGCACACTTCGAAAAGTTGAAGTTCAAAGCTGCTAAACGGATCCCTTGTAAGGCTCCGACACAAGAACATACTTTTAAAAACAGTGGCAATCCCCCCCCCCCCCCCCGACGACGAGTCAAACGAGAAGAGTTTAAAAATGAATAACCTGATGGAACCAAGTCCGTAAAACATGAAGAGTCACCATTAAGGACCATAAGGACCGTTCCATCAGCTGCCCTGACTGCGATTCTCCATGGAACAGATTCAGATGTGCGTAATGCTTCAATTCCTCTGTAAGCAGGACATGGTTCGCTAGACCACAGATGGTGTGTCACTTGCTCACAGAAAATAACACATAACAGTAAAAACTAATAATGTTAAAAATTAACAAACTCAAATACATAATAAATTAATTGTACGTAGTTAAAAAGTCTTGAACCACAACAATTTGCTTTTATCATCAAAAAACTAAAACTAATAAAGTGTAATTTGGTAAATGTTTGTGACTCAAAAACTTTTAGTGAGAGTTGGCAATGCTGTACTTGAACATCTTGTCAAATTCACAGGATGCATTTGGTGTAGGATGAGGATCCCGTGGGAGGGACAGTCAATAAATAATTTCTCAAATTAAAATCTTCAAGATATCTCATCAGGATAAATGTGTTATCTTGCTGCCAGTGGTTAGCCTCTTTATCTGAAATTTCTGTGTGAAAATGAATGCAGACATGCAAATCTGTTTTCTTGTATATTATGAAGGGTTGAATTCCATGCAAACCCCAACAGAAGTGGTTTCTCAGAATTGTATTTATTTTAAATAAAGGCATTATTATCAACACAACATACAAATAAATCAATAAAGTAATGCAACTACATAAATAAAAAAGTGTACAGAATCTAAGCTGTCTCAGTATACTGTAGCTACCTCCACATATGGTCTAAAGTCGAAACGACCCACAAATGTTCCCCGCTCAGCTCAGCTAGTAATGCTTTTCAAAAGTCTGGCTATGCTGCTTGCCCTAAAATTACCTCCTGGCCTTAGCAAGAAGATAAATATTTTACCCCTACACTGGAGTCATTTCTGAATAAATAGTAATACTGAATGACTGCCGTTTAACATTTCCAGCAGGGATATATTTCCACCTCCATGACTGTTACTGTTGTGTTTAGAAGGGGAAAAGGCTTTGCAGTCTGCTTCATTTCTCCAGTTATACTGTTAATGTTAATCACTGTTCTTATAAATATAATTTTTGAAAGTAATTTTGGAGGCAGTGGAAAATTTAGCTTGTGGACAAAATGAATATTTTGGAGATGACCCACAAATAGAATCCAGAAAATGAGTACTTTCAAAAAATGCACTCTTAAAAACTTCAATGAATCCACTCCCAGCTTTAGAATATAAAGGCCGAGGGTGGTCCTTCAACAATGACATCAGGGTGGCCCCACCTCTTGAGGTTCCACCCACAAAACATTGTTTTTTTAAAGCACACACTACATCTGACTTTCATCAATCACACTGCCTTTAATGCAAAGTGTCACTACAAAAAGCCAAAGATCACTTCCACCAGTGAGTGGTGTGTCAGCATTAACAGCTGAAGAAGAATTGCATTCATCCCCCAGTAGATGGTGCTGTTGTGCAAAAATTAAGTAAATAGTAAACTTCCCTCAGCATTTTAATGTATTGTTAAAATATTTATGGTAAATGCAACTCAAGGTCATGCAATATTATATGATTTTTGTACTGATTTTCAGTCATAACATTTATTTACATACTTTTAGGGCAGTGCAATCCCGTGAAGGCCAGTCATCTACTCTGATATACCCAGTGAGATACTCCTTCTAGTCTGCAACTCATCCCACACACTATTACCTATCAGAAAAAAAGGGTCCTAGAAAGTCATCAAGTTGTTGCTAAATTTGACAGGCCCAACAATTTTCAATCATGTACACTGACATGGTCTGATAAAATCAATGAGGTCTAGAAGCCAATGTTAAATTGGCTTTAGTCGTCATAATATTTTTTTTCCAATTTTCCATCATATGTTAAATACAAATTATTATATGGAAAAGAATTTATTTTAGCAGTCTGTGAAATTTTCTTTGTACCTGGTGCCAATAACATGTTTCAAAGGTTGCTTGGGCAGGCCCTTCCACCCTGCAGTATTCCAGACATACATTTGCTTATGTGTACATATGTGGAGCTTGAACTTTTCATTTCCACCTTGGGGATTGAAGGTTAGACTCCTTCAAAGTGACACATTGGTTGATTTGTTTTTTTATAACACAATTGATAGGCTGAGTAAACTTGCATATTTTACTTTTTTGAGTAGTCGTCATGATTATCATTACTTTACTTAGGTGTTAGTCCTCCTGTGCTGGTTGGTGCAATTCAATATGATGCTATGTCTTCTGTATCTTCCAATTTGATATTTACAGATTAGAGATCTTCATGGAACATCACATGAAATGCCCAAATTTTGCTTGCCTTTGTGCAGTGTACATTGCAGTTTTTACAGGTGTTCTGCGGGTCACAGGTGTCCTGCCAGTCACATTCGGCATTTGATTATAATGAATCATGTCATTTACTTATGTACAATACTATTTAACACTTTACCCCAATTGGAAATTTCTAGATATTCATTAGTGTTTCAGCTTTTGGTGTTGAGTATTGTTGATGTTGAGGTACGTTTTGAAAATGTTTGCTGGTGGTTTTAGTATATAACAAAATAATATTGTAATAGATCTTCACTTAGCATGATATTTTTACGCCATCCACTCCTGACATTTTATCATTACTGTTGGTAGTATCTTAATACATTGTGAAATGCAGTGTTGCTCTTTTGTCCCCTCACATGAGGGTTAGTGAAAGTTGTGTACTACTTTGGCTGCCCTCCAATGCCACTCTTGTCACTCCCATCTGAAATGGCACCTTTCATACAGTTACATGCTCTCATCTGCCTTGTTTATTCCTTGCACATTCATGCTGCTTGCTCTGCCTCACACTGCTCATTTGAGGTTAGAGGCAAACACTGAGTCCAATGGATTTGTGCAGTGGAGAGGGTTTCAATGTCATAAGATTACTTCACTCCTAATAGTGAAAATTGTGGCTTCCTAAAAGTGACACATGCCAAGTCAGGCCTTTGAAGCCTTTTTAAAGTAGACCTCACCCCAGGCAGCCTGACATCCCAACTTAACAGGCAGGCTTTGGCCTACTCAAGCCTAAAATGAGGAACTAGATTCTAAAGTTCAAAAATAACTTGAAAGTCCTAAAATAGCAAAAAAATAAGAGAGGTTAAACCGTAAAATCCTTCTGACTCAAGGACATGGTTCATTTAGAATGAAGTTATTTATTTCTTAGGCACAAAGAACAAAAAAAAGGAGAAAAGGCAAAAAATAAGGCAAAGGATTTGCCTAAAAGATAATCCAGAGAAAACAGCTCCCAATCCAAGATCAATAATCCACAAAAACAGAAACAAGATCCAGAAACCAGAAAATAAATACTTACAAGTAATGCACTCTTAAGAACTTCAGTGAACATCTGAAGTGCTCACTCCCTGGACCTTAAGCAGTGATGCGATGGCTTGCCTTTTGGAGTTCTACCAACAAAACACACGGAATGCACAGAATGCCTTCAAAGAACAGAAGCACAATACTTAACAACTGAAGTAATTAAAGAAAATATTACCAAGGACAGGTGGCAAGATGGTGCAGTGCTAGCATTGCTACCTTGCAACAAGAACCACGGTTCATGTCTGAAGTGCTTCATGTGTGGAGTTTGCATGTCCTCCCTGGGGGTATATTCCTACCAAAGACATGCAGGTTATGTGGATCTGTGAGGCTAAATTCAACCTTGCTTGGTTTTTGTGCGAGTGGGTTTGCCATATGATGGACTGGCGTCACATCTGGAATTTTTCCCATGTGGTGTTTACGATGCTTCCTAGGGTAGGCTTCAATGTCCCTGCCTTGGATAAATGTGTTAAGAAATAGATTGATAATAAAAGAAAAACATAATTTTAGGTAAATCAAGAAAAGGCACATCAATTCTACAAACATAATTAATTAAATAAAAGGCAAACAATATATAAAAAACAACAAAGCCTTTAAATAAAAAAACAAAGTTAAATTTAAGTGAAGAAAATTCAAGTCATATGAATGCCTTGAAACAGACTAGTGCTCCACCCAGGCTTCAGTTCTGTCTTCTGCCCAATGACCCTGGCAAATGCTTTTAGAAAATGAATGGTAAATCACATCAGTTTTCAACTTATTATGCCATGTTAATTTTATTTTTAAATTCAAATAAATGGCATCATTTTGGAGTAGCAATGCCAGAGGATTGAATATGATTCCCAATTTTGTCATTTCTGTGTCAAAAATGTCACCATCTTCCCGTGTTCATGTTGATTTTCTTTTGTTATTTATTTTTCTTCATATATTTCGAAGATGTGCATGTGAACATAATCTCTATAATTAACTTGGCCCAAGATAAGTCTGTGCATGAATTCTCTCTATGACACCCTGGTTCCAAGAATGCCCTTAATACTGCAAACATAAGCTTCTGTGCCATGTGATCCCATATTAGAATATACAGTATAAGGGTCATTCTGGAAGTAGATGGAGGGATTATTCATTTAGAGCAGTTGTCAAAATCGGTCAGTCCTCTGGTTAGTAAATACATCTGTGGGCTGATTATTGTCTAATGAAATTAAAAAAAAAAAAAAAAAACTATAGGTATTTTATTTTCTAGATACAACTAACAAGATTTTCTCTCAAAGAAAACATATTGCTTCATATACAACACTGTATACTTAAAAGTTTTCTTTAAGAATATGCATTTACCTGATAATCAGTTTACCCAATAAAGGCTCCTAATTCTAATTCTAAAAAGTCTAAGTCTATTGTTAACTCCAAAGTATGCCTACAGATAAT
This sequence comes from Polypterus bichir lapradei, assembly GCA_026402145.1. Taxonomy (NCBI): domain Eukaryota; kingdom Metazoa; phylum Chordata; class Cladistia; order Polypteriformes; family Polypteridae; genus Polypterus; species Polypterus bichir. The sequence goes on from JANRMT010062814.1 coordinate 49,750,908, forward strand.
GGTAGTGAAGCGTTTACTGATTGTTAAAGTATTAATGCTGAAAACATTTATATTCACTGACATTCCTCCTAATTACTAATGTCAATCACTGATTGATTAGCTGTATGCCTATGCAGAACAACATTTCAAATCTGGCAGCCATTGTCTTTTTAAAGCAAAAAAAAGTGCAGCATTCAGCTCCCGACTGTCAGTGGATATCTGCTCTGTGATGTCCATTACACCAAAATATTGACTCATAGGGGTTATTTTCTAAAGGTATTGATTTGAAGTTTATATCATTATTTACTACTTTTTCCTTTTTATACATATTATGCTGTCCTAAGCCCAATAATATGAAAGATATGTGTTTACGTTTTTATTAACTGTATGTTTATAATTTTTGTGAAAGGGTAGAATCAATTAACCCTAATTGGTTTTCTGTAAACAAAGGGGCAGTGTTTGATTTTAAATTCTTCAGGTTAAGTGTAGTGAGGCCATGCATTACTAGAATTGCTCTCAGGCAGCCATTTGTTTATATGCTAAGCTTCTAAAGTGTACAGGTTGGTCAGACAAACACAGTGGAAATGCATCTCAGCAGGTCTACTTGTACACAGCCTTCAAAAAATATCCACCCCTCTGGACTTATTTTACATTTTCTTGCTACACAACCTTTAATCACAGTGGATTTAGTTTGGCTTTTTTGACAAAAGAAAAAAGACTCTTAAATGTCAAAGTAAAAACGGATCTCTGCAAAGTGATCTAAATTAACTACAAATATAAAACACAAAATAACTGATTGAATAAGTATTCACCAACTTTAATATGATATACCTAAACCATCACTGGTGCAGCCAGTTGGTTTTAGAAGTCACATTATTTGTTCAATGGAGATCAACTGTCTCTAGTGTTGTTTGATTGTTCCACCTTATCTGGAAGGAACATTATGTGGTAAGTCAGTAGAATACAAAATGAAGGCAAAAGAACACTCAAAGCAACTCTGTGAAAAGGTCATTAAAAAGCACAATTCAGGGGATGGATAGAAGACAGTATCTGAGTCACTGAATATCCCTTTGAGTCCAGCTATATTAATCATTAAGAAATGGAAAGAGTATGGCACAACCGTAAATCTGCCTACAGCAGTTTGCCAAGAGACCTGTGAGAACTGTGGAGGAGTTACAAGCCACAGTGGGTAACACTGGAGAGACAACCACTGTGATGAGTGCTTTCCCAAAGAGAAATCAACTGGTAAAAAGAGCATACATGACATCTCAACTAGAGTTTGCCAGAATGTACATGGGAAACTCTGAGGTCATTTGTAAGAAGGTGCTATGGTTTGATGAGACCAAAAGTTTGCAGTTTGGCCATCAAACTTAATGGCATGTGTGTATCAAAAATACACAGTGGTGGCAGCATAATGGAAAGAGATGTTTCTCTACAGCAGGCTCTGGATGGTTTATGAGGTTGGAGGGGGAAAATGAATGCAGCAAAATACAGAGAAAGACCTCCTTTTGTTAAATTAAAATATTGTGGCTTATGTTTCTTCCACATCCTGGAGGAAAACCTAATGCAGTCTGTAGGAATCCTGACCCGCAGGAGAAGATTTTCAGTAACATAGCAACCACAAGCATAAAGCCAAAGCTACACAGGAATGGTTTAAAAGCAACAAAGTTAATGTCCTGGAGTGACCGAGTCAGAGTCTAGATGTTAATCCAATTGCGAATTTGTGGTTGGGCTTGATAAAGTCTGCTCACTCAGGATTCTCTTGTAGCCTGAGAGGGGCTGAGCAGATTTGCAAAGATGAATGGGGAAAAATGGTATTGACCAGATGTTGAAAGCTGATAGTGATAGAATTGTGCACACAGACTCAATGCTGCAATTGATGCTAAATACACAGGGGTAAATATTAATGGGAGCAATTATTTTGTGTTTTCATATTAATAATTAATTTAGATCGAGTCTCCTTTGCAGAGATCTGTTTTCACTTTGACATTAAATAGTCTTAATCACTATGACTTTTGGGTTCCCTGTATTTCATTGGAATACTAAAATCAGCTGCCTTCTTCTTACCTTTTGTACATTGTCTTAGTTCCTCAGTATAAATAGAGCAGACAATGTCAGGGTCCTACTATACTGTCCTGATCACCAAGTCTTATTGCAAAGTGGATGTAATAAGAGATTTGTGAAATATACTTATGTTCTGTTTCAGGTTTTTTACTACAAACTTTCCACAAACAGAGAAAAAAAACATCAAAATATTTTATTTATATTAAAGTTCTGATTTTCAAAATAGTTTACAAATGCAGTTATAATGTCCTCTCCCTTGGCTGTACCACCAAGAAGTATCAAGCAGCAGAGTAAATACAGTAATTGTCACAATATCGTGCAACTATCGCTAGGCCCCGCCACATCATTCACATCGACACTTTTGTCAAGAGCATCACCAAATACAACAGCTTATTGTAACCCAGTTTTCTGTTTTACCATTACATTTTCAGCTATATCAGTTATGCATCACTTGATTGACAGTATTTCTCGCATTCGACACAGTATTATTTCTTTATTTGGTAAGTCACTAAACAATATTTTAACACTGCTCAAAAAAGTTTCCTTGATAAATTCTCCATCTGTGAAAGGTTTGGCTTTTGAAGCCACACACTGGGCAATTTTGCTACTACATTCAGTGGCTTTATTTTTGGCTCCAATTACTTGACTAAACATAATAGTTTGTTTTTTGTAGCCAGAAAGAGCCCTTTTTATGGCTTGACTTTTCTCCTCAGAGTTTTTAAACATGGACTGATGTTTGGTTTGATAGTGTCTTTGTACACATGATGTACGGTACACGACAGTTTCACCATATAGCACACAAACAGCACAATCCTTTTCATTTGTCCAAAAGTCTTGAAAGGAGCAGATATCAAATTTTTTTCCTTTTTTGAGTTTTAAGGGCACCATATTACTTAATAACAACAGCAACTTTTGTGTTACGGTCCAAAAACTGTACTGGTATGAGTATGTAACACCCGAGAGAACTCTAGAGGTGGTGGTGGGGGTGGTTGGGAGAGACAGGAAGGATAGGACGAAAACAGAATTCCATCAAGGTCAGTCATTATTTCTCACTCAGTTAGTCTGCATCAAATTGCACATTCTTACCTGCAATGCCTAACAACTTTAGTTTTGAAGGAATGTAAAAACAGGAATAGCTTTAAAAGAATTATATGCTTCTATTTAACTCTTTAAGGGCTGAATATTTTTTCAACAGCTGGCATAAATGCACAAAGGCAAAAGAGCGTAGAGAATGCGTAAAATAAAATACTCCTTGGAAAATGTTTTGCATATTATTGCTGAATCAGACTCCGACTTATCAGACTCAGAATTTGAAAGTCACAGATCTTAGTGCTGAACACATTTGTCTAGTGGCCGGCAGCCGCATGAAGACACTCCTATATGTCATTATAAATCAACACTCGCCTTGAAGAGGTAAATTAGAACTTTTTCGAATTGTTTTATGAGATCATAATTACTGTATTTCACTTCTCTCATCATGCTTGGCACGTGTGCCGTAGGTTGCAGATGCCTGACAAACATCAATAGATATATATATTTCAAACAAAAGAAAAGTTCTGACTTAGATGTCACAGTCACAGTGAGGCGTTTTGCAGACATATTGCTCTTGGTATAAAGGAGCCCCAGCAGTGTTTCTTGACACACTTTTGCTGAATAATTTTTTGGCTGAAAGTACTCAGTGTCAGTGTGTCAGAGAAAGGATGTGCAGCATTGTTTATAATGACACTCCATTTTGTTTTACTTCTCTCCATTCCTACTACATCCAGGGGTTCTACAGTGTGTTGTATAACTGAGCTTTCCCTTTTAGTCTGTTGATTTGGTGAGCATCTCTTGAAGTGATGTTACCAACCCAGAACATCACAGCATAGAAAATCACACCAGCTGTGTCAGAGTTATAGAAGATGTGAATGATGTTACTTCCCAGATTAAAGAAGTGCAGTCTCCCAAGAAAAAAGCCTGCTCTGCCTTTTCTTATATAGTTCCTAAATGTTCCAAAAGCAGTCCAACCTGTAATTAATGTGTACCCCCAAATACTTGTAGGAATGGACCACCTCTACCTGCACTTCTTGATTACTGTGCAGTTAGTTTTAAAAGAATATATAACTTCTCCTGATTGTATTAAAAAAACTTCTAGTAACAAAATCATTGTGTCCTCATAGGCGAGTTCTTCTGTCCATCAGAGTTTGCTTTTGTCTTGCTTGATTGCATTTCATGCCTTCTGGCTCAAGAAGGATGCAGAGGGGCCTCTGGAGAGGTGTCAATTCAACTCTGATCTACACCTTTGTTATGAAGTATAGATGGATGAAGTACAGACAGATCCTTGTACAAGCTAGAGTTCAATCATTTATTTTGAAATGTAAGTGGGTGAAGGCACAGTTTTATGTCTAAATCTAAATTATGCCATGTGTTTTGTTTTTGTCAACTACTCCATTTACCTGTTAAAAAAATCTAAAGGGTTTGATTGCTAGTATCTTTCATACATTCTACTGACTGTTATTTAGTATATTATTTTCATATAAGGTTAGCTTATATAAATATAAACCTATAAACATAGACATTTGACATGTTCTGTAACAAGATGTCATGTCAAGTCCTTTAGTTTGACATGGCTTTATTCTTAAAAAGCTCTATCCCTTTGTTAGTCCTGAGTCGGGCCCATTACACACCTAACAGAGCTAACATCTACTATTAACTAGTAGTTTTGGTCATTATGACCTTCTCTTACCTGAAACATTGCAGCAGTGGTTCCCAGACTCTGCCCTGGGTTCCCCCTGTGGCTGTAGGTTTTTGTTCCAACCAACTTCTGTTTTTTGATTGAACTCCTAACCTAATTAAGTGAGTCATTATTTTCAAGATTTTTTATTAAAATGTACTAATCATTTTTTTTTGTTAACAGTAGTTTCCTCCTAATTTTCATTCTGCTTTTCCAGGTGTTCTGGTTATTTAATTGTTTATATATTAATTAGCGGGTTTCACTCTGAAGTAGCTGCAGCTTTCATCATCCTGGGTGTCTGCTCTGCTTGTTGTTAATTGTCACTATGAGGGTTAAATGAAGGGAGCAAACTACACAGGAAAAGGGAAAAATAATAGGAAAACAACAAAAGAGAGTTAAGCATTCATAGCTTTAGAAAAAAATAGAAATATTTCTAAATGTCTTATTAATGTAAAAACCATACTGTTATGCTTTTCTGAATGCAGAATAAAATAAGAGAAAAAAATATCAGCTAACTAAATGAGATCAGTTGTTATTGATTATTATCACTATTGTGAATCTGGTTGGAGCAAAAACCTGCTGTCACAGGGGTCCGTGTTTGGGAACCACTGCATTACACTATACCAAATTAAAATATAATGCTCCAGAAATGGAGACTCTGTATGAATTAAACAATAACATACCATTATAATATTTGCAGTCTTTGTGTATCTATTCATTTGCATTTTAATAAATTCTGCAAATAAACAGCAGTGTAGATAAGTGTCACTGTAGATTCTTTAAATAAAAATAATAAACGTCTTTGTCAAAAGCAGCTCTCTGTCCCTTTTTTCCCTTGGCAATCATTTTTGGTTTGGAAGTGGTTTGTGATATGCAGTACTTCTTAGGGTTACATCACCTTGTCTGTAGGCCTCTGGCACCTTTTGGACACCTGAGGTTTTATATTATATTTATTATTTTTTAATTACTGTAGGGAATCCAAAATAAAACACATTGCTTTTCTGAGCTTTCAGCCTGGACAGAGAGCCTAGGGAAAGATAACACCATCAGAATTTCTTCAAATGTTTTCTCTTGTCAACAGGACAACTCATATCAATCCCCAGAATGGAATTTATAAACAGGTTTTGCTGCAAGCAGCTGCTGATACAATGCTTTTTAAAGACTCTTATCTTCTGTGGAGAGTTAGGCTATAGTCAGAATGCATTTTATTGGAAATGTAATAACAAGTGATAGTCTGGCTAGCTGTAGTATGTCTATTGCATTTAAAAACTTAAAGGCTGATCTATAGATCATTAAAATCATTCTGTAGAAAGTTGATTGTCACATATAGTCATGACAGTATAGATGTTTTGCATTTTCCTTATTGTCTGATTTAACAGGCTACTCAGTTACTGTATAGAAATAATAGCGGTAACCACTGAAAGATCAGTCATAACACACAGTACAATCACGTTTTTTCCTTCTTCTCTCCTCCTAGTATTGCCCGGTACCTCCTGACTGTGACTCCCCAATGTGAGGTGGTGGGCTTGTTTTGAAGCTGGACCTGGGAATGCTTTTGGTGCCACAGCATGCCTTTATGGAGACAAATGGAAAGCAGGGAGGCCCTCACTTGTTAGGCCCTCCACAAGCACCCAGTGAACCCAACAGGGTTGCATTTCCCAACTCCAACACCCAAGCACCCCTGCGAGTGTCCAAACTGGGACACCACAAGAGGACCACTCCTGCCTGTCATATGGAGGATAGAACTGGTTCTGCTGGCCCAACAGTTATATTATTCTGGTTGAGTACAAAGTCATTTCCTTGTCCAGCTGGCCAGCTTGCCTATCTTTACATCCAGGCCTCCTGTCTGGGCAAGAAATTATTTTCCATCCCAGCTGTGATGTCCATCCGTCCTCTTGGGCACTTACAATGTATATAGATTACTAATTATAGTGTTATAGTTACCAATTAACCTATTCTGTTTATGATGGCATATTTTGAAAAAGTGGTAATGTCCTAGACATTTCTTAATTTATCTCTTTGGCAGTGTCCACATCTGGAAGCAATTTCTCTTACAGCACAGACAGTTAGATTGTTACCAAATCTCAAAGGAAAAAGTATGGTAGCAAGAAACCATGCTGTAGGCCAGTACAATAAATACAATGGCTCTTAAAAACTTTGTCATGGTATTTAGTTTCATAGACATTTTTGTAAGTTAACTTGCTAAGACAACACATCACTGTAATCATTTATATCCTGCTGTAGACTATGCTGTCAGTGTGTGAGTTGCTATGGAATCTTGAACATAGTTACCCAGCCATCAGTTTGCACCAAAGAAGAACAGAGAGTGGATATGGACAAAGGGTGTTAAAACAGCTTAAATTCACCCCCATCAATGGGAATAAATCAAGTGTATATGATTAGATAGAAATGATCAAAAAATTGGCCAGATGTGACAGATCCAGAGCATTCAAAGCAATCGTCAACACTAACCATGGATGAAAACAGGGAAGAAACTTTTTTACAGACAAAGGAGTAATGATAGAGGAAGTTCCATTGGAACTAGAATAGCTTATTGATCTGGGAGTGATAACAAAATGAAAGAAACAGTACATGTATTGATTAGCTTATACACCATTTATATAAGTGCATTGAGAAGCATGGAGACTGTCTGAGAAATAATGAATTTAACATGTCATAAAGGATTTTTGAAACATCTGGGAATGGTAATTTAACCCATGATGCTTGAACTGTTATACTATGAACAATACTTACAACTCAAGGATACCATCAAGTCTTTCAGCTAAAGTATCATTCTCAATAGAGTCAAAATTGTGGTCAGAATGTGCTTAAAGGTTTTCATATTCCATATCACTAACATTATGTAACTTTTCTAGGATTTACCCAAACATATGTTTACGTTTTTGAAGAAGAAGACATTTCCCTTGAACAAGCATAAATTCTTATTGTTGGTCAACCAAACAATCAGCATGCACTCTGACAGAAGCTTGTGTGTAACAGTGCATAAAGGTGAGCTGCCACACGTGCAATATATTTCTTCCTTTTTATGCACAGCTGTAACATGCAATATGAATGACCAATCATAGGAAACTATATATCATTGGAATGCTCTGAACTTCATTTATCCAATGGTAATGTGCCTTTCACTGGAAGTGGCTCAGCCTAGGTAGGATCTTTGATAAAAGTAGGTTCGCTCAGCTGTGAAGCACTGCTCACCTTGGTATATACAGTTGTGCTTGAAAGTTTGTGAACCCTTTAGAATTTTCTATATTTTTGCAAAAATATGACCTAAAACATCATCAGATTTTTACGTTCTAAACGTAGATAAAGAGAAACCAGTTAAACAAATGAGACAAAAATATTATACTTGGTCATTTATTTATTAAGGAAAATGATCGAATATTACATATTTGTGAGTGGTAAAAGTATGTGAACCTTTGCTTTCAGTATCTGGTGTGACCCCCCTTTGCAGCAATAACTGCAACTAAACGTTTCCGGTAACTTTTGATCATTCTTGCACACCGGCTTGTAGGAATTTTAGCCCATTCCTCTGTACAGAACAGCTTCAACTCTGAGATGTTGGTGGGTTTCCTCACATTAACTGCTCGCTTCAGGTCCTTCCACAACATTTCGACTGGATTAAGGTCAGGACTTTGACTTGGCCATTTCAAAACATTAACTTTATTCTTCTTTAACCATTCTTTGGTAGAACGACTTGTGTGCTTAGGGTCATTGTCTTGCTGCATGACCCACCTTCTCTTGAGATTCAGTTCATGGACCGACGTCCTGACATTTTCCTTTAGAATTCTCTGATATAATTCAGAATTCATTGTTCCATCAATGAAGACAAGCCGTCCTGGCTCAGATGCAGCAAAACAGGCCCAAACCATGATACTACCACCACCATGTTTCACAGATGGGATAAGGTTCTTATGCTGGAATGCAGTGTTTTCCTTTCTCCCAACAGAACGCTTTTCATTTAAACCAAAAAGTTCTATTTTGGTCTCATCCGTCTACAAAACATTCTTCCAATAGCCTTCTGGTTTGTCAACGTGATCTTTAGCAAACTGCAGACAAGCAGCATTGTTTTTTGGAAAGCGGTGGCTTTCTCCTTGCAACCCTGCCATGCACACCATCGTTGTTCAGTGTTCTCCTGATGGTGGACTCATGAACATGAGCATTAGCCAATGTGAGAGAGGCCTTCAGTTGGTTAGAAGTTACCCTGGGGTCCTTTGTGGCTTTGCTCTTGGAGTGATCTTTGTTGGTCGACCACTCCTGGGGAGGGTAACAATGGTCTTGAATTTCCTACATTTGTAGACAATCTGTCTGACTGTGAATTGGTTGAGTCCAAACTCTTTAGAGATGGTTTTGTAACCTTTTCTAGCCTGAAATCTCCTTTGTTCGTGCCATGATACACTTCCACAAACATGTGTTGTGAAGAGCAGACTTTGATAGATCCCTGTTCTTTAAATAAAGCAGGGTGCTCACTCACACCTGATTGTCATCCCATTGATTGAAAACACCTGACTTTAATTTCACCTTCAAACTAACTGCTAATCCTAGAGGTTCACATACTTTTGCCACTCACAAATATGTAATATTCAATCATTTTCCTCAATAAATAAATGACCAAGTATAATATTTTTGTCTCATTTGTTTAAGTGGCTTCTTGAGTGAAAATCTGATGATGTTTAGGTCATATTTATGCAGAAATATAGAAAATTCTAAAGGGTTCACAAATTGTGCAATGTGCAAATTGCATATTTGTAATAACAAAACAGAGCAGACAACATGAAAACATATAATTTATTTGAAAGAAGACACCCTTGGCTGTCTTGTAAAAATACCAATATTGCTTTTGATTAACTTGTAAGTTTACTGCAAACAAACTACACAAACAACTTTGAAATATGGCAGTGTTTTGCTGGCAGAACTCCTTGGGTATAAGTTACTATGTAATTTTTTATGCCCCAAGTCTTTAAACCCTATTACTTATCCACAGAGTATCTTTTTTTGTGATTAGCCTCCTAGTTGCTTCAAACCCAGACACAAGCTTTACGTTTGTGTTCCCTGCCCAATTCAAGAATCCAACCTGCTAGACAGTCATCCAAACTGGCATTAACAAAAAAACACAAGTAGCACCACCAATCTTATTCATACCTTCACCAGAAAGTATTCTCTAGTTCCTAAGAGTGTGGAAGCAAAGCACCTTTCCATATGAGTAGAGGTTCCTTTAGACGAAGGGACTAAGCAGGTGTTTTGACTATCGGTATCTATAACAGGCTCATCCTCAGACAGTAAAAATTTACTTTAGTTTATTTTGCTTCATAAAGGCGAAATGGCCAGGCATGATGCTTTAAAAGTTTGAAATGAGACATTTTTCAAAAAATTCAATTTTCCGTTTACCAACAATCAAGTAAATATAAAACATAAGGTTTGTTTTACAATGAAAGCAATTTCAATAAAAGTTTAAACATTTAGAAGAAATATAATTAAATTATAACAAATTTGTAACCATTAATTTTTCTTGTAGTTTAGTTTCCCATTTGGGACATATAAAATACTGTAGCGACCCGTGGGTGAGTCTTGAAGTTTTTCAGAGCCAAACTCTGCCGTGCACCTCTCCCAAACTGTCGGCTAGCGGACTGCCAGCGCTATGCACGCAGCTATGGTCAGCTCTTTAAGAAACGAGCACTCGTGTCCCATACACCGCACGACTCCGAGTGTCTCGCAAGTATTGCTGAGATAAATCTTAGCAAATACACAGCTCTGTCCTGTTGTATCTCTTTATTAGCAGAGATATTCAGCAAACAAAGCTCAAAACTCATTGTATAGCCATGGTCAAGGTCATTTACAGAGCCATCTTTCTCATTGATGGTGAATATTTACAATAACAACAACCCCGGACGGCGATAACTCAACCCACCCCACTGATTGAGCACAAACACATACAACACTTACAACAAGAAAGACAATTAGGTTATTAAGTTAATTTCGACACAACAATAAGCTTTACATAAATTACCCATAAAGTCCCCACAAACTATTTACATAAATTACCCATACGGCGTCACTCCGCCAGCGCTTGCTGCCGGATCGTTACAATACCATCCATCCATCCATCTCTCTATCTGTCTGTCTGGTTCAAAAATCTCAGTTGATTTAACAGCTAAAGCACATAAAATGTAATAAATTATGAAGTGGAATAAACCTATTGTTTGAGATTCCGTCAAATTAACCTAAACCACACTTAACTAACTACTGCATCTCATACTAAGTGCTGCTTTTCAAAAGGCCAATAAAATCTACCTGAGAGACTGAAAAGTTCAAAGAAAATATTTGCCCATCACAAGTAAAGCTTTGGTTTAAAGTATTTTGATTTCTGAACTCAAACTTACCCTGATGCTTACTTATATGAACCTATCCCTATCATTATTTACAAACCAGAAGCATGAATTAAGATCTCAAGATGCTAGCCAACTTAAGATTCCAATGGTTATTAAAATAACACTGTCAGAATGGTTTTTAGTTACAGGGCCCTGAAGCTGTGGAGCAATCTGCCTGTCTGAAGAGTCGTTACTTTTTTCTAGCCTACCCTGACTAGACCTGATTAGTATTAGTTCAATAATAATAAACTGTTACTAACCCTCCTCTGTTCTGTTTCTCTTCTCTGTATTTTCTTCTGGCACTTGGTGTCACTGCTGCACTGTCAAGCAGTTCTCATCAGATGACAAGATTCTATTAGATGGTTCAGCACAGACTCTACTGTGGAATGCCTAGGAGGTGGTGAGCGGTCAGCTGGCTGAGGTCTCCAGGACGCTGACTGTGTCTCAGTTTGTCTTTGACTTTCTGTGTTATGTGAAACAACTGTGAAACGATGCAGCTGACTGGAGTTTTTGTTTTCCTTTTCTTCATTGTCAATTGGATGTTTTGCATTTGCTGTTATGCACCTAAAATAATTTACCTATAGAAATTCACCAGGCTAATGCTGTGGAACATTAAAAAAAAAACTGCTAAAAATCCATTATTTTATTATGGCTTCTTTCTAGCTACATTTCAGTTGTATTCCTTATAGACTGTATGGGTATAGAATTATCATATTCTTCGGGGATCCACAATCTGTACTAATCCACACTATTCTCTGCTGTTGTGTGGGTTTGTTCCATTAATTTCAATCTTTTTCCACTGCATTTTTTAGTTTCTCATAATTCATCATAGCAAAATTATTTTCCTAATTACTACTGGGATATGTTCTGGTTCTTTGCAACTTAAGTTAGAGGAAGACCTCCCAGTGTTCCCCAAACCATCTATGTTAGGTTAATTGCTGTATGTAAATTTTCTGAATTTAAGTGATCCTTTAACACTAGAATTACCAGAGCCTACGAAAAAACTCATAAATCCGTCCCACCTTAAATCACTTCTTAAAACCGTTCTCACCTCTCCGCCAGCGTCTTTTGTTAATCTAAATGTGCTGATAAAAGAAAAGCTGCAAGTAGCCGGCTATTCCATCCCCCACTGACTTAAAACATGCACAAACTTCTCCCAGCTCAGGCCTTGATTGATTTTCTGGGAGTGAAGTGAAGTTTTAGAGTCGAAATAATAGATCCTTATTTGGAACACACGCATTTCATGTCTGTTCCATTTCTACAGTAAGCTGATGACATGCTTTAAGTCATTCCCCATCACGACCAGTCAGGAACCATTTATGGCATAAAAAAACACCTTTTTCACAATATAATCACATAAATTTGTCCACGCTTCTGATTGACCTGTATACTACAAACAATTGCAGAAAATGATGCTTAAAGGGCCCTGCAGTGGGCTGGCACCCTGCCCGGGTTTGTTCCTACCTTGCGCCCTGTGTTGGCTGGGATTGGCTCTAGCAGACCCCCGTGACCCTGTATTAGGATATACCGAAATGGATAATGGATGGATGGATAGATACTTAAAGGAATGTGAACTTGAGGTTTTATTAACTGAAGTGGAGAATCAGCAAAATATTCTTTTTACTGGTCCCTCTGCAGGAGCCACAAATAAAAAAAAAAGATGAGTGGGAGCAGCTGCATGGAGAGAGGAATAGCAGCGTTCTATCATGTAGTGCCCAGACCGCTGCCAGAACACGGTGTTAATTGACCAGGCTTTATGTGCAGAACTGCATGATATTAAGAGCATTCTTACTGAACTTATAAAAACATCAGATCAGATTGTTGTAATACATAAAAGTCTCTTTACATTGGAAGTACAACATCTAAACATCTTTGAACTGCCATTGTGTTGATGTTCTGAGGTTGTCCTTATTTAAGCAGTATGCTGTACAGTGCTGCACAAGCCATCGCTGATCATGTGCAGGAGTGTCTTTCATTATATCCTCTACTGTATAGTGTGGATTAATTAATATTACCTGTAAGAACGATTATGCTTGATGTCTGTAATATACTAAACTTAATTGCAATCACATTAGGCTTTCTTCCAAAGAAGCCAATCATCACACAAAGTATGACCTCAAAGTTTGCTTCTCACACTACTAATTGATAAAATGAAGCAATCATGGGTTGAGTAACAATGTTATTCAGACACATTTGAGCATCATATATTAGTTGTATATTAATAGAATGAAAATGCCTCATTCTATGACAGTGCTCTTATTGCAACATGTCTGCAGTAAATTATGTCAATTGTATTAGGAAAATCAGCAATCACTGCAAATTGCCTTTTGATCTCAGCTTGCTCACCCAGACAGTAAGGATATCTTGGCAGCATTTTAGGAATACCATCTCATACAGATGGCATGACAGGCTCAGGGATAGCTGAGATTTCTGGTCAGGCCATTTTAGCTGAAAACATCCATCTCCAAATACCCTACATTTGTTAAAACCTGTATTAGAACAGAGATTGCATGATTTCTGTGTGATGGTCTCTACAATGTAAGCTCCTGTTCAGCAAAACACTCCAAGAGAAATGCTCTATTTTGTCATCATGTGTCAAAAAATCATTGTGATACTTGGAAATTGGCAATATCTTCATTAAGAGCTTATGCTGCCATTTCCAGGTATGTTGTACAACACAGTGCATTAGAAAAAAAGATACACACTAAGGCACATAACATTAAGCACATGCTGGAGGATTGTCCCACCAGGGGAACAACATGCACGGGTTCACTAGATGAGGAATATTAAAACTAATTTCAATCAAGTTTTACAATAGACATAAATTCCCCTAATACTATTAAATAGATTATAATTACACTGTGTGCACAATTATTAGGCAAGTTGTATTTTTGAGGATTAATTTTAATATGGAACAAACACAGTGCTATCAGTCAATCCAAAATGTTAATAAACCTGAAACCTGAATGTTTCACAACGGAAATGTGAGTGTGAACATCATCAGGGGAATACATATGTGCGCACAATTATTAGGCAACTATTAGTGTGCAGATTTATTATGCAACTAAAGGAAAAATGAAAATTTTCCCATCTCACTTGTTTATTTTCATCTGTTATAGTGAGAATAATAAACAAACACCTCAAAATTTACAAATAAACATCTCTGATATTTCAAAAAAAATAAATCAGTCAATCAATGACCAATTTAGCCACCCTTCTTTCCAATAACAGTCATAAGCCTTTCCATTCATGGAGTCTGTCAGTTTCTTGATCTGTTGACGATCAGCTTTTTGTGGAGCAGTGACTACAGCCTCCCAGACACTCTTCAGAGAGGTGTATTGTTTTTCTCCACCGTAAATCTAGCGTTTAAGAAGTGCCCACAAGTTCTTGATAGGGTTTAGGTCAGATGAGGAAGTGGGGCCATGTCATTATTCCTTCATCTTTAAGGTCTTTACTGGCTGGCCACGCAGTGGAGAACTTCGATGCAAGTGATGGAGCATTGGCCTGCATAAAAATCATGGTCTTTTTCCTGTATCACTGTTTGAAGAAAGTGTCTTCGAAAAACTGGCAGTAGGTTTGGGAGTTGATTTTGAGTTCATCTTCAATGCAAAAAGGTCCAACTAGCTCATCTTTAAAAATACCAGCTCATACCAGTACCCCACCTCCACGTTGGAGTGGAGCTCTGTGCCCATTACTGATCCACAGGTCCATCCATCTGGTCCATCAAGAGTCACTCTCATCTCATCGGTCCATAAAACCTTTGAAAAAAATCTGTCTTCAGATATTTCTTGGCCCAGTTTTGACGTTTCAACTTATGTTTCTTGTTCAGTGGTGGTTGGGTTTCAGCCCTCCTTACCTTGGCCATGTCTTTGAGCACTGAACACCTTGTACTTCTGGGCACTCCAGGTAGGTTGCAGCTCTGGAATATGAAAGTACTGGAGGATAATGGGTTCCTGGTAGCTTCACGTTTGATTCTTCTCAAATCTTTGGCAGCTAATTTGCGTCTTTTGTTCTCAACATGTTTCTTGCGACCCTGTTGACTATTTGCAACAAAATGTTTGATGGTTCTGTGATCACACACCAATATCTTAGCAATTCCAAAAGTGCTGCATCCCACTGAAAGACTTTTTACAATTTTTGACTTTTCAGAGTCAGTTAAATCTCTTTTTTGGCCAATTTTGCCCGAGGAAAACTAGCTGCCAAATAATTCTGCACACCTTGATATAGGGTGTTGATCTCCTTAGGCCACACCCTCCCTCATTACACAAATACACATCACCTGACGTGCTTAAATCCAATAAGCATTCAAGTTAATACAGCTTGGAGTTGGAATATACACATAAAAATGATGATATGGTCAAAATACTCACTTGCCTAATAATTGTGCACACAGTGTATTGTTTAAGCAGCATTTACAGACATATTATTTCTAACAGACTTTGATATAACCCACAAGACAATAAACTCGTAATGGAGTATACGTTAGTCTACTAATTAAATAAGCGTAAATGTACTGTAAAACAAATTATATCTATCATCCTATTTTATTAATTAAAATAAACGGGTAACTGGAATTATTGAGAACACCCTATACTCTTTTAACATTAGGGTTATATCTCTATAAAAATATTTTAACATTAGGGATACTATACAATTTTTTTTAAAAATTAGGCATAAAGGGTTATAATTTTGATCAATTTCACTGACTTAACATCAGGGTTACAGTTTATTGAGGTTAAGGTAGAATTGAGGCATGGGGCAGACCATCTATTTTATATTGGTACGCAATCTATTTTAATACCCGAAAGGCCCACAATTTGTCCAGTGTATTTCAGGGCCCTGAGTATGATCTAATCTAATGGAAGTAGTTGTTACATCATTAAATGGATCAACCCAAGAGCATTGCATACGATCCAATATTGCTCTTTTCATAAAATTAAATAATTTAATTTTAATAGCATCCATTTTCTGCATCCTAAATTTGAATTTTATGAAAAATGATATATTTGCCATTGGAAAAAATCTCCTTACTTCCTGGACTTGTGGCTCCTCATATCCAAAGATACAAGTAAAATCTGACATATAATTAAACTCAATCACTTCTACCTGCAGACCGAGTGCTCAGAAAGGCTTTAAATTTTTAAAACATGCATCACCTAAAAACAGAACCTGTTGTACCAATGAAGAAAGCAATATTGTGAGAACATGTCAATTACCTGTGATGTAATTAGTTCAAGAAAATTTGAATGAAACTGAAATCTCATTGAAACGTGCAATGAAATGAGATTTTCTGTTCACCTTTTTGTCATGTCACTTGGAATCGCTAAAATGCAAACAATACATAAGTCTGTGATGGATTTATGAATGGTTAAAACTTACTGTCATTTTAAGCCAATGTCTACGCCAGGTTCATGTTTTATAAATAATGACTTTTATATAAGACATGGCTCAGGCATATTTCTGAGCATAAGCAAGTTTTATACATGCATCCAACACGTTGCAACCAATGCTGTTGAAATACAGTATACTCCACCTTCTTATCACATTGTAATGAAAATTAAGTCAGTTCAGAAAATTATTGAATGGATGGTTATATTTCTTCATATATTTTTACCTAATAATTTCTGTGTGGTGTACAGACTAGAGCACTGGTCTTTGAATCACACAGTTCAAAGATCGGTTCCCACCTTAAATTCACATTTTTGCCTTCATATCATTTTGCTCATTCCTTATGAACTACTAAAAATGTAAAAATAAAAGTAATGCATCATGATTTTGTAAGAGGCTTTGGCTAAAGGTGCTATTAAATCTTCAGCAATATTAATAATATGCTAATGTTCACAAAGAGTACTGTAATGGGAACATGACGAAAAACACTAAATAAAAACAGACATTGATCGATATACGTAAAGCAGGTTAAGACAATGTTCAACTGTACCACTGAGTACAAAAATAAAATAAAATGCTTTTCACTCGCATTCTGTTGAAAAAAATGAATGTACTACTAATTGGAAATGCATATAAATGAGGAAATTAACTCTGATACTGAAACAAAATTTAAATTACATTGAGTAAGAAACATTAATAGCAGCAGTTAATTGAATGAGCTGCATTTAATTGTATCAAGCAGCCTGAGCTGTTTGTATTAAGTCTGACAAATGAAATTCAAGGCATATTACAAAAATCTTAAAAGTACATTTATTCAAATATTTATTATTTTCAAATGCAAAGTGTTTATAGTCTGAACTGCTTTCTATATGTACACAATATATGGTTGTATACGAATATATATATGGAATCACAGGGAGTGGTTTTAAGCCATGCCCAAACCTAAGAAAATACAAAGGAATCAGATTTACAATTTCATTGAAGGGCCACTTTTAGGGCAATATTTCGGAGATCAATAATGCAATTGTGAATCCTTTGCGGTTAGAGTCTCTGAGCTTTCTGTAACAAGCCATTAGTGCTACTGCAATCCTGGGTGCAAGTATTATTTAGATGGGAAGACAAACACCAGGCAGCCCGTAGTCGCTAATGGGCAGCAGGTATTCACATATAACTCAAAGAAACCCCCTACTGCCCTCTAGCTGTTGTTGGGACTTCTGATAATTTATTCCCATTTTCCTATATTTGTTCATTATAAAAATGAAAATAATCACACCCTGCTGGCATTCCATCTCTAGTCCTGACATGACTATAAGTGCAAGCGCTGCCAGAAATTCTGAATTTGTTAATATCTGGCTGCTATGTTGCCCCACCCCACATCTATCAATCTATAGTTAATTCAGAAAGTATTCAGACCCTTCACCTTCTGTACACCTTATTGTTTTGTTGATTCAATTTTAAATTGATACATTTGCCCATCAATCTACACTCAATAACCCTTAGTGATGAAGTTAAAATATATTTTTAGAAAGGTTTGAAAATGCATTCAAAAATTCAGAAAAATCCATTCATATAAGTATTCAGACCCTTAATTAATTATTTCGTAGAAGCCCCTTTAGCAGCAATTATAGCTTTGAATCTTCTTGGGTAAATCTTTACAAGCTTTGGTTACCTGGATTTGGGCAGTGTATCCAATCCCTCTTAAGCTTCATTAGATTGGATAGGAAGTGTCTGTAAACTGCCATCTTCAGGTCTCTTCACAAATGTTCTGCTTAAGACTGTGTTTTGCCTGGGTCACTCAAGAACAGTCAGAGTATTGTCCTGCAGACAGTCCAGTGTTGTCTTAGCTGTATGCTTCGACTCATTGTCATGGTGAAAGGTAAACCATTGCCACCACCAAGCTTCGCCGTATTGACAGTATTAGGCAGGTGATGAGTAGTATGTGGTCTTTGCCAAACCTAGTGCTTGGAGTTTTGCCCATAGAGTTCAACTTTTGCCTTATCAGACCAAGGAATCTTTAAATAATGCTATTTGACAAACTACAAGGGGGCAGTCAAATGCCCCTGATTGATGGGGTGCTGCTGAGATGTTTATTCTTCCAAATGGTTCTTCAATCTCAACAGAGGACTTCTAGAGCTTAGTTAGAGTGACCATTGGGTTCTTGGCCATCTTCCTGACCAAGGCCCTTTTTACCCTATTTAGCCAGATTGCCAACTCTAGGAAGAGTCCTAATGGTTCTAAATTTCTTCCATTTCACAATTATTGGGTCCACTGTGGTCCTGGGTACACTCAAAGTTTTAGAAATGGTTTTATACCTTTGCCCTGATCTATACCTAACCACAATTTTATCACAGAGGGCTACAGAGTTCCTTGGATTTCATGCATTGGTTTTTGTCAGGACACGCAGTCTGAATTGCTGTTCCTTATAAACAGAGTCTTATGCCTTTCTAAACGATGTCCAATATATTAAGTTTCTAACAGATGGACTCCAATCATGTACTAGACATATCTCAAAGATAATTAAAGCAAACAGGATGCACCTATTTAAAATTAAATTGAATACATAGTAAAGTCTGGGGGTCTGAATACTTTCTGAATTCACTTTATCTATCTGTCTGTCCAGTTCAAAATTTTCAGTTGCTATAACAGATGCAACACACATAAATGTCACAAATATTGTGGTGGATTAGTTTAATATATTTACCTGAAGATTCTTAATATTGTATATACTATACAGTAATATATACTAAAACAATACAGTATATGCATTTATATACACACTCTACTATATACTTCCTTTATATGCTTTTCCACAGACAGATAATATTTTAATTAGTACCAATGTCATAATTGATTACAAGAAAGATTCTACTGGAGAGAATAAAGTCATTGCTGTCCCCTGCTGGCAATGTAATGTAACTAAGTAACTGTTTTGCTATGAATGAATATCAGTTTAATGCCTGTGATACTTTATTACTTTATATTTAGTAAATTCACTTCTACTTCAAAAATCTTAAATGAGACTTTTATATTTTACATGTGCAATTCTATACTATTATCTAAAACAGAAGAATCAAATACACTATTTACTATCCCACATGAACTTTTAACTTTATGTTGTGTTCTGAATAATAAATTAAACCTCTTTGTCCCTGAAAATGTATGTAAATTCACTTTCTTTATCAATGATAATCCAGACAATTAATTCATTAAAACATGCTTAGAGGTGAATCTATGTTAGAAGACATATTTCTTATCTTCTCAAAACAGAAAGGAATTATGTAAAAATAAAACATGTAAAATAATCAAATTGAAAGCTTTCAAGTGGATAATACATAATTGTGCCCAGCAGTTCAAACTTTATATTATGACAGGAGTCAATAAAATTTGAATGATTTTCAGCACCAGTTTACAAAGTCTAATGAAATTCCCAAGTAAGTGATATTACTACTACTAAAAACTGTTGTCCTATTTGTCTGAGGTTTTGCAAGTTAACACAGCGTCAGAGGTGACACAGATATAGAAATGACCTGATCTGAGTTAAGTAGGTTTGTTTTAGTATTGGTGTCTTTTAGGGTTCCTAGATTTAGATTAAACCTTTTCAAAACATGATGTATTTTGATGCGGTGGGCTGGTGCCTTGCCTAGGGTTTGTTTCCTTTCTTGCGCCCTGTGTTGGCTGGGATTGGCTCCAGCAGACCCCCGTGACCCTGTAGTTAGGATATAGCGGGTTGGATAATGGATGGATGGATGTACAGTATTTTGAACAAACTAGCATAGAGAGTACAGTTTTTTTTTCATGAATGCATTGTCCCTTGTCTGCCCTGTGGTGGGCTGGCGCTCTCCCCGGGGATTGTCCCTGCCTTGCGCCCTGTGTTGGCTGGGATTGGCTCCAGCAGACCCCTGCGACCCTGTATTAGGATATAAAGGGTTGGATAATGGATGGATTGTCCCTTGTCATTCTTAATCTGCTATGAAAAGTGTCTTATTTTGTGTTCTCTGAAAAAGAAAAATCAAATCTTTTCATGCATGTTGTCAGAATAGCAGCCAAAAACTTGGACTAGTACAGAATAATATATATTCCATCCACTCTTGACTGGTCACTGATGGTAAGTAAGAGGAATGAGGGTTTGATATGTCTACTACTTATCACAGTCTTCTACTCCAGCCTCTCTTGCACGAGATAATGAGAACATATCATAACATAATATCTACATTGCTATTACAAGGGGTGGGGTTTCTCATCTATGGTGCTCTTCATACTGAAAATAGCTAAAATAATTTCATTAAGAGTCACAGAATGGGGCATTATTCATAAGTATATTTATTAAACAACTTCTTCTTTTGGCTGCTCCCACCTGGGGTTGCCACAGCGGATCATCTTTCTCTATATCTTCTTGTCCTCTGCATCTTGCTCCGGTACACCCATCACCTGCATATCCTCTGTCACCACATCCATTAACCTTCTCTTAGGCCGTCCTCTTTTTCTCTTGCCTGGCAGCTCTATCCTTAACATCCTGCTCTCAATATACCCAGCATACCTCCTTTACACATGTCCAAACCAACACAATATTGTGTCTCTGACTTTGTCTCCCAACCGTCCAACCTGAGTTGACCCTCTAATGTACCAATTTCTAATCCTATCCATCCTTGTCACACTCAAATCAAATCTTAGCATCTTTAACTCTGCCACTTCCAGCTCTGTCTCCTGCTTTTTGGTCAGTGCCACCGTCTCCAACCCATATAACATGGCTGGTCTCACTACCATCCTGTAGACCTTCCCTTTCACTCTTGCTGATAAACATCTGTCACAAATTACTCCAGACACTCTTCTCCACCCATTCCACCCTGCCTGCACTCTCTTTTTCACTTCTTTTCTGCAATTGCCATTACTCTGTACTGTTGAACCCAAGTGTTTAAACTGAACCACCTTTGCCAACGTTAATCCTTGCATTCTCACCATTCCACTGACTTCCCTCTCATTCACACACATGTATTTTGTCTTGTTCTCCCTCCATAGTGTCCAACCTCTCATACAGCTCATCATATGCTTTTTATTTAGCCTTCGCTACCTCTCTCTTTACCTTGCGCCTTATCTCCTTGTACTCTTGTCTACTTTTTGCATCTCTCTGACTATCCCACTTCTTCTTTGACATCCTCTTCCTCTGTATATTCTCCTGTACTTCCCCATTCCATCACCAGGTTTCCTTTTCCTCCTTCCTCTGTCCAGATGTCATGCCAAGCACCCTTCTTGCTGTCACCCTTATTACATCTGCTGTAGTTTCTCAGTTGTCTGGTAACTCTTCACTGCCACCTAGTGCCTATCTCACGTCCTCCCTAAACTCAACCTTGCAGTCTTCCTTTTTCAACTTTCACCATTTGATCCTTGGCTCTGCCCTCTCTCTCTTCCTCTTCTTGATCTCCATTGTCATTCTACAGACCACCATCCTATGCTGCTTAACTACACTTTCCCCTGCCACCACTTTGCAGTCTTCAATCTTCTTCAGATTGACTATTTTGCATAGGATGTAATCTACCTGTGTGCATCTTCCTCCACTCTTGTACGTCACCCTATGTTCTTCCCTCTTCTTAAAATTTGTATTCACCACAGCCATGTCCATCCTTTTCGCAAATCCACTATACTCTGACCTTCATTCCTCTTCTTCTACCCATCACCTCCTCGTCTCTTCTGTTCCCTTCACCAACATGTCTATTGAAATCTGCTCCAATCACCACTTTCTGTACTTTGGGCACACTGTTCACCACTTCATTCACTTCACTCCAAAAAGTATCTTTCTCATCCATCGCACACCCAACTTGCAGGGCATATGCACTAACAACATTCATTATCACACCTTCAGTTTCCAGCTTCTCTGTCATCACTCTGTCTGCTGAAGGCCTGTGCGTTGGAACTGGGCAGAGGAGTAGCTTCAGTGACAGACTTTTGTCACTGTCCTGCTCCACTGACAGACTGAGGCGATCGTTCCTCCCCCACACTATGCGACTCTTCAATTCCACCCGGAGGAGTAAATGCTAACTTTTTATTTTTATTTATTTATTTATTTTATTACTATTTAATTTAATATTGTTTCTTTGTATCAGTATACTGCTGCTGGATTATGTGAATTTCCCCTTGGGATTAATAAAGTATCTATCTATCTATCTATCTATCTATCTATCTATCTATCTGTCTGGCACTCTTTTCACCTCCAAAACACTCTTGACATATAGATGCATCAGATACTAATTTTTTTTTTTTTTTTTAATTAATTTTATTACAATCCATACAAAGCAATCAAGTTTTTACAAAGAGAAAAATTAAGAACAGATCGATCCCCACCCCTGAGAGAGAGAGCAAGCCAAACGGCGTTAAATTTAAGACTTGGAGACATACCTAAATTAATAAATTCTCTGTGCCTTTTGAACTTATTTTAAAATATTACTGATTAGATCCTGCCATGTTTTGAAAAAAGTCTGTACGGATCCTCTAACTGAATATTTGATTTTTTCCAACTTCAAATAATATAACACATCGGTTTCCCACTGACTTAAAAGAGGAGAGTTTGGGTTCTTCCAGTTTATGAGAATAAGTCTACGTGCCAAAAGTGTAGTGAATGCAATCACAATTTGTTTGTCTTCCTCCGCTTTAAACCCATCTGGAAGAACACCAAACACAGCTGTTAATGGGTTTGGAGGGATTGTAAGTCCAAGGCTATCTGAAAGGTAATTAAAAATGTTTGTCCAGAATAATGTTAATTTGGTGCAGGACCAGAACATGTGACCTAGTAAGGCTGGGACTTGGTTACAACGTTCGCAGGTTGGATCATGCCCTGGGAACATTTTGGAGAGTTTTAGTCGAGACAGATGTGCTCGATATTTAATTTTAAGTTGTATAATTGTATGCTTTGCGCATATGGAGCTCGAGTGAATTCTCTGCATTGCTACTTTCCACTCCTTTTCTGATATATTAATTGAAAGATCTTTTTCCCAGTGTCCTCTTGGATCTTTAAAAGGGAGGGATTGTAAAATGATTTTATATATTGTAGAGATGGAGTCTAAATCCTTGAGATTGAGCAATATTTTTTCCAGCATGGATGAGGGTGCAAGATGAGGAAAATCTGGAAGGTTTTGTTTAACAAAGTTTCTGATTTGAAGATAGTGAAAGAAATGTGTAGCTGGAATGTTAAATTTGGAATGTAATTGCTCATAGGATGCAAAGACGTTGTCTATATAAAGATCTCTAAGCAAGTTAATTCCAAATTTTTTCCAAATATTAAAAACTGCATATGTTTGTGAGGGTTGAAAGAGGTGGTTCTCTTGCAGGGGTGCCACAGATAGAAGCTTCTCCGTCTT
The DNA here is from genome assembly GCA_026402145.1 of Polypterus bichir lapradei. Taxonomy (NCBI): domain Eukaryota; kingdom Metazoa; phylum Chordata; class Cladistia; order Polypteriformes; family Polypteridae; genus Polypterus; species Polypterus bichir. The sequence continues at coordinate 49,774,787 of JANRMT010062814.1, forward strand.
AAAATGCTTTCTACATTGGTTCTAAATTTGTATTCACCACAGCCATGTCCATCCTTTTCGCAAATCCACTATACTCTGACCTTCATTCCTCTTCTTCTACCCATCACCTCCTCGTCTCTTCTGTTCCCTTCACCAACATGTCTATTGAAATCTGCTCCAATCACCACTTTCTGTACTTTGGGTACACTGTTCACCACTTCATTCACTTCACTCCAAAAAGTATCTTTCTCATCCATCGCACACCCAACTTGCAGGGCATATGCACTAACAACATTCATTATCACACCTTCAGTTTCCAGCTTCTCTGTCATCACTCTGTCTGGCACTCTTTTCACCTCCAAAACACTCTTGACATATAGATGCATCAGATACTAATTTTAATTATCTTCAGCACCCACTGACCATGAGAGTCTATGCAATCTGATCCTGTGTCTTACTAGCATTACAAAATGATTGAGTAGTGATGTCATCAAGCTAAATAAGGAAAAAAAATGAAGTTGGCAGAATGAAAAAAGTGAGGGTCTTAGAATAAACCTGATCATACGTCTTTAGAAATCAATCCAGAAGTAAAGAATTAGGAGTTATTATGGATTTAAATATCACACATATTCAAATAATATTACTAAGATTGCATGTTTTCATTTCAGAAACATTACAAAAGTTAGACTTTTTCTAACTTCTTAAGATGCTGAAAAATAAACTCACACAATATTACTGTGATACACTCCTAACAGGACTATCTATGACAGACAGCAATCTGTTGTAGTTTGTTCAAAATTCAGCAACATGAAGCTTGAGGAACCTATCTAAATGTATTTAAAATAAAAAACCTAAAATATCCCAATAACACAAGGATTCAGGCACCTTACTGAGTTCTTTGATGAAGCACCTTCAACAATGATTACAACCTGGAGTCTTCATGGGTATGACCCAACAGACTTTGCACAACTGGACTTAGGGATTTTTTGCCACCGTTCTCTGCAGATCCTCTGAAGCTCTTTCAGGTTGGATGGAGACCATCATTGGACAACTACTTTAGCGTCACTCCAGAGCTGATTGATTGGGTTTAAGGCTGGGCTCAAGGACATTCCCAGAGTTATCCCTAGGCCACTCCTGTGTTGTCTTTTCTTTGTGCTTATGGTCATTGTCCTGTAGGAAGGTTACTCTTCAGCTCAGCCCAGTTTGAGGTCCTTAGCACTCTGGAGCGGTTTCCTTTAAAGATAGCTCCATACTTTGTGCAATTCAGATTTCCTTCAATCCTGCCTAGTCTCCAGATCCCTGCTTCTGAAAAACAACCCCAAAGCATCATGCTGCCACCACCAGGCTTCACTGTTGGAATGATATTCTACAGGTGATGAGTGGTGCCTGGTATCCTCAAACATTACACTAAGCTTGGTTTCATTAGACCAAAAAAGTTTTTTAAATGTTTTTACTGAGGACAGGCTTCTGTCTGGCCACACTGTCACAAAGCCTGGATGCTGCAATGATGGTTGTTCTTCTGGAAGTGTGTCTATCAGGTTCTTGGTTAGTTCACTTACCATGGGTCTTCACGCAGTTTGGCCAGGCTGCTGCTTCTAGAAAGAGTCATAGATGTTCCAAACTTTTTCCATTTAACAATTATGATGGTAACTGTACTCTTGCGACTCTTCAATGATGATGGAATTTTTGTTGCCTTCGCCAGATCTGCAAACACATTCTTGTCTCTAAGCACTACAGGCAATTCATTTGACCTCATGGCTTGTTTTATACTTTAAAAAACATTTTCAACTTTGAGATCTTTGCTAAACATGTCCAAGCAATTGAGATGACCACAGGTGGGCTCCAAAGAGGGGGTAGAAACATCACAATGATGATCAATAGAATAGAATGCACCAGAACCAGGTTGCACGTGTCAGAGCAAAGAGTCTGATGATGTGGGGAAAATTAATTAAAAAGTTTTAGCAAAATGCTGAAAGATAGAAAAATGTAAAATAAGATAAATGGGTCTGAATACTTTCTGAATCGTCTGATTGTCAGGTTGATACCATGAGATATTGTCAAAAAAACCTCCTAAAAGCCAAAATTTTTAAAAAACATTTTTCATATTTTATGTTTTTGCACTAGCTCTAATAGATTATAATTTGAACAGAAAAGTCACATACTTTAAAGATCTGTAATATTTACTGAAATCTTCTATTTTTTGTTTTCCTATTTTCTGTAGTGACATTTTGTGCCAATACCATCTGATCAAAGTCTCAGTATCTACCTGTGATATTTTAAGGAGTGCAAATGCTCCAACAACATCTAATCTTCTTGGGTGGTGCATCAAAAATATCATGAACTACATTCACACTTTTATAATTGGTAGAGCGCAAAGTCAAGGCTGTGTGATCTTTGGCTCTGGAACCCTTGCACAATTATTTTCTCTAGTACCTCACCATAATTTTCCTTTCATCCCTTGCCAACTGACCAAAGCATTAGACTTATCATTATAAACATTAGATACTTGTTGAGTTTAGCTAATAGTAACTTAATTCATGCTTAAGTACTCTAACATTTCTTTCACTTATTTATCTGCATTGTGTATGTTTCTATTTCTCTTGTATTATTGTTATACTTTATTTATCTTTATTTTCTATTTATAAATGTAATTTTATCTGTTATATCTTACAAAGTATTTTGAGCTATACATTTGGAATGAAAATGTACTATATAAATAAATAATGTTACTGAAACAGAACTTTTCTCACAGGAAAAGCCACAAAAATACTTTTGTCATTTGACCAGTCCTTGTTGTTCTTTTTCCCTAGCTAGTGATGGGGCAGGGTTTCCTCTGTGGATCATACACTTCTGTGGGTGCTGCAATGGTTTGAATTTCAATCAGGACATTTCTCCATGCTGGGCGGTCCAAGACAATAGCTTTGGTATCCTGGAGCCTTAGTCAACAGTTCTTCAGATCCTCCTTGATTTGTTTTTTACAAGTCTATTTGTCCAGTTCTGGTACATTCAGTAGATGTGTCCAAACCACCATAGTCGCCTATGTCCGACCTCCATGTCTACCATCGGTTGACTATTGCACCTCTTCAGTATGATCTTATTTCGAAGTTGATCTCAAAGAGTGACATCCAGGATCTGACATAGGCAATACTTTTGGAAGACTTTAAGTTTATTCTGTTCAGACTTGAGCACAGTCCACGTTTCAGATCCGTACAGAAGAATCAGCAGGATCAAAGATGGATTTTGGTCTTGATACAGATGTTTTTTTCCATAGGCATCACTTTAACAAAATCCTAATAAGAAGATACCATTATAAGCTGATTTTCTCAAACTTTTTTCTTTTTTCTTCTTAAAAAATGCTCAATACTATAGCATTGTAAAGTTAAATGATCTATAAAGCCAGTTTGGATTGTATATTTTCAACCATTGTGTTCTTTGTCAAAATGGCAGCTTATAAAATGTAAAGACTGAATTAGACTCTTGTTTATGATTATACAGGAATTTACGTTTTGGATAGTTAATGTTTTTAATTAATCACCTTCAATCACAGAGACAGGCAGGCAATGGTATGTTTGAAAGTTCTACAAACTTATCTCAATGACTAGTGATCTAATGTGCCCTGAGGAAGGGGACTATTCAGTAGATCCACTGATCTTTCAGATCAAGAGGAGCCGTTTGAGGTGGTTTGTACGTCTTCAGGAGATGTTAATAAGATAATACCCAGAAGCAGATCTAATGGAGAGATTACAACTTCCAAATGGCATGGATGTGTCAGACAGATATAAGGGAATTATCCCTCGGTTTATGGAGGTCTTGTCTGAGCTTCTAAAACCCTTACCTTTAAGGAATTAAAAAAAAGGGATGAAATGAAAGGAATTTCCATATTAGCTAATGATCATAATATAATATTGTTATTAAAAGAAATACAACAAGAATGTCAGAATAAATTCAGATTTTCTGTATCAGTTTTTCAGGTTTTCTTTCATTTTAAAAACGGAATTGCTCTAACAAAGAGCTAGCTTGCACACTCACATACAGTTCATTCTCCTGGGAATACAAGAGCATACAGAAAAAGAAAAATATGAATAGAAATATGGAAATAACCTGTTAAAGGCAGACCTGGGAGAATTTTATTTTTCATTTTTACGTTCAGCTCTTGGGTCCTCATCAAAAGTCAGTATTGAATATATGCTTCTGAAAGTGTGTTTGTCTAAGAAATCCAATCCATTTCTTGAAAACCTACCCATCTTTTGAAAATAAAATGAATAAAAACACAAAGCACAATGAATGTCTTAGCATTCGCTCATGTTTCTTTTCTATTCATTGTTTGGCCAGCTTTGTAGCTATAATATAAAAGTAAGCCTTCTTCCTCCCTTTTATTATTGCACGGGAAATGCTGAAAGACTGAATTTAAATCATTAAATGATACAAGGCTTGGGGATTTAATCCATTTGCAGTGCATTTGCTAGATTTTTTTAAAGTTCATCAAAGTACATTAATTTTAGATCTAGTTGAAAGTACCTAGACACAAAGTGAATGGGGTGTTCGATATTTCAGATCCACTGTTCATGCACTGCAAGCCTTCAAATTTTACTAATATTTCCCATCATAGAGAAGTGCTACACCTTAATGCACTTTGAGGGTCAGACTGACTGAAAGTTGTATCTAAACTTCTTTAACATCTGTATTACTTATATGCACTTCATTTAATAATGTAAATAAACTAGGTGTTCAGTGTTTGAGAGACAAGAATATGCTGCCTATTAACACTGCTGATCAAAACTTTAGAACACCCCCATTTTTCCATTTTTAATGAAATTTAAGCAGTTCACATACAGTAAATCAGTGGCTCCCAGGTTCACTCCTGGAGCATCACTGTAACTGCAGGTTTTCATGCCAACCAGTTCATAATCAATCAGTCATTTTACCTTGAATTGATCTCACTTTTAAATTAGCTAGTGTTTTATTTTTCTTCTCCTATTCTGCACTGAAAACACACAGTTGTGTGAGATTTACATTTATAATAAATTAAGAAACATCTGAATTTTGCCATAGCACTTACTCTCTTGTCAATAATGACAATTAATAATAATGAAGTGTACACCAGGACAGACAACATAGAATGGTCAAATGCTGCAGCTACTTCGCTACTTCAGAATCAAACCCACTAGTGTGCTCATTAGCAAATAATAGCTGCGACACCTGGAATACTGGAATGAAAATCATGATAAGCATGGTGAAAATTTTTAAAAATAAAGATAAAAAACCTTAAAGTCTCTCTGTGACACATAAATGAATGCTTACAAATAAAAAAATTGAAATCCAGTTTTGTCTTTTTTGTAAACACACAATCTGGAAAAAAACAGCTTGTTTAATTAACTTAGGAGTGTGAGATAATAATTTAAAGGTAATAATAGTTAAGCATTTTGACTTGCAGTGCACACTGAAATGTACAAGCATTTATTTTAAGAAATGTCACAAAGAAGAACTACTGAAATGGTACACAAATCACACAAAAGATGAAGTATGTACCAGGGGAAGGTTGATGTCATATACAGAATGTACTCAGAGATCAGGGGGGTATTTTTCGTACGTGGATTACTCATTTAGCCGGATGTAATTGTTGACGATTTGGCATGATCCTGGATCTGTCGGGTTTTCGAAACTCTTGCTGGATGTGTTGTCATAGCAGCACATCCAAATCCTCAAACCTGCTATTGTTCTATGTAAACAAGAATTAGCTCACACACTTAATCAGTTTCCGTGCATGGAATTCATTCAGTCATGGCTTCACCGTTCATGAATGAGCAACCAATTGATATCGGTGCACAAATTATAAGAAGAGAATTTTATATAGAGAGGGTTTTGCGCGATCAGCAAGATCCTTTATTGCTCCCAGAGGAAATTCTTTTCGAAAGATACCACTTTAGCCGAGGGGGAATATTGTACCTCAAAGATTTATTAGCACCTTATATTCGAAGTCAAGCTAGGCGAAGTTGGGGCTCTCACAACCACACAGACTGTATGCATTGCTTGGAGTTTTTTTGCAAACGGCACTTTTTTATATACTGTAGGCGTTGCGGAAAATCCATCTAAAAGTGCAGTTTGCCAGGCAATTCCTAAAGTCTGTTTGGCTCCGAAATATTTCCTTCATAGTGTTTCCTGGACACCTGCGTGTGCAGACAATAAACGTTTCATGCCATTGCAGGTAGGTAATACACAGGCAAAAACACCCACAGTTCCATAAAGAATCTCACAATCAGCCTAACATTCTCATTACCCAGGATTTCCAAATGTGATTGGGGCACATGGGACTGATCAGAATGGAGTCTGATCAAACTTTTTTTGGAAAATGTATCTCTCCTCCTGATGAATAATCAGACACATTGTCTTCATCAGATATTTGACCTTCGTCAATATCTCATTGGTCAGACACAAGTTTTAGGGATATGACATTCCCTGCAACTGACCCAACAAAAAAAAAGAGGGCTATATGGAACATACCTATGGCACACATTGATGACAAATATATGCAATGACCATCCTTTACCTGAAATGAAGTGACCACTGCATCCTGCCACTGGTTCTGAGGAGGAGCTTCCCCCTGGAATGCCCTCAGAAACAGGGCGATCGGCATTTTGCTGGAGAGCCAACTCTTCTGCAGGGGTTAGGTCTGGACCGCGTGGCCATCCACCTGTTTTTTGCCTGTCTGAATTCTTATTAGGTTTAAAATTAATTTTTTTATATTATATATGATTCTTTATGTCAACAATTCTTTAAATAGTTATATACCAATATTTACCAGTTTGAAGTATATTCTTGTACTTCACTTTAACCTGTTCCCATGTTCTCCTTGTGCTCACGTTTGATCTGGAATTATTTCATATTAAATAATAATTAATCTGAGACATAGGAAATGAAACACTGCATTCAGTAAGTACAATACACACTACTTAGCGTTTAATCTGTAGGCCACTTTTTGCCAGCTGTCTTTTCTGGTTTGGGCTGCTTTTGCAGTGTTACCCCTTATGCATATTAAATCTTGAAATTCTTCATATTCTTCGAGTAAAAGGTCCTGCTCCGCTTGTGTGAAAACGTATTGTTCCTGCCTTGCACGCTGTATATTTGCTGAGGCTGGTGCGACACTGGAAGGATAGATGGATAGAATAATTAAACACGTACTATGAAGATATTTCAATGTTCCTTAAAAGTTTTGAAGAATCATTTTTGTAAGCTTACAGATGGCTTAACATCTATTACAGAGCTGATTGTGTGGCAATTGGGTATTTGGGGAAAGAAAAGTAACGACAGGAATTGGAGGTTTGAAAGAGACAGTACTGCTACAATAAATTATTTCATCGAAGGTCGCGCATGGCGCAACAGCATCTTGTGTGAGACATGAACAATCACTGCGCCATCGTGTTCCCATGTTTAATAACATGCTTTCATTCCAATTATCATGAAAATGATATCATGTATACATCTCAGTATTTTAATTTTTCAGAGAGCTGTAATATCACGAATGTAATGGATTCTGTGTCCTGTCGGAGAAAGAAATGAAGCACGTAGTGATTCACACACATAGAGCACATTGAAGATTAAATACAAAACAAAGCATTTAACATGCTACTTTAGTTACGATAGGATTTGAGAAACTAGTAAATTAAATGAATTTAAGATGAAGTTTATGATGTTCTAATTTAATGACAAAATAAACTACGTGATTAAAGTGGAAATTTCAAGATTAAAGTTGACATGTCGTGCTTTTTTCCCACTGTATGCCTATTTTTTTTTGTCTGTACCCTAATAAGCTCAGACGGTAGGCTACAACTCGCCTTTTCATGGCGACTTTGATATGTGACTTCTTTTTTATTTTGGCAGTGTGTGACTTTGTGAACTTGAGCTTTCGATTTTCCCCGACACGCTATGTCACATGATCAACTTCCTTTTGTTGTTTATTCCACTGTTTAAATCAACAAATAGTATGTTTTTCCTTTGCCTCCACTTGGTATTCGCTGAAATTCTTATTTTTTCCCCCATGTTTTTCCCATTGTCTTTTCACAGAATGCTGAGCTTAAGGGCTATTTATATTGATTTGCATATTCAAAGAGGCGTAATTCTGGGAGGAGTTTGGGCGGGACAGCATGCGCGTGCACGAGCATTACTATTCATGCTGACCGGGATTTATGGAGCGGAAGAACGCAGAAGTTGGAGTACGCACAGATTCCTGCATCTGGATTTTTCTGTGTGTAAGCACATTTCGACTTTTGTGCTTACATCATGTTATAGTGCGAATTCTACGCACGGCGTTATGCATGAGGCCCCTGGCATGTTCTTGATCTATTCTGGAAATTTGTCTGATTAGTTCTGGTACCTACTTGGTTGACCAATTTATTTTTGTAGGTAAGTTACGAGATAATCTGGCCTCTTAAGAAAGCCTTCAGATTTTCCCAGAGTATTCCTGCAGAAACCTCCAAGGTTGTATTTGTCTCTAAAAAAATTGATTTGCCTGGATATAAATTCTGTACAGTGTTTGTCTGCTAATAAAAGTGGGTTAAGACGCCATCTGCGAGCTAAGTATGTGGGGATAGTGATTTTAGCTCCAGGATCAGAGGAGTGTGGTCGGAGATAACAATAGCATTGTACTTACAAGAATTAATCGTAGGCAAGAAATTATTATCTATAAAAAAAAAAACAATCCTTGAGTAGCAGTGATGCACTGGTGAGTACAAGGAATATACTCGAGTGTGGGTTTAGAAATCTCCAGGGGTCTGATAAGTTTTGATCTGTTACAAACCTGTGCAATTGTTTTTGCAGTGTTAGACGTCATCACCCCTGTGCCAGGAGACCTGTCTAGGTCTGTATTTAAAACACAATTAATGTCCCCAGCCATTATAATTTTATGAATGTTTACATTAGGAATGTAAGCAAATATGTTTTGGATGAAGTTCCTATCATCTATATTGTGGGCATAGATATTTATCAAAATCACTTTACAGTTAAATAAATTACCTATGACAATCACATATCTCCCTTCAGGATCAGATATTACATCTGTTACTACAAAAGTTATTGTTCTATGTACAATAATTCCCACACCTCTACTTTTTTTTGTAAAGCTTTAATTGAATATTTGGCCAGTCCAGTCTCTGTGCAGCTGAAACTGATCCTTGCTTAATAAGTGGGTTTCCTGTAAAAATACTATTTTAGTTTTTAGACCTGTTAGGTGAGAGAGTACTTTCTCTTTAATTCGTGGTTCAGCCCTTTAACATTCCAGCTCACAAAGTTAACTGGTCATGAATATATTGCTTGTGAACTTTTGCTGTCATTTTGTAGTCTTAACTTAAAATACGACCGCTTTGACCTTAATTTCCAGTTTTCCCAGGAGTTATTAATGTTACATTAAATGTTAAAAGGATAGATTAGAAATAGCTTAACCCCCTCCCCCCACCCACGTGAGGCTAGACCACACTTCACAAAGACAGAGTCTTCTGATATACCTAGAGACAGAACACATCCAAAACAAAACAAGCCATCCAGCAGTGGCGTATAATGATCAAAATAGAGATATCAATTGACAATACAGTCCAAATACTATAAGCATAACCATAACATTTTAAACTGTCTTGAAAGAATAAACCCAGGAAATGATGTTAAACAGCAGCCCTGGATAAGTATAGTAAGCCCTAATGCAATAAACCAAGGGTATGATGTTAAATATAAAAAAAAGTACACATACTTACATATTCATACATACATACATTTACACATATAATTATAATTAAAACATAAAAAAAAGTGGCTGAGAAGTAAATAGGATGTATAATTATGGTACCAGTATCATTGCAGGAGGATCAAACAGCCTGTAAGAGCTTCTTTGCTATGCCAGGACAGAGTGCAACCCACAATCGTGTTTCAAAAAAAAGTGTCGGGATCCGTTTTTTTAGCTCTTTTTTCTGTTTCCTCCGTACAAGTAAAAATGTGGAGCTTGCCTTGAATTTCCACTTTCAGTTTGGAAGGATACAAGAGGCTGTATCTGATCTTGGCTTTCCGTAAGTGCTGCTTAATGTTGTAAAATGCTGCACGTTTAGAAGCTGTTGAGGGTGAGAAATCTGGGAAAATACGAATGTGGTTATTTTCAAATATAATCTCATGATTCTGTTTCCTGTTTTTTTCAAAATGCACGACGAGAGTCCTAAGTTTAGAGGAATTTGATCCCCGTATGCAGTAAGCTGCTGCTATCTCGTTGTCTGATTTGAAGTCCTCTCCAATTACTTTAGAGAATAGTTCAGCTACGAATTTTACTGCCCTTGGACTTTCACAATTCTCAGGGAGATCTTAGATTCTAATATTATTCCTTCTGTACCCATCTTCCAGTGCAGCAAGTCTGTCTCCAAGTACTTTGCATTCGGAATTTGCAGCCATTGCTTTTCCGTCAGTGGTAGATGTCAGTTGATCAGCTGTTTCAATATGAGTCGTGAATGTTTGCTTAACGTCTTCCAACTGAGCGTCAAGTGCTTTAAGCTTACTCTCAAACTTAGATACGGGACTCTCAAACTTAAATGCATTTTCCTGTATTTGTTCCTCAATTTTTTCTAGTACAGTATACCTTTAAAGAAAGCCTCAAAGCAATTATTTAAATGTTTTTCTTGGTCCTTAATATCCTGAAGCAGTTTTTTATTTGCCTTGTGTATGTCCTTTATTTCTTTCCTTATATCATTTATTTATTTCTTTATATCTTTCTTGAGCTCCTTTATGTCTTGAGCAGTAATGGTGGCCATTGAGGAGATCACTACCTTCAGCTTGGACAGCTCGTTCCGGCCTTCCCTGTGTTCCGCGAATGATGTCGATGATTCCGGCTCATGAGGAGTGGTTGACAACGCGGAAGGTAAGGCCATTTTCAGTTTCAATGAATCTTCTGGAATCGACGAGCTATCCTGGCCCAATTTGCTTGTACAATCACTCCCACTTTTGCTCTCAACTAGAGACGATACAGTAGTGTCAGGTCCCAGAAAATCAGTGCTTTCACCTATCTGTTCCAGGTCAGTTTATGAACGGCTGTACCTTGAACATGGACTTGATGCTTGTCTAGGCTTGAATCAAGCTTTAGCTGTCTTTTTTTTTTTTTTCTTCTCTGAACCCTATTTCTGTCGGTCATGTTAATTTTACTGTAATTGAGCCTCCTCAGGTTGAGTAAATACAGGATACCTCGGGATGATAAAATAACACCAGTGCTAATGGAGTTCTGCTTCTCCCGTAAGGGACAAGACCAACTACTTTATAATCTTTTTCATTCAACTTGTGGAACCCCTCAAAGTTTACTGAGACCCCCTAGTGAGTCACAGCAACCGGCTGAGAACCTCTTCTCTAACTTATTGGCTTATTGGGGACTTCTAATGTACTTCCCCACTAACTTCTGTTGAAATCAGTGCCCTGGTGTCATGATTCGTTTGTCATGAAAAACACTGCAGAGCTGTTTTTCATTTCCTCAAAACCTTAACAACAACAGCATTTATTTATATAGCATGTTTTCATACAAATGATGTAGCCCAAAGTGCTTTATAAGATGAAGAAAGAAAAAAATATAAAGATAAAATTAGGCAATACTAATTAACAAAGAATAAAGTAAGGTCCAATGGCCAGGAGGACAAATAAAAACCTCCAGAGAGCTGGAGAAAAAAAAACACTAAATCTGCAGGGGTTCCAATGCCACAAAACCACCCAGTCCCCACTGGGCAAAAAGCTTAAAGGGAAAAGCTTATGGGACAATAAGAAGTGAGCTGGAAGGTCCTTCTGCAGACTTTGAGCAGTACAAAGCTTGCCGTAATCCACCACAACCATATATAACAGAAAAATGTGAGGTAATAAGAGAGCAACAGACAAGTTGGGGGCATAAGCATAGACAATAATAACTGAAAATAAATAGCCTAGAAATACACAAATACTGCATCAAGCAGTTGAAAGATACAATTGAGGAACATTTTACAAAGCACTTGCTCAAATCAGCTGTTTTCAACTGCTGCTATTATCAAATTCAGTATTAACTCTTTCAGGGCTGATGTCAACTTTTGTCGAAATTCAGAGGTAGAGGACGGTAATCAGCTGTAATCTGCAACAAAACTCACCCTTATATTTATGTTTGACTCTCTTTGCTAGAAGGAAAGTTAAGTAGCTTTGTTGATTTAACCTCAACTCCCTGCATGAGTAGCGAAGAACAAAGAACCTCTAAAATGGCATCGACATCTGACGAGAGACTAAATACTCCATGGACGTTTCACATATTATCACTGAATCGGACTCTGACTTGTCGGACTTAGAATTTGATGCAAGTGATCAGGAGATGGACATCAAAAATGAAAGTGAGGTTCCAGCATCAGCTGATCAGTCCCCAGTTGATCGTTTGTGTAGCTGATACACCTACAGCAGCATTCGCCTGGGAGGACCACCACTTATGATGACAAGAAATACAACCCGTATTGTGTCACACTGTGACTGCCACCACTGCCCACCGTCTGTGTGAAGACAGCCAGGCAGCTGGCCCACTGTGCATTCCTGCTGGCCATCGAGGTGCCATGCACCAACAGCAGCCACAGCATGTAGCAACAGACATTTTATGTTGAAATTATTGCTTTGTGTGCTTTTCAAAAAACCGAGTTTTTTCGAAAAAATATTCAGCTCTCAAAGAGTTAATGGGGGAGTGCTGTGGATCACATGCACAGGAAAGCTTGCAGAGCTCACATTACAGGACTCACAGACAGCCCAATTGGAAAAGCTACTGCAGTAATCCAAGCTAAAAGAGGAAGCAGCAAGCAAGTACCAGCAGCACATAATGATTAACACTAAATAAATAATTACATCAATAAAAGAAAGAAAAGCAATTGACTAATACTGCCAACAATATATCTTCAAATTGAAAGTAATCAGCTTCAACATTCCCACTATTGCCCAAAAGCAATATTTTAATCTTGGCTCTGGCAAGATGGGGTGACCCGTCCTTCTGCCGGAGCCTATTCATCTAAATTCAGGACCTTTTGAAGTTTTTAACTTGTTTTACAGAGACACTTGCTGGTGGGAATGTGGTTGTCTACCTGCCATGTATTTACAATGCAAACATTAGGAATTAAGTGTTGTCACACAAGTGTGAGTAGGAGGAAGCTGAGTGGACCAAGTGAAGGTAATTACCTGCCAGGCCAGGATGTGGCAGGGTGCACTAAACTTACTTCTGTTTTCTCTGCAGGCCAGATACGGGAAAACCTACCTGATTTATCATCAACAAAGTCACTTACAGTCCCGATGCCATGAAAGGCGTCACTTCCAGTTCTAGTGCCACGAAAGACATCACTTCCAGTTCCAGCCACAGATGATGTCACTTCCGGCCTTTAAAGCCACGCCATCTTATCACTGCTTGATCAGTTCAGTTTTGGAACTCAATGAGAGTACATCTCATCATATTTCTATACCCTTTTGGATCCAGGGACAATATACGGTTGGCTGCCCCAAACCTTTTTCATGTGTTGAGACTGATTCTTTTATACTGCATACATGGAACCTCAAGTTGGTTAGTTATAGCTGTCATACTTGTTGATTAAATACATTTTTACACTTAATTTAGAGAACCTAAATATTATAATTGATCTTGATTTACTTCGAAACTGAGGGCTGCAAGTTTATAATTAGTCCAGAGTAAGGATATTAATAATTTAGTATAATTTATGAGTGAATGATTTATAAATACAGCATATATTATTCGTTCATTTTCTGAACCTACTGAATGCTATTGAGAGTCCTTAGTTAATGTGCTGCTAAGGATTCAAATACCTAAACAGAAAATGCATGTTTTTATTATTTATAAAATATTTAAATGCATTTAATTAATGGACCATAAACCTTTGTCACCCAAATAAATAAATATTTTCTTATATTTATTTTACATATCCTCTAAAAGTGCTAGATTATCAATAACACTATACATTCATGAAGTATAATATATTATTGATGTCAAATCTTAAAAAAAAAATGCTCCTTTGAATATATTGTCAAGTCCTGCTCTTAGATTCTGGCTAGTTGTGCAAAATGCCCCCCATTACATGTATCTTTTCATATGAGCTAACAGGAAGACAGAAAAAATGTCACCCTATATAGTAGTAACTTATTAAATTCAAATTTAAACTGAAGTCATCTGATTCTGTACAATCTCTCATTGGGTCCAGATCAAGGTTTTTTTTAAATTAGTTTTTATTTCTCTACTGTTTGTAACTGTCTTTTCATTTTCAGTCTGATTTTAATAACTTTTGATCATTTCTGTTTTAGTGTTTATTTCATTGAGTTTTAATTTTTAGCTAATCATTTCAGTTTTGTTTTTGTTTTGGTTAAAAAATGGCCACTTACATAGTGAAGCAATTGTGGACGTATGCAGATATTACCATATACCTCAATGAGGCTCATTTTGCTTCCAGCCCACTGCACAGAGAGTTATCATCCGAACATGTACAAATTTTTTTTTTAATATTGTTAAATATATCACTTCCGGAAAATGTGTTCATGAACTAAAATGGAACACACTAAGGCATGTCTGAGCTTCTGAATTCAAGATCTACATCCTCCTTCTTTCTCACTTAATTTAGACAAATGCTGCATTCTCTGCCTTCTAGTATCTCATAGAAAACTCCCATTTTGGTGCATGTGCACATATACAGAGCATGTCTCCCTCGAGGAGCTGCTGTGTTCACACATTGGTATGTCTAATTATTCCATCCTTGCTAGTGAGTTCATCTGAGGTGTTCTGAAAGACCTTACTCTACCCTTTGACTTACTTTCATTTTCTTTGCTATAGCAAGAAATAGGTTTTTTTTTTTTGTGTACATCATGAAACGCAGATAGTAAACTTCCATAGACACTAAGCAAACAGCTTTCAGTTTTTCAGTAATTTCTATTTTAAGATGTGAAATACATGAGAATGAAACAGAAATGCTTGTGGGAAGGAGCTGGACTACAAATGTATCTTATATCCAATACATGACTGACATCGTGTATGGAATAAATGAATTTTCCATTTTTTTATTTCAGTAGTCCACAGTCTTTTTCAGTCTTTTTCAGAATTGCACTTCCCTCGAGCTCTAAACCCTTTTTAGTATACGTTCGCAAAACTTGAAATGAGGTTATGTATCATTAACCTGAAGCTGGTGATTGATTTCTGACCACAGTCGACTGGGCTTTATACGGTATCTCAGAAACACTTTATTCAAGGTTCAGTAAGTTGTAAAAACACACTTTTCTCTTGTAATGTGAATTTTACATGAATCATATTGTCAGTCAGTTATATAGTTTATTCAGTGTTTGCTGGAAAGTGTAATTTCTGTTCTTGTTTCAACATTAAACTCTATTGTTTATTTAATATTTTTGAAAGCATAAACACATTTAAAGCGTGCAGGATACATTTGAGCATAGGATAAGAAGTACTCTTTATATTGTGCTACCAAAGTAAGAAGAATTTTCTGAGTTTCCATAAAAAAAGTATTTATCTTAACATCATCTCTGAAAGTGGTGTATGACTTACCAATGGTTCAATGTAACAGTGTCTTTAGAAGGAAAGCAAACTCTGTTTGATTGGTTGAGCACTTGAAGCTGGAACAATGAATTGCTTAAAAAGCATTGACAAAAATAAGCTATGTGCCTTAATGTATTTTGAAATGAATGGGAAATATGGGTAGTATTGGATCCTAACCTGGATAGGCTTTGGCTCTCCAGTGTTATGGTCTCAGGGAGATCGAAGTGGGAGATGGTAACAAATGGGACAGGCTGTAATCTGCCAGGGGGAGCTGCAGAGCCCTATAACAGACTTCTACCACACCTGGGAGTGATTCCAGATAATCTTGATGAGCCACCTGAAACAGGAACACTCCCAGGACCTATAAAAGGAGCCTTAGTCGCGAGGAAGTGGACAAGCTTGTGAAGAGGAGTGGAGGCAGAAGGACTGGTGAAGAGAAGGGACTGTATTGCTGTATGGACTGTGCTATACTTTGGGGGAGCGAAAAAGAAACGCTTCCCTGATTGTAAACAAAGGGTGTCTCGGCCTGTCTGTGTCGGGGTTAGGGTGGCTATACGCACCTCAGGCTTTACTGTGTCTAGCAATGAATATCACCTGCTTATACAACATGGCTGTTTGCATCAGAGTGATGCTACCATTACAACAATAAAATATACTGATGGGTACATACACAATCCATGCGACTGCAAAAATGGGAAACACGAATTCCAAATCTCAGATTAAAACACCCACAGCAGTGTATTGCAAAAGTCAGATTAAGAAAAGGATGACTAGATCATATTGATTCAGTATTAATATAACTCTTTACGCTAACCAAAGTCAGTGTGAAGGAAACTCGGAAGGGTCATGGCACCAGAGACCTGTAGGACGCACTCTATAGCTTCGTCTAATGCTAAGGGATGAGTTAAAATGTCAGAAACATGCAAATGAGTCAAAATACCAAAGAGAAGTCCAAAATACCAATCATCCAAAGTCCAAAACGCAGAAGCAAAATCCAAACTGGAAACAGAGGAAGCAAATAGGTCTTTTCCCATCTAATTTCATGTTCCCCTATCTGTCCCCTATCCGGATATTTCCAGATGACTCTGTCGTTGTGAATTTTCTTCAAGTTAAGGAGGACAGCCCTGAATGTATTGTTTATGAGATTGTTCAATGGTGTGATTGTTCCTTTTTTACACCTAAATGTCTCTGAGACAAAGAGATATGGCTGTAGATCGCAGGTGCTTCCCTCCTTCTTTTGTCTCAACTTTAATTGAAGTAGAGACAACGGAGATGACAGAGGGGACGATCATTGATAACAGGCTAAACACTGATCATAACACACAAGAAATTTGTAAGAAGGGGCAGACACTGCTTTTCTTTTTTAGGCAACTTCATGATTTAAATCCTAATGACACTTTTTTATAAGTCCTTTACTGAGTGTGATGTTACATTAGCTTTTATTTGTTAGTTTGGCAACCTCAACATTAAGAATATAAACCATTTTAACAACATTGTAAAAACTAGCAGTAAAATTACTGGTTTGCAGTAGACCTCTGTCACTGGACTATATTAAAAACAACTTAGAAAGAAGCTGAATCAATTCTACCAGATAGTTGCCCTCCCCTTTTCTCCAAATTTCAGCTGAACTCTTTTATTCCCAGAGCTATAAGCATTTTGAATCCTATTACTTGTAGGGATGTTGCTAAGTGCTGAATTTTGAATTATTATTTTGTGTACTGTTAAATTCATCTCTGTACAATTATTGAGTGTGTATACTCATGATAACACTGCTTGTCACCTATTGTGCCTTGGCTCATTTTCTTGTACCTGTGTAACAATGCCTTCCATTTTTTGTACTACCCTGCTGCAAGCAAATTTTCCCCTAGGACAATAAAGTCTACCTGTCTAACTTAACTGAAAACAATGCTTGCTTTGTTTCTGTAAAATGTCCAACACATGGATACAGTCCTTGCCATACTACCAATATGAAGTGAGTTACGAATAAGAAGAGTAACACTGATGTCCAATAACTTGCTTTGACAGGTGGCCATGGCCATTACCTGGCTGGGATGCCAACAGAATGGAAGGACCAGGGGAGAAAGCATCAATGAGGCAATACCTCCCCTGGGACGCTAGAAGACAGCCCTCTTGGGCGGCTGTGGCACCCTGAATTCCTGCAGGGCATGCTGGGAGCTGGAGTTTGGTGCAGTCTTGTTGGGTTCCGCGGGGGGAGTTGCAGAGTCCTATAATGGTCTTCTACCCCACCAGGGAATGATTCCAGGTAAACTTGATGAGCCACCTGGAACACTCCCAGGACCTATAAAAGGAGCCAGTCACCACCACTTAATGGCCTGAGTCGGGAGGAAGTGGAAGAAGTTTGTGAGGAGGAGTGGAGGCAGAAAGTCTGACAAACAGAAGGAACTGTGTTGCTGTATGGACTGTGCTGTACTGTGGGGGAGCGAAGAAGAAATTCTTCCCCAACTGTAAATAAACTGTGTGCTGTGTGTGAACTTGTGTCTCAGCCTGTCTGTGTCGGGATTAGGGCGGCTGTAGGGACCCTCAGGCCTCAGAATGTCTAGCAATAGATATCATCTGCATATACTGTACAACATGGCTGTTTGCATCACAGTGATGTTACCATTATAACAATAAAATATAACAACTGCAAAAATAGGAAATAAGAATCCTAAATCTCAGATGAAAACACCCACAGCATTATATTTCAAAAGTCAGATTAAGAAAAGGATGACTAGATCATACTGAGCTACATTTAGGAACAGAGAACTTCTTTCAAGACCTGCATGTGTAGTTAAAGGGCACCATAAACATCTAAAACGTGTCACTGAGAGGTGCATGAGTTTAGTTAAGCAAGCTCATTTCAGGTCACTTTGTCAGTCAGGTGAAGCTCTGAGCTTTTCTCAGGAGATATTTGATATTCATCATAGCTGCAGGTATAATACACAATAGTGTTCATTGTGGCATTATGTCATTTGGAGCTTTCTTTAAGTTAGTGTGGAATGTATTGTAGTAGTGTGATTTGTGTTTGCCTTGTGAATAATCGCAAGCCACTGTTAGCGTTGTTGTTTACACTGCTGAAATGATTAATTTTTGAATTTGCTCATATATTTATGATTACTCTGTGGGTTGTTTTTTGCTTTTCTGTCAGTGTTCGGTATTTTCACATGCAGCAGTACTGGTAATGATACGGTATATCTATTTATCAGTCTTCCTTCTTAAAAAAGTCAGCATATCGCCACACTTGTAATTTACAATCCTACAAGAGGTTTAATATAAACACAAAATAACAAGGCACAGTCTCCATTTCATTTTTCTTTCCATTCAACATAAAAATAAAGTCTCAGCCTCTGTATTTCACTATAAATCTTTAAAGTTATTCACAAGTCCCAACATGTAGTCATAGCTTGGTGTGACACGCTTATCCCTTACAGTAGGCAAATTATATCATTTGTTCAGATACTAACATTTTATTGAGGATATTATTTTACCAGCTTTAGGGGGTTTTGTGAAAGTGTGTGTACTGAGTATTTCTTTGCCAACATATTCCTATTAGTGTTGATATGAAATTAGCTAATGCACTGGCGATTGCACATTGAACATCAGCCATTGGAGGTTCTGGGTGAAGCAACACTCATTGTGCCCAAATTGTGTTTTACATGGAAATGGCAGTGGTAAAGTTGTTTAATCAAATAACACTTTTGAAAGCAACAGTTCATATCCTATTAATGACAAAGTTTATTGGGTCACTTAACAGATACAAGACAAATGTGTAATGTAAAGGAAATAGCCTTAACATAAAGTATTCACGTCCATTGAAGTTTTCATGTTTTATTGCTATGCAATATTAATTCACAGTGGATTTAATAAGGTGACTTTTCAGAGGCACAAAAAGTAATCCATAATATATCAACAGCAGGAGAATCTTTACATATGGAGTTTGTAATGCCATAGGTGCTGACAGAGGTGTTATGGGTGCTGTGCTCCTTGCTGGTGGAATGCAATTGATAGGAGGTGGACAGGGAAGAAAAACAGTGGTAGACAATCCTTGAACTTTATTTTCTAAACTTTGAATTTATCATGGCTTTATATTGTATGCAACTCATGTGAACAACCCCCCCTTTCCTTCATATGTTATCAAAAATATGTCCTATTGTAACACTCCCACTTTAGTGCAAAGATCATAAAGTGACCCCTGGAGAGGACAAGTACTGATTGGTGGAGAGTAGTGACACACCCTGTTCTAATGAATATTGTCAAAATGTGAAAAAATATGCTCAGCCCTCTTACTGAAATCAGCTAGTAAAGCCGTAGGTACAGTACATCCTGGTTTAAATTTCATTATAATGTGATTAACCTGTTGTTATATACTGTATAAGAAAGAATGAAACTTCATGGATTACGTGCAATGTCTGAAAAAATCCTTTTGGTTCTGCTTCAAATCACAACTTGGTATCAGCTTGATATTATATTGGATATTACAATATTTCATTCTGAGCTGATTAAAGTCTTTAACTTCACATACTGAAAATGCAGTTTATCTTAAATGCTAACTTGTGAATTGAGTCTTATTTTTAGTTTAAGTTTTAGTTAAAAATAAAACTTACATTTAAAAGGTTTAGACAGTGGATCGTAGTAAGCAGTGTTTAAAGTTCAGTGCATTTTCAATTTAATTAGTCTTTCAATCCTATAAATTAACTATACAATGGCAGTGCATCTGTCTTCTGTTTACTTCAAAGTGAAGAAACACAGGAGGAATTAGAGATGCAGAATCAAGAGACACTTGCAGATAAAGCGCCTCAGTATACTTCATCTACTGGTTTGATAACAACAATTGTGGAATTACTGCAATAAAGACAAGTGTATTTAGGCAAATTTACAGGAGTTGCAAGTTTATTTGCTAATCTAGCAGTATATAAATAAATATATATATATATATATATATATATATATATATATATATATATCTATTAAATAAAAAAAATTTTCGACAGGATCATCTCAGGGAAACACTTTGATGTCCCGCGAGACTACTTGCTTGACACGCCCTACTTACAAACAATTTCTCGGAGACACTTTAACGTCCTGGGAGACAAGGAAGTGAGACAAAAGGACAGCTGCTGTACAGGCTTTTAAATGATCGTCGTGCAGCACAACATGCAGAACACGCAGCATGGTGGCAGCAGCTGATTCGTCCACATCTCCTTAGTGTGCGTTCAGCCCCCCCCCTTCACAACGCAAGTGGCAGAGACGCAAAGAGGCGAGCGTGAAGCAAAGCCCCCCCCAGTATATATATATATACACAGTATATATATATGTACACAGTGTATATATATATATATATATATATATGTATATCTATACTAATAAACGGCAAAGCCCTCACTCACTCACTGACTGACTGACTGATGACTCATCACTAATTCTCCAACTTCCCGTGTAGGTAGAAGGCTGAAATTTGGCAGGCTCATTCCTTACAGCTTCCTTACAAAAGTTGGTCAGGTTTCATTTCGAAATTCTACGCGTAATGGTCATAACTGGAAGTTGTTTTTCTCCATTTACTGTAATGGAGTTCAGCTGGAGGGGCGGAGTTTCGTATGACATCATCACGCCTCTCACATAATCACGCATTACGTAGAAAGCCAGGAAGAGCTACAAAACGCGCTTTAGAAAACATGCATTATATAATTAAGAAGGCAGCGAAACAATTAGAAGCGAGCGAGTGACATATAAAACCATATTCAGCGGCTCACGTGAACTGACGCAGTGCGCAGACAAAAAGTAACAGTTCCAAAGAG
>JANRMT010062814.1:49802137-49831244 GCA_026402145.1 Polypterus bichir lapradei
ATGACAACAACACTCATATCAATGACAAAACAATTACATTAACAATCATGTTACGTTATTTTTAAAATATTTCCTTTTCTTTTTCATAACTTCTTTAACACACTACTTCTCCGCTGCGAAGCGCGGGTATTCTGCTA
This sequence comes from Polypterus bichir lapradei, assembly GCA_026402145.1. Taxonomy (NCBI): domain Eukaryota; kingdom Metazoa; phylum Chordata; class Cladistia; order Polypteriformes; family Polypteridae; genus Polypterus; species Polypterus bichir. The sequence goes on from JANRMT010062814.1 coordinate 49,802,275, forward strand.
GTACTGTATATATATAGCTACACATGCATGAAAGCCTCAAGGCTCTCTCAAAGGATTGCACTTTCACCCTGGGGCAACAAGGGATGCTATCATTAACCATCTTCTTGTTTCACCCATGGCTTCAAATGGCCAGACAAGGAAGATATATAGACAAGTTTGCGTCCATGTCACAAGTCCCACCTCTACCTGGCATAGCACTATATAAGAAGTGCATGCACCAGAATGGAACATCATTTGACCCAACCAAAGAAAGGAAAAACACTGTCGGTTCTGAGTGTCCTCCTATACATTTCAGTAGTAAATGATACCCACCAATTGACATTAATTTTCTGTTGAATTTTGGAACTCATTTTGATGTAAAAGATAACTGAACAGGGCTACATGATTCATACCCTATTGAGCATGTCCCTTACATGAATATATAGATATATTTATTTACTACATAATGAAGCACTAAGGTCTGTGTGTCTAGTCCCTCTGAGCAATCAGATTGGTCTGTTTGTCTTTGCATGACTATAGAGGAAGTGTGAGTGTGAGACACATGATGAGGAGTAAAGACATATGGGCATGCTGAGAGAGTCGCCTTCCAAAACAGTAAGTATAAAACTGGAGATTAAGTGAGAAAGGTGCCTTGAAAACAGAGAGTCTGAGAAGCAGGCTTTATGAGATTGCCTTTGAGAGAGGGAACGCCAGTGAAGAGACATTCACACATGCAAGTACAGAGGAAAGGCATAGACATAGGGCAAGAGATATAATAATTAAAAAATACTTTCTATTACCTGTTTGACAATAATTAACAAAAAGACTCTTTAATGTCAAACTTAAAACAAATCTCTATAGAGTGCTCTAAATTAATAACAAATAAAGCACACAAAATAATTGATAGCATCCCTTTGATATGGCAAACCTAAATCATCACTGGTGCAGTCAGTTGGTTTTAAAAGTCACATAATTAGTTCAGTTGGGATCTCCTGTCTGTAGTCAAGGGGCTATATTTGACTATAGTATCAATAGATCTGTATGCGGTGTCACACATATGCGAGTAGGAGGCAGCTAAAGGGCTTAAGTAATTGCAATTCTACACCAGACCAGGAGGCGGTGGAGTGTGCTGACTGTCTCTCTCAGTTCCTTACAGATGTCAGTTCCAGTCCCGGCGCTTGTGACGATGTCACTTCTGGTCTAGAAGATGTCACTGTCGGTCTCGTCAATGACATCACTTCCTCCACCGGCCTTTAAAACTGCCATCTTACCTTCACCTATTCAGTTCTGTTTGGGCTCAGTATTGTGAGCAACTCTGTTAAAACGTCAACTTTTTTCAGCCAGGGTATATTATACGGGTGGCTGCCTCAACCCTTTACAATGTCTGATGGTCGTTTTTCTGACAGCATAATCATGGCCTTGTCTACACAATGAAGACAAAAAGAACACTCCAAGCATCTCCCTGAAAATGGTGAATGAAAAACACAAATTGGGATGGAGACAAGAAAATTTGTAAATCACTGAATACCCCCTGGAATAAAGTTAATTCAGTCATTAAGGAATGGAAAGAGTAAGGCACAGCTATTGAGTCTAACTAGACCAGATAGACAAAAAGAAGACTAGTGAGGGAAGCTATCAAGAGACATATGAGAACTCTGAAAAAGTTACAGACTATTGTGGCTGAGAATGAAGAGACTGTGCAGACAACAACTGTTGCCTAGTTCCAGATTTATGGGAAAATGGCAAAAGAAAAAAAAAAAACAATGCACACAACATTTTGACTAGAGATTGCCAGAAGGAACATGGAAGACTCTGAAGTCAGGTGCTAGAAGGTTCTATGATCGGATGAGATCAAAATTGAACATTCTGGTCATCAAACTATAAACATCTTGTTTGGCTTAAGCCAAACACTGCGTGTTATCCAAAACACACCATCCTCAACACAAAGCATGGTGGCAACAGCATCATGCTGTTGGGATGCTCCTCTGCAGCAGGCCCTGGAAGGCTTGTGAGGTTAAAATGAATGCAAAATACAAGGAAATCTTCTAGGGAAACCTGGTGAACTTTGCAAGAAACTTGTGCCTTGGGAAAATATTTGTTATCTAGTAACACAATGACTACAAGTATAATGCCAGGGCTACAGAGGAATGGTTTAGAAACAATTTGAATAGTGTTAATGCCCTGGAGTTGCTGAGTCAGCATCCAGCTCTCAATTCAATTACACATAGCCACTGAATTTGTTAAAGGCTGTTCACTTGCAAACCCTTTGCAGCTTTGACAGAGTTTGAACAGTCTGTCAAAGAAGAATGGGGAATAATAGTGTTTAGATATACAAAGCTGATAGACAGAGACTTGTGACCTCGAGGGAATGGATGCTTATATCAATTGTTTTTTTCAATTTCTAATTAATTTAGATGACTTTGCAGAGATCTGTTTTTACTTTGACATTAGAAGAGTCTAATGAAGGGGGGTGAACACTTTTTATAGACACTGTGTGTATGTATATGTATACATACACATATAGTATTTGTTTTGTTGTAAATGAAAGAAAGGCTCACAGTCCTACTCTGCCACATTCAAATGCAGGGCAAATATGGAATCATCAATCATCTTAACTTACATAGTAATATTATTTCATTTCATAATTTAAAAGAACATGGAATAAGATGTACTGTAGTTGCTAGCACTTCTCAAGTCCTAAACCCAAGATAATGCCTACCTGTATATGGAGTATACACATTTTTCACATGCCTTCTTTTGAGTTTCTTTGGTATTCCTCCAACATTCCTGATATTTGAATTATTGGTTTAACTGGTTACTTAAAATTGAATTGAATGAGAGAGTGTAGGTGTGTATATAATTGTTTGTTGGGATGAAATGCATAATCTCCAGGCATAGACTCATTGCTGCGAAGATAGGCACTGGCACTGAAGTGATTTAAGCAGATTAGAAAATGAATGAATAACTATTAAACATAGGAGTAGTGTAGGAGCATATAATCACAATAATGGGTTCTAATTCTAATTTAGGTACTGTTTAGATCTTCATTTTCTTCCCATCTTTTTGTAGATTCTCTCTGGGTAACCCATTTCCCTCTGAGATCAAACAGATAGGCATGTTACATTTATAGGTGGCTTTAAATTAATGCATTGTTATTGAGAATACCTTGTGATGTACAGTGCATCCAGAAAGTATTCACAGCGCATCACTTTTTCCACATTTTGTTATGTTACAGCCTTATTCCAAAATGGATTAAATTCATTTTTTTCCTCAGAATTCTATACACAACACCCCATAATGACAACGTGAAAAAAGTTTACTTGATGTTTTTACAAATTTATTAAAAATAAAAAAGCTGAGAAATCACATGTACATAAGTATTCACAGCCTTTGCTCAATACTTTGTCGATGCACCTTTGGTAGCAATTACGGCCTCAAGTCTCTTTGAATATGATGCCACAAGCTTGGCACACCTATCCCTGGCCAGTTTCGCCCATTCCTCTTTGCAGCACCTCTCAAGCTCCATCAGGTTGGATGGGAAGCGTCTGTGCACAGCCATTTTAAGATCTCTCCAGAAATATTCAATCGGATTCAAGTCTGGGCTCTGGCTGGGCCACTCAAGGACATTCACAGAGTTGTCCTGAAGCCACTCCTTTGATATCTTGGCTGTGTGCTTAGGGTCGTTGTCCTGCTGAAAGATGAACCGTCGCCCCAGTCTGAGGTCAAGAGCGCTCTGGAGCAGGTTTTCATCCAGGATGTCTCTGTACATTACTGCAGTCATCTTTCCCTTTATCCTGACTAGTCTCCCAGTTCCTGCCGCTGAAAAACATCCCCACAGCATGATGCTGCCACCACCATGCTTCACTGTAGGCATGGTATTGGCCTGGTGATGAGCGGTGCCTGGTTTCCTCCAAACGTGACACCTGGCATTCACACCAAAGAGTTCAATCTTTGTCTCATCAGACCAGAGAATTTTGTTTCTCATGGTCTGAGAGTCCTTCAGGTGTCTTTTGGCAAACTCCAGGTGGGCTGCCATGTGCCTTTTACTAAGGAGTAGATTCCGCCTGGCCACTCTACCATAGGCCTGATTGGTGGATTGCTGCAGAGATGGTTGTCCTTCTGGAAGGTTTTCCTCTCTCCACAGAGGACCTTTGGAGCACTGACTGAGTGACCATCAGGTTCTTGGTCACCTCCCTGACTAAGGCCCTTCTCCCCCAAATCGCTCAGTTTTGATGGCCGGCCAGCTCTAGGAAGAGTCCTGGTGGTTTCGAACTTCTTCCACTTATGGATGATGGAGCCCACTCTGCTCATTGGGACCTTCAAAGCAGCAGAAATTTTTCTGTAACCTTCCCCAGATTTGAGCCTCGAGACAATCCCGTCTTGGAGGTCTTCAGGCAATTCCTTTGACTTCATGCTTGGTTTGTGCTCTGACATGAACTGTCAACTGTGGGGCCTTATATAGACAGGTGTGTGCCTTTCCAAATCATGTCCAATCAACTTAATTTACAACAGGTGGACTCCAATTAAGCTGCAGAAACATCTCAAGGATCAGGGGAAACAGGATGCACCTGAGCTCAGTTTTGAGCTTCATGGCAAAGGCTGTAAATACTTATGTACATGTGCTTTCTCAATATTTTTATTTTTAAAAAATTTGCAAAAACCTCAAGTAAACTTTTTTCACATTGTCATTATGGGGTGTTGTGTGTAGAATTCTGAGGAAAAAAATGAATTTAATCCATTTTGGAATAAGGCTGTAACATAACAAAATGTGGAAAAAGTGATGAGCTGTGAATACTTTCCGGATGCACTGTAATGGTGCCATTTAAAGCATTGGTTTTTGTATCCCCATAAAGTGGTAATAGGATAACCAGGTTTATATATATATTAATGAGAATATTATAGAAACATTTTTTTAAAGTTTTGTAATCTTTTTAGGACACATTCTTAAAAAGTGCCAATGTCATCGCCATTTCCATCTGTTTGTCTGTATCTGCCTGTAATATCTATGGTATCAGTGAACCAATCTTTCAAACAATTTTGTAGTTTTAAAAAGTTCCTAAAGTTTTAGAAGAGTTGAAAAGGTACAGTAATACTTGATTCTTTAGAGGAATAAGCTTTAAAGTGACTTTGAACTAAATATCGATTCAGGTCTGTGCACTGTTGCATTTGCCAGCTTGGATATGCTGGAATTTACATTTGATGGCTCACACATTTTGGAGGGGCACAGAAAGAGTTACAACAAACCTTTATTTGGCATTCATCAGATTCTTTCATTATTCATGCGGCTGCTGCACAAAAGGAAGAAGGAGACATTCATGTTATGGCAGATTGAAGAACCAGTTCTGTTTAGTGTGCAAGTTGGGATGCAGTGTGTTTGTTTTCAAACCATTCAGATGCTGCTTATACTGTAGATGTAAATATTCTGTTACTGAAATCAAGAGCGAAGTTTTATAAATTCAAATGAAGGATGTTTTGTAACCCTTTTTTGGTTAATATTATTTCTTATTTAGCTGTGTTTGTATTTTAAGGAAACTGGCAGTAATTGTTTTTGTGAAAACATATTTCTGCACTTGTATTGCTGATGACACTTTGATTTACTTATTGATGTTTTCATATATTGAAAGGTAGGGTCAACTCTTACACTTTGATTAGATGTACAATAATTAACAGCATTTTGACCAACTTGTCGACAGAGAAGTTATAAATAAGGTGAGTGGTTCATGTGCAGAGATATCTGTTCTTTGCTCTTGTGCATATCTATAATTGACTACTTTATCCACAACAATATGATTTAAATGTGACAGTGTGGGTCGGCTCAACACAACTGAGTCCCACCAGGAGCCTCTGGAACCCACCACCGCCAATAACATTTCCAAAGGATGAGCTTGGCAGATGAGGACACACACACAAAGCAAGGGGGTGGTGAAACAGTGCTCAGTTCTTTTATTAAAAACCAACTAAAACAAGTGTCCAAAAAGTGCAGTGTAAAATGTTCAATAAATAAATAAAAATAAGGTGTCTCTGTGGAGGTTAAAATCCAACCAAATAAATATTACTTTAAAAACCTGAGGTTAAAACCAACAGTGCAGGAAACTGTCTCTTGAAACACAAGCCCTGGTGCAGTCCATTAAAGTCACCATCTTATCCTTTATGGAGCTTGCAGCTGAGGATGCACCTACCTGACAGACACAGCCATCTTTCTCCTGTGGTCTACAGGTTCGGGTACCTGCTGCTTCGATGGCCCCACACTAGGGCTCTCGATCCGAGCCTAGGCTCGGGTCCTTCCCTCCCACGGACCAAGGAAAGGCACACCATCTGAGCCTCTGTTGCTGACTCTAGCTGCCTTCCCATGCTTACGCGGTCCGGCACTCCTCCTGGTCGCTCCCACTCCCTTAAATCGCTCAGCTGAAGCGAAGCATCACTGCAACTCCAAGTGTCGACTGCACACTTTCCTCCTGGAGATCTCCTCCTTCTGCCTGTCTGCCTCCTCACTCCTGCACCAGCTTTTTCCCTTTTTCTGCCTGCATCACACTCTCTTCTTTAACCTCTGTCACTCATGTACGAGTATGAGGACGTTGTATGAACCAAACGAATGTAATTCCACACCAGGCCATTGGGTGGCGGGGTACACTAAACCTTCTCCTATTATCGCTGCAGACCAGCTGTGGGAAACCGGTCTGACTCATCGCTGAAGATGTCACTTCTAGTTCCTACACCCAGGCTGACGTCACTTCTGGTTTCAGCGCCCAGGCTGACATCATTTCTGGTTCCAACGCCCAGGCTGACATCACTTCCAGTTCCGGCACCTACGATGACGCCAGAAGAAGGTCATGCTACATCACTTCCGGTTTTATCAGTTAAAACTGCCATCTTTCCAAACCTTAAACAGTTCATGTCTGGACTCCAACAGAGACACTTCTGTCTAAAACCAAACGTATTACGGTACTCCCATGGATAATATACGAGTGGCTGCCCCAAACCTCTTTAAGTGTGTCGAGTCTGATTTTTTCACACCTCCATTCTTTTCTCTTCCTCTTGTCTTTCTCTTCTCCCTCTAACACTCATGCTTCCCTTTTTAAAGCAGGATGAGGCGCAACTTCAGCAATCACATCTCCAGCGCTTATTTGGGTCACGGGCAATCCTGCACAAAGTGCAAGACTGTCTGCTCCCGCATCACGTGCTGGAGCCGCTCCTGACATGCTACTACGCCCCACCCAAAGATGCAATTGTCATTGTTAACTTATTTATTTTAAATCCTGCCCTGCGCCACAGATCATCACATTATATAATGGAATATTCTCCTTTGCAAACACAGGTGAAAAAACAGAATGCTGCTGTCTGTGGTAAAAATTAGTAAGCAGGAAGCATATCCTAAATAAACAATGCAGTTTAACCTAGATTTAAGGAATGAAAAAAAGGAATGAAAAGCTCCGTTTAAGAAACAGCTTCATGAATTAGCCCCTAATTACTGATTACTGAGCCCCTAATGGACTGATTTCTGCAAATGTTTTGCACTTTGTGGCCACCCATGGCTGGAATTCCCCATTCTTGACCAATGTGTTTGAAATGTTTGCTTCTCTCTGCCCTTCATCCCATTCTGAAAATAGTAATGCAAATGTGAAAACTGCACTGTTATTTCAAATGCTCAGTCAAGCTCTGTGACTATCCCTGTCCCTCCAATAAAACTCAAGAGTAACCTAACAATACTGTAATAGCTAACCTCAGAATTCTGTGAAAAGATACAATTCTAATTCCCAAAAATTCACTAAAAATTTATTTTAATAGGTGACATCACAAACCATCTAAACATCTATTTTCTGTTTTTATTTTTCTATAATTATACACTCTCAAAGTTCATACTGAATGTTCTGTGTCCTCCTGAATTTCCACATAATTCTCAGAACCCTAACCCTGACAGTCCTTGTCTTTCCAACCTTTTTAAATGATTAAATATTTTGTTAGCTGAATGGTACTTTGTTGACAATCCCTGCACGACAAACATGCAAAGAACAATTATTTGAAATCACGTTCTGTTGTGAGTGCGTAAAATAAACACATTTGATGAAGATGTCATGTCATTTTCCAGATGTTCAAGAGCTTATTAACTAACCTATTTCCTTCAGCTATTGCTTATTATAATAAAGACGGGAATACAGAAAATTTACATTATATTTATTATGTGTAAAGAGCTTTGACCAAAGCCAAAGGAGAACCTTGGTTATAGTGGTGGAAGGCTGCCATAGTGTAGACCCACAGAAAGGTGTTTGCTGGAGTTAGTGTATCACTTTTATAAATTCCAGGAGTCAGATTTATAAAGCTTGCACAAAAATTGGCCCTGAATGTTCCTGTGAATTCTTCCACACAAAACTTGGGATTTATAAAAGAAAACATGACAGGAAAACATGAGTAAACATAAACAACGTTTTGGAGAAAGTGAGAAATGACGACATCCTTGATAAAGTAGGGGAATGCAGCCAAACCAACTAAATAATAACTCATGCATAGAAATTATTGAAACTACCATGCTATAGTTATAATTTGTGCTGATGTGACAAACATTAAGCCTCAAAAGAGATTAATATAACACTTATACGCTATTGTAGTTGCCATTTAAAAGGGCCAGTGCTGTGTTTTTGCACTGAATAAGTTACTTGAGTTTTTTGTCAGTTTATAATGGCTACCTATTGTCACTTTTCAGGATTAGAAACCAAAGAAATGACTTTTGTCAATAATTTTATTAAGTAAAAACAAAGGTGTAATTCATTCTCTGCATACAGAAAGCTAAAAATCTCATGCCTTACAGCCTTTTCATAGCCTAATTGTTTGATACAACATGGCTTGTTTGGTACTGCTTGAACACTATGCAAATGGTCATATTTAAAGCCAACAAGCTTTTAGGGACCATCAGGATTTATTTGCCATTGATGAGCCAATGTAGGCTCCCAAGAGCCATTCTCTTAGAACTATGTGCTGAGTTGACCCAGCCTATACTTGTTCATATCCAGGATTTAACAACAGTTGGCTTTATGGCAACAGACACCGACCAGAGAAGACTGTCGACAGGTCAGGATTATCTCAGCTAAACATCAGCTCCTTCTCCTTTGCAGTGCTGAAAGCCATACACCAACTGATGAGGCTCTATATTCAGTTTCCATAATGTGTGGCTATACAGAATAACTTCTGGTTTCCCTAAAATAATAGATGACATTTTACAACAAGGGTTAGTTATGAGAATTAAGCTGCTTTTGTTAAGCATAAAGTTTCAATCCATTAACATACAAGTCATCATATGTCAAGATGAGACTAGCAAATGTCAGGATTGTTCTGCCATAATGCCATATGATAAGGCATCTCCAATTACAGAAGTCATTTACATATTTAAATCAGAAACCATAGGTATGCTTTTTCCTCCTCATATTGCCTGCACATTGTGCCAATGAGAAGTAATGTGCTTTGTCACTTGAAATCGCACCTTTTTTTTACTTTGAAGCATGGTGCAGCTGGTAGAGCTCATGGCATTGAAAGCAGCAGTAATGTTCTCATTCAATATATTTGCACTTGTTGGTGACAACCACCCTAACTCCTGCAAATGAAGGTTTTGCATGCCTGTTATTTAGCAACAAGAACTACTTGAGGCATCAAGTGGAAGGCTGCTTTAATAGCCAGTGAATGTCTGCAGCATTGGGATTACATATGTATGAGTCTGATTAGCATAGTCCATATATAGTCATTTGAGGGTGGCAACCAAGCAGGGTTTAAGGCACACGAATGCATGCACATTTACAAGATGACTTTATAAAAGGTTTTATAAATTTGATTTTTTTTGGAGAATGGATTTTTAAATTTTTTAGCATATATATACTTTACACTAGAGTCCATATAAAGTTTTATAAATGAGACATTAGATGTCTATTGATTCTCTGTATTACTACCAAATTAAAAATCTGAGCAAGCTGTAGTCTGACTGAATAAACTGGTAAAAGTATCCAAAAAACCTGATTTGTTTGTGGATATAGTTAAATAATACGCTCATTCTCTTCTATTCAGTAAAGTTTTTAGACTTGATTGACTCATTAAGTTTAGTAGGAGCAACAAACACAATCACAGTTCTCTGACTGATTAACAAAGATCATTTATTACATCAATTGCAATGTAGTCAGTATATATACTTAATATTTACGGGTTATATTGCACCTCTGAATTTGAAAAAAGGAAAAGGTCATATTGTGTACAGTGTAATTCTGTTGGTACTATTGGTGGAATTCCCCAACAAAAAGTAATTTACCTTTAAGTTTATGCAACTTCTCATTCAAAGTTCCTTGTGTTTATTGTGACTAGAAATAATTTAGAAAGAAAATCAGTGCAGCCTCTTGAGAGGGCTTCAGACGGTACCTAGCATATAACGGTTGCACTAGCCATGAAAACATAACATCACCTGCAACTTTATAACTGCATAGCTATGTACATACTGGTATACAATGAAAGCATTCAGTGGGAAAGCAGCACATGGCAGGAGAGCTTCCCCTGCTTATCAAACACTGTGCTTTCTGCAGGTAATGTGGTGTAAGGGGCTGTTTGTCTAGTATCTTTGAAATTCCTCAGGGGTCTGTCCTTGTGACTGTTAGTTTTATTGATTTATATTAATCATGTCTATATTAATCTGTCTATTAAATAACGAGACTGACACAATAATTCACTTTTATTTATATAACCATTCTAATGCTTGTCCCCGAATGTTCTCCCGATTCACAATTGCGCACCGATGCAGTCTTGTTTTCCACTGGTTGAAGGAAGCAGATCAGTTTCTGTCAGCTATTTCAAGACATCTGACGTTTCCTTCTTTACTGCATCCATTCTGTTGACTCGAAACATTTTCCTTTAAGCACCCATTTCAATTTAAGAGAAAGAAAAAAGTCACAAGGTTCCAAGTCTGGTGAATATGGAGGATGTTCCGCGTAGTAATGTGTTTGTCAGTCAAAAACTGCTTCACAGAAAGTGCTGTGTAAGATGAAGTGCTGTCCTAATGAAGAATAAAACCATTTTCCACAGTTCTGGCCGTTTTTTTTTCTGACTCTTTTATCTGAGCTTTGTCAAAACTTCCTCATAATATTGGTGGTTCGCTGTTGTGCCTTCTGCGACCCATTCTGCCAAAATTACACCTTTCATATAAAAAAAAGCACTGTGAATTTGGACTTGCTTTGACGCGCTTTTTTCATTCTTTGTGATGTCAATGTTTTCCAGTGCATTTACTGCCGTTTTGTTTCAGAATCATGCGCGCCCTGCAAGATCCAGATTTCAACACATGTGATGACTTTTTGAAAAAGGTTCCGGTCTGCCTCAACTTGCTGCAGGATGTCGACCCAAACTTCTTGCGGCACTCTTTTTGTTCTGGTGTGAGAACCCTGGGGACCACCATGGCATGAAGTTTTTTTCATATTGAGATCCTCATTTTCCACACTGTGTCTTTGTCAATGTTTATGGTTTCAGCTATCATTCGGACGCTGAGTCAGAGGTCTTTCGAACCATCTGTCTAATTTTTTCTACATTTTCTTCGGTTCTTGAAATGGAAGGTTGTCCAGGGTGCTTATCGTCTTCCATATTCTCACGTCCTTCACTGAATCTTTTGTGCCACTCAAACACACGCGCACGCGACATGCAGTATTCCCCATAAGCCCCAGTAAGCATTTGAAAACATTCAGTTGGTGTTTTGTTCAGTTTTACTAAAATTTTCAAATTGACACGTTGCTCAGCTTTTATACTTAGCATGATTCCGGCAACAAAGGGAAACACAACTGCATTTAACTGCGATTGACAATCTACTAAACAGCGGAGAGTTTAAACCTGTCCAAACCTGCACGGCAAGTGCTCATAATGAGTTCTCACTGCTTTGTGTCTCATTATTTAATAGACAGACATTGTATGTGTCAGATCTTTTCCTAAATAAGAAGTGGCATTGCACATGTACTTTGTAAGCATGCCTATGTCGATCAAACACTGGAAGCTCTGCAGTCTACTTTGACTTTAAGCTGTTGGAAGATAAGTAAATAAATATAGGTAAACAACATTCAATGTGGCGAATATAAGTAACATATAAATATTTTTCATATAAAGATGAACAAAAAACATAATCGCAAATGGAACTTTGCATGATACCTTGGCGAGCTCTGTAAGCCCTGCTGTTTCGTTAAGGAATCTGTGTGTGGCAGATTCACTGGCAGGATGATGCCCAACCTGTTGCTGCATCCAAACAGTGCCATCTTTCGCCTTTATGCCTGGTGCAGTTGTGTTGTTCTTATGTGTGACTGGATGTTTCTTGCGAGGAGGGCTTCTGTTCTCTTTCTCCAATGTAGAACCCCCATCCTCATCTGAGTTCACCTCTGTTAATAGCATGTCTTTATTTGAAAACAGCAGTGTCAGATTGGGAGGAGCATGAACATGACTGACAGAATAAAACTGAATTAAAAAAAAAAGCATCGTACCAACACCTGACTTCTTTTTCTTCAGTTATTCTCTTGAATAAAAGCTTACTTGTTTTGTTATACGTGTACCTTTTGTGAAAGTGTTTATTTGATATTTGGACTTTAGTCTTCACACATTACATACTTCATGTCAAAATTTTGTCATTAGTACTATAACATGAAAAAAGATTCTGTTTTAGCTATATGTTCAACATTTCTTGCCCCGCATTTCCTGTCATCTTACCCAGACTGTTGTAGACATGAAACACACATGAAATGTATGTATTCCAAATAACAATATATTATTTACCCCATACAACTCAGGGCACCTCACACCCAGATAAACAGACTTGAGCTGGGGTCTTTAAATTTTTCAAAATGCAGGAATAAAGTAGATCCAGCAGAATTCTTTCAGTTTAAGGGTGAACCACATACTTGAGGATATCAGTGAAAATCAAGGGGAAGTGCTTTAACATTGAAGCCAGGAAGCACTTCTTAACACAAAGAGTTGTGGGAGCCTGGAACAAACTACTGAGACATAAAGTTGAAGTAGAAACCTTGACAACCTTTAAGAATTGTCTGGGTGAGAAATTGGGACAGCTTAGCTATTACGTAGCTAAACAAACAAGCCAGATAATGTATATATCAAATTTCTTATGTTCATATGAAAACCTAAGCATAAACATATATGTTTCTATTTTCTGTTTCATTTAATTAAAAACATTTCTATAATACTATACTCGTACATCTATTATCTCTTACAGGTTAAGGGAAGTTTTGTCCAAAATTCACCAGTTACCAGGAAGCAAGCAACCTTCAATGAAAGGCCAGTACATTAATTAACTTGCTTCTCTTTGGGAAACATCTAGAGAAGAAAATGTAGGCATAGGAAAAAATGCAAAGCCTGCATGGGCAGTGGCCATGATTAGAATTAAGTCTTTGTCCATAGCATTATTATTTTAACTGTCGGAGTGAACCTATGGAGAGGTACAATGTTGTTCTCTGAGCATTGGAGGAAGCAACAACCATTCCTTGGTGGGGTCTGAAAGGCTGGCTTCAAGAAGGAGGTGAGAACGATGAACAGCCTGATGTACTTAGAAGCTTAAGGTCTCCTGACAGGTGGCTACCAAAATTTGGAAGCACTTCTTTACATATCTTTACAAAAGTATCTGAATAAGATTTTATAACATCCTAGCCAACATCACGATCTTCATGTTTTCAATGGTCTTTGTTCATTTCCAAACTTTTCATATTTATGTTACTGGACAGATAGTAGGCTATGCTGAACATAAGAAAAGTATGTCTGAGATAATTAATTGGAATTTACATTCATAAATTCTGTGATGGCTGGAGGAATCGAATATAATAACATTTGGTCATGTGGATAACTGTGATCTGTAAATTTTATGAATTCATAAGTCATGAATATGAAATATTTGTACAGTCTTAATAATAATATTATAGGCATTATTTTTCACTTTGTATATGTTATAGAGCATAAAAGTGACTAGGAAAGAAGCATTAACATATAACCTAACAATAATGTTGTAAAAGTGACCTTCTCAGATTACAATACTATTTTAAATCTTTCTTTTCTCTCCTGGATTTGGAAGTAAATGCAAACCATTTCCTTTGAACAGAATTATGTAAATGTTAATGCTATAAAGGAGAATTCAAACAACAGAGACAAATTACTAGTGTCAGCTGTTCATTATTGATTTTAAATTAGACATTTTTATTCCTCCAAAATCTCCCAAGAGACTTGGGATTTTGTTGAGAATGACGATACAGACAATGTTCAGCAGAAAAAACAATTTCTTATGTTATATGTATATAACCAATAGAGAATAAAATATTTGTACTCTTTCTGTCATACTGAACATGTAGGGCTGTCTATTACAATAAAGATTCTGAAGATGAGCCATTATTTCTAGAATAATTAATACCTTGAGGCCTAATTTGCTTCTTTTGTTCTAATCTTGTACAAACAGGCTCATTTATCAATGTATATATCTAATCCAAACAGTAAAGAAGGTACCAGTAAATCCACAGAATCGTAAAGTAGGTCATAAAAAGTTTACAAAGCAATGTTTTATGTACATTTGTGCTGTGTTCTTGTTCAGATCATAGTACTTAATGTTTCTTTCGGAAGGCATCTTATGTTTTGGGAGTAAATTTCAGTTCCCTTATATCAAGTAGCATTAGCAAGCATGCTAAGATGTGTTTTACTGCTTTTACATAATTTAATAACCTTTTAACACTGTGAACCAACGCTTAGAAGAGCTCTGACTATTGGTTAAATTCTTGTAAAATGTTACTTCCAAAATTATCGCAGAAAAAGAAAATCTGTCAGGGCATTGAAAGATCATGTATTTTAAGCAATTTAATATTATAAGTAGCAGGGCTTTTCAACAATTAAGTTACAGAAGGTTATTATAATTATACACTTTCAATTTAATTTCATTCTTAATAAACATGCTTCCAATTAAGCAATCAGCTTACTATGCAATAATTGCAAGTACAGAAATAAAAGAAATGCAATCATTAACACAAAACAAAATACTGAAGCATAAATAGAGAAAAATTTACAATATGTAGAAAAATGTATATTTTGTAAATACAGAGTGCTTTTAACTCAGGATTCTAACTTTCCTGGGTCAGCCACATTCTATAATTTTTATTATGATGATGATGACAACAAAAACAATAATTGTTATTGTCTTTAGTTAGCAGACACCTTTATATGTAATTACTAGAGATAGTATTTGAATGTCACAGTGGATTTTTGGCACTGATTGTCACAAATCACAGCAGATTATTGACACTGATCAACGCACTCTTTAATGTGAAAGTGAAAGTAGACCTCTGCAAAGTGATATAAATTAATTACAACTATATAACACTGAATATTTGATTGCATAGTTATTTAACCCTTTCATGTCAGTATTTAGCAGGTGTACCTTTGATAGCCATGACAGGCTTGAGTCTGTGTGTACAGATCTCTCTATCAGCTTTACACACCTGGGGCCTCATGCATAACGCGATGCGTAGAATTCACACTAAAACATGGCGTACAGACAAAAGCGAAAATGTGTGTACGTGCAAAAAAACCCAGATGCATAAATCTGCGCGTTTGGCAACTTCCACGTTCTTCCGCTCCATAAATCCTGGTCAGCGTGAAAAGTAACGCACGTGCCTGCTGCCACTCCCCAAACTCCTCCCAGAATTATGCCTTTTTGAATATGCAAATCAATATAAATATGCCTTAAGCTCTGAGCTCTGTGAAAAGGCAATGGCAAAAGCATGGAGGGAAATAGAAGAATTTCAGCAAATACCAAGTGGAGGCAAGGAAAAACATACTATTTGTTGGTTTAAATTGTGGTATAAACAACAAAAGGAAGTTGATCGAGTGACAGAGTGTTGGAGAAACTTGAAAGCTCAAGTTCACAAAGTCGAACAGTGCCCAAAATAAAAAAGAAGTTGTCAGATATCAAAGTCACCGTGAAAAGGTGAGTTGTAGCCCACCATCTGAGTGTCATATGAAAGCTTATTAGGGTACAGAGAAAAGAAAAAAAATAGGCACACAGTGGGAAAAAAGCTCGAAATGTCAACTGTAATCTCGAAATTTCCACTTCAATCACGTAGTTTATTTTGTCATTAAAGTAGAACATCATAAACTTCATCTTAAAATCGTTATACTTACTAGTTTCTCAAATCCTGTCGTAACTAAAGTACCATGTTAAATGCTTTGTTTTGTATTTGTTCTTCTATGTGCTCTATGTGTGTGAATCACTATGTGCTTCTTAAATGGGCTTTCTCTTCCTCCGACAGGACACAGAATCCATTACATTCTTGATATTACAGCTCTCTGAATAATTTAAATACTGAGATGTATACTTGATATCATTTTCATGATGATAGGAATTAAAGCATGTTATTAAACATGGGAACACGGTGGCGCAGTGATTGTTCATGCCTCATGAAAGATGCCTTAAACTAATAAACAATATGCGGTTAATTTTAGTGTATATGATAAAGTCGTGTCAGGGATGTGGATCTAAACAAGAAAGGGAAACCACACTGAATCAAAAGCACTGCTTTGATGCTGGGTGCCGCCAGTTTGCAAAAACCGAGAGGAGAACTTGCGTACGCCAGGGTTTAAGCTAGCGTGAAAATGTGTGTGGCTTTATGCCAAGTTTAGGTTTTATGCATCACAATTTCAGCAAGGAAACAGGAGTATGCAAAATTTTTGTGCAATGCACCGTTTATACATGAGGCCCCTGAAAACTGCCATTTTTCCGTATTCTATTTTACAAAATTACTCATACTGTCTCAGGTCTCATGAAGATCATGACTGAACAATCTTTCTTTAAGTCCAGCCACAAATTTTCAATTGGATTGAGAGCTGGACTCTGACTTGGCCATTCTGGGACATAAACCTTATTGTTATTAAGTTATTTTTGTGTAGCTTTGGCTTTATAATTGGGGGTCATTGTCCTGCTGGAAAGCACATCTTCTCCCAAGATGCAGGTTTCTTTGTATTTTTACACATTCATTTAACCTCTGAAGCCTTTCTAAGCCTGCTACAGAGAAGCTTCCCCATAGCATTATGCTGCCACCACCATGCATTACAGTGGAGATGGTGTGTTTTTCATAATATACAGTGTTTAAACATGCAGTTCAGTCTGATGGCCAAAAACTCATCGGACCATAGAACCTTTTCAGAGTCTCCCATGTGCTTTTTACAGTAATGTCATGAGCTACTTATTAATAGTGGCTATCTCTTTGACACTCTTAATAAAGCTATGACTAGTGAAGTACCTGGACAACAGTTATTGTTGGCACAGTCTCTCCCATCCCTTTCATTATAGCTTGTAAATTGTTCAGAGTTCTCATAAGTCCCTTGGTGACCTCTGTCACTATTCTTCTTCTTGCACAGTCTCTCAGTTCTGCTCTGGTGATTTTAGGTTTGTCCAGTTGAAGGGGTATGTATTTGATGAAACATTTTGTGTTTTATATTTGTAATTAATTTACTTTGCAGAGATTTGTTTACACTATAACATTAAAGAGTCTTTTTCTTTTGATTAACGTCAGAAAGCAAAATTATGTTCAGTGTGATTCAATGTAATAAACAATAAAATGTGAAAACTTCCAAGGTGGGGTGACCCCTTTTTGTAGACTGTGTATATTTTGGCAAGGCGTCATTGCAGTTTCACAGCATATGATCCCAAGAATGATTCCTGAGTGGGGTGCCCTGGGAACTCCACTTTCCTACCACAGTCCAAAGACAATCTGTCAGTGGGATTGCAGTCTAGTTTGCCTTGTGAGATTGTGGTTCTATCTGACAATGCTCCTCAAGATGGAGTGATGTTATGTCCAGAACTAATTCCTGCCTTGAACCTAGTAAAAAATGCTCTACCTTCTAGTTTACTTTATTTGGCAAGTAAAACAAAATTAATGGATGATAGAGGCTGAACAAAACCACACTGCATCAATATC
Source organism: Polypterus bichir lapradei (assembly GCA_026402145.1). Classification (NCBI taxonomy): domain Eukaryota; kingdom Metazoa; phylum Chordata; class Cladistia; order Polypteriformes; family Polypteridae; genus Polypterus; species Polypterus bichir. Next base: position 49,820,211 of record JANRMT010062814.1, read on the forward strand.
ATATGAAACAAAAAACATCTGACATTTCTTTTAGTGAAAACAAACTGAAACATCAGATAATTTTTTAACTACTGCCATGAACTTAGTTTATGGGCTGTTTTGTTTACTTTAATTTTTTTTTAAATAATATATATTGCTTTTTGCTTGGTTTATAGTTTGTATCATTAGTTTTGTGACATCACTATGCTGACACTTGATTTACTCTTTTTCTTTGAACACAATCAAAAACTGAGTTGTTTGCAGCAGTGACCTTTATGTATGTCATATGATTTGTCTTCCTATTAAAGATGGTGGCACATTCAGTAACTTGACTGAACTTTTAATCTTAAAGGAAAGACTTTCATGAATAAGAATCTACAAATGTTTAAATAATTTAGAATTTAGTGCTTTAGAACTTGGCTTTTGTTTTTTTGGATTTGATTTCTGGTGTTTGCAGTTTATCTTATTCTAATTAGTTACTGACCCTTGGTTATTTAGAACAGATTATTTAACTATAGTTTAGAATTTTTGAAAAATGTGTTTGTATCTTTTCTTCTCTAACTGCTTCATCGTCTCTGATGCACATAAACACCATCTGCACTGGCTCTCCAGATCAGCCTGGGGTCTCTCTTCCAGGCTCTGGTGGCCCCACCAGAATTTCCACATCAAAAGCTCCACTGTATGCTGAGACATTATAAAAGCAGACTTGTAGGTGTGCTTAGATTTTCAATTCTTCTGTCCTTCCTGGGAAAGCCAGACTCTCCATTTTTAGAATATCACTTATTATCTCTCATGTTTTATTTTCTTGGAGCTAGTGAAATAGACAGGTGTCCACACTGATTGCCTTAGAGTGATAGGGTGAAGCAAACTCTTTTGAGATCTACACTGTACTACAGTTAGCTTGCTGTTTTATGGGCTAAAGTTAGGGCTTCTAGGTTCTGCTTTTTTATTCATACTGTCTAGGCTAATATCCTTGTGACTCTATAGTATGAGAAGGCAAAACGTATGGCAAACACTATGACGATCATGACATGATATTTTATGCTATTTTCATTCTCTATATTTAGTTGACATGCTTAGCGCTACCATGACTAAGGCAATGTTCCATCATTTGAAATAGGGATATCAACTGCCCCCATCAGGTCACCGTACAAGAGTTGATAGCCAGTTCGTCAAGGTCAGTTTCCCTTATACTTTACCTCCTTCAAAGAATTGTGGGAGTTCAGTTTTAGTCTTTTTTCCATTCTCCGCTTCCATTACCTTATGTTATGTTACCTTTTTTTCAGCATTAGAAGCAGTAGGTAATATTTATCACTTTTGATATATCTGGTAATATATGTACATGTATATGCTTCATGGTATTTTGCATTTTAGTGCTATCGTTCAACATTTGGAAAATGCATGTGTTATAAGTGTGTCATCTGAAAATAATACTAAATAAGAAGTAACTGAATTAAAAACCATGTAGAATATTCCTGGTTTCTTCCCACATCTGTAACTTCCAGGTTTTAACTTAACTTTTGCTTATAAATTGGAGGCTATATCTGAGTCTATGTGTATGTGTGCTCTGTGATACACTGGTGGCCAGTCTAGAGTTGGCAAATATGTGGTGTCCAGTGCTACCAGGAGAGACTCCAATTCGCCATGACTCTGAATTTGAAATGAGCAGGTTAGAAAAGTAATGGATGACTATGACTTATTTATAGTGGTCATTTCTCTGTCTCTAAACTGTATTAGCCACTATGAACTGAGTATAATACAGAATTACTGATTGGAGCAACATTCTCTTTAGTTAAATTCCCTTTTTTATATTTATACATTTTTAATTTATTTTTGAAAAACAGAACATTACACTATTTCAATATTAAAACAGATACAGATGCAGTAATTTACTTCTAAATAAATCCTCAGAAAACAGAAGAAAAATAGAAATACAAAGGAAAAAACAAGCAAAACAAGATTCACCCAACCTAATTCAGTTACAGGCCTAGCATTCTTACTTTAAAGTAATAATAGATATAAATTCCGGTCATGTTTTTAAAAAGTTTTGGACATTTGCTTTAAGAGATGCTTTGATTCTTTTCATTTTCAGATAACATCGATCACCCACTGAGTTACAAGGCAGGTTAGGATTCTTTCAGTTGAGCATGCTTGTAGTGTTTACAGGCTATTACAATTAATTTATACTTATGCACTTTAACCCCATCCAGGAGTACACCAAATATCACCATAAATTGATTAGGAATGATGGTAACACCAAGGCTGCCTGAGAAGTATGATTTTTGTTCAAAATGATGTTCATTCGATGCATTTCCAAAGCACATGGCCTAATGATGCCAGAGCTAGATGGCAGTATATGCAGTTTGGATCTTGCCCAAGGTACATTTAAAAAAAAATTAATGAAATAAACATGAAAGATTCAAGGTTTTTAGTTAAATTATGGTGCATATACAGTGCACATCTAGAGTGCATTCTGTGTAGGGCCTAGTTCCACTCTTTTTCTGAGATGCTAATTAAAAGGCCCTTTTCCCATCATTCCTTAGGATCATTGAATTGTTGATTCTTAGGAATATTCTTATATATTGTGGAAATGCTGACTGAGACTACATCAGGACTAACCCAGTATAGTGTGTGGAGCAGATATGGGTATGAAATGTGGAAATATGGGTAGTTTTCTTTTAGCAAAATATCTTACTTGTATATATAATAAAAATAGTGTTTGGCTGGAAAATTTCATTTGCAGTGTAACTATTCATAATACTTTGTCTGTATACTGTGAAGATCTCCAAGTGTCTTAATACCTAGAATTTTCTTATTGGGTAAATGCTGGGTAGGTTCAAGAAGGTTGAAAATGTGATTATCGTGTATAGGACCAACAAATAAGAGCTAATTTAACTTGAAATGTGGCCTACATTGATTCCATATTTTAAGTAATTGGTGATCAATTGGATTGCTAGTAAATTGACAACAGTTATAATTGGTGCAAAAAGCAGGGCATACAAAGAAGAGTTAGAACAAGATTTGTTTTCTATTGGAAGCCAGGCTTGTGTAAATTTATGAATTTCTACCAGTTTTACAAGACATTTTCGTGCATATATTTGCTGCCCAGTAGTAAAACTGAAAGTTAGGCAGTGCCATTCCACCTTCTGCTTTAGATCTTTGTAGAGTCACCTATTTGATGCATGGACGTTTCAAATTGCAGATGAATCATGTTATGATTGAGTCTAATTTCTTAATGAATGATTTGTTGTTATGTATAGAGGTATTCTAGAATAGCAAGGATGTTCATTTTGACAGTATTAATTCTTCCTGAGCACACTTTTATTTACATTAGTTTTGAATCCAGAGATGTTATGAAATTCGCCAAACCATTTTAAGACTAACAACAAAGACGAATGTGGGTTTGATATATAAAGCAACATATCATCTATGTAATCCTCTTTCCATCTTCCAGAGATCAATAGGCAAAGGCTATCATGAAAAGCATTGGTAATAGTGAGTACCCTTCTCCAGCACCTTGTTATAATTTGAAGCAATCTGAGCTTGTGTAATTACTATGGACGGAGGCTTCTTGACTATTATAAAGTACTTTAATCCACAGTGATATGTTGGGGCCAAACCCGAATTTGTGCAGTGTAGTAAACAGATAGTTCCATTTGACTCTATCAAAGGCCTTTTGGGCTTCCAAACACAGAAAGACTTCTAGTGAGGCAGAGTTTGTGGGCAAGTTTATTACATTAAACAGGCATTGAAGGCTTGAAGATGAGGGTCTGCCTTTAATAAATCCATTTTGGTCTTTTGATATTACTGAGGGAATCACTTCTTGACCCTTCTAGTACCTTAACCTGTTTTTCAGGAGTATAATTAATCTATATGGTATATACTGTAATAAATCTTTACTTTGGGAAAACTGCAACTGATATTAGAGAAATATTTGGGGAAATTTTTTATTTACTCTAGCTTCTATGAACTTTGTTAATAAATATGAAGCTAGTTGATTTTTTTTTTTTTATTTCACTTTGGAATGCGTTTATGGCACGCTGTAATTCTAAAGGTGTCAGAGGTTTATCAAGTTCTTCTGTACTAAGAATACAATATTAGGCTTTTGCATTGTATTTTATCAAAAAACTCAGCTTGTGTCTCATCTTCTTTACAGGGGGAGTAATATCTTCATTTATGTTACTCCTTAAATGGGTAAGTTTTCTTTTTATGCTCCCTGATTATATTTCCAATTGCCTAAGTAATTTCTGTTATTGCATTGCGAACTTCCTGCTTGTGCATTTGTTGAGGTAAAATCTTAATGCCTTCTTTCCATGTCAATATTAATAATGCTGCTATTTAAAAATAAGTTGATCAGTTTATTTTGTCAGGAAATTAAATTCTGATCATACAGCCAATATGTTTTTTATAAAGAGTATCTCATTAGGAGAGCTAGCATATTCATGATCTGTTCTGGAAGTCTTTGTAATCAGTTTGGACTCCTTTCTGGTCTCTAGTTGAATTTTTATCAATAAATAAAATTATTGAGATATCAATAATTTGTCCTTTTCAAACTGCCTTCATTATTTCCCAGAGTGGTCCTGCAGAAACCTCTATAGACGCATTGGTTTCTAAAAAAATGATTGCTTTGTTTGTTTTATCTGTTTATATCAAAAGTTTACGACACCAGCCTATAAGCTGAGTATATAAGGCAGGGGTCCCCAGCTCTGGTGCTAAAGGGCTGCAGGTTTTCATTCTAACCCTTTTCTTAATTAGTGACCAGTTTTTGCTACTAATTAACTTCTTTTGAATTAATTTTAATTGACTTGTTTTTTAAGATTTGTCCCACCAAATTTCTTCATTGTTCCTCTGAATTGGTTCATTTATTTCCTTAAATGGCACCCAAACAGAAATGAAATGTGAAGTGAGTGAGCCAACAGAAAACCAACTAAGTCAGGTCCTCAAACTCCAACCAGATTTACTCCAACCATTTGCTTAATTAGGCTGTGATTCTTGTTGTTAATTAAACCTGTTCTTTAATTCCATGACTTGTTGCTGCTCTAATTGTGCATTAGCGTAAATTTCCAAATTTGTTCATTTTCTCTTTACTAAGAGCACTGATAAAATGTTTTGGGGACCTGAGCAGATCAGCATTCCTGAGACCTTCACCTTTCTTTATTTTCAGATATTGTATGATTGACAATGTTGATCATGTTTTGGTTCATTTTATATCTCATTATTGTTTGACTGCTAATTAAGGAAAAAGAAACAATTAAGGGGTCTGAGTCTTCAAGAGCAAGTCAATTAAAATTAATTCAGAACAAGTTAATTAGGAGCAAAAACACATCATAATTAAGAAAGGGGTTAGAATGAAAACCTGCAGAAACTGGGGCCCTCCAGGACCGGAGTTGGGTACCCCTGATGTAGGGCATAGTGTTGTAAGCTCCAAAATAAGAGGAGTGTGGTCAAAGATAATAGTGTGGTATATGCAAGATCTAATAGTAGGCAGGAAATTATTATCAATGAAGAAATAATCAGTTATTGAGTAACTTTGATGCAATCGTGAGAAGGAGTATTCTCTTGAATTTGGATATAGAAATCTTCATTGGCCTGATAAATTGTGCAATTGCCTTTGCAGTTTTAGATTTTATAGTTGCTCTAGTCAAAGATCTATCCAAGTCTGGATTTGAAAGACAATTATTACTTTGAAACAGTATTATAATATTATGTGTGTCCATGTTAGGAACTAATGTGAATACATTTTGCATAAATTCTTTACCTTCCACATTAGGTGCATTTAAGTTTACCAGAATTACTTTAGACTTAAATTCCCCACCACCATGACATTGCATCTTTCAGGACTGGATACTACATCTCAAGCTACAAGCAGGATTTTTTCATGGATTACATTTCCCATACCTCAGATTTTCTTATTATAGCTGGAATGACTTGGCTTATTCAGTCTTGTTTCAGTCGAAACTGGTCCTTTCTTGTTAGGTTACCCTTTTACTGTAAAAATAATATCTTGGCCTTTAAGCCTGTCAAATGAGACAATGCTTTTGTTCTGTTTGGGTAATAATTAAGGCCTTTGGCCTTCCAACTTCTAAGTATTAGGAGTCACTTTTTAATCACAAGTAAAAGCAGTGAGCTATTCCAGATTTCAGCATTAATCCTAATTTCATATCTTTATTATCGGGTGTTATGATTTGTAAACTATCCAATAAGTTGATACAATTGTGGGGATAAAAAAAATAATAGAGAAATAATATCTTGCTCTCTTTCCCTTCTCTTTCCACCCATCCCACCTTCCCTGTATTGCCTCCCCAAATGAGGCTAAGACCACTCCAAGTAGAATTAACCTTAGGTAAAATATTGAACAGTATCCTTAAAAAACTGTAATTAGTCAGTTGAACATGATATCCCTATATACTTATTGATAAATAGGATATACTTATAAACATACAAACACGTACTGTATACACTTATGTGTATTATTAATTTATGCTCTCACTTTCTATTAATGCCTACATGTATACTTACCAAAATCAACTAAGAGATATATGAGCTATAAGTAATAAATATATTCTCATTTTTCAATACTATACTAAATGTATTACTAATATTATATTAAAACCCTGTTAAAGGAGAACCAAATATTATAATATTTCTAAGTTATTCAGATAAAAAGAATAGTATAAAAAAAGAAGAAAAGATGTTGGAATAGCATCAGATGTGTTATACTAAAACTGGTACCACTTGTAAACAGAAATACTAAACCACATTGCTGCCATTCTTTTTTGCTTACCACAGAACATATTTTACTCCTGCTTTTAGAATGTTCATTTCAAGTTTTAAAAACTGTCAGAATCATTCTTTTTAGCTCTTGTTCCGCTTCATCTGGAGAGGTGAAGAAATACATTTGACTGTCAATCGTTGCTTTGAGTCTAGCTGGAAATAGAAGACTATATTTGATTTCAGCTCTGTGTAAGCAAAGTTTAATGCTGTAATATCCAGCTTGTTTTTCAGTAGTTGTAGGAAAGAAATCTGGGAATATAGGGGTTTGGCTGTTTTCCAATATGACTTCCTTTTTTCTAAAGTGAAATATCAAGCTTTCCTTATTCTTCTGCTGTTCTTCTGTGGTGGCATTTTTTTGCCACCACTGTCTGGCTGAGGTATTGTGCCTCTGCTGTCTATGAGATCTGCTGTGTCGAATCCTCTGGGACAAAGCCTGAAAACAACAAAGAATGACTTAAGAACATTTATGTTAGGTAGAATGCCCACTGGGGGCTGGGTGGTCTTTTGGCCTTGGAAACCCTGCACATTTCACTTTTTTCTCTTTTTTGTTTATTTGTCTTCCCAGCCATCTGATCTTGTCACTGGACTAATTTTAGAGACTTACATTATAGTATTGTATATAAGGATGTTACCCTTCTACTAACTATATATCTATGTTTCATAAGATCTTATGGATTTATGTACTTGTTACGCATTCATTAATATTCTTACCTAATCTTATTTATTTTTACTTTTCTTGTAACTTTCTCTTGGTCATCTTGTAAAGCAGTTTGAGCTACAGTCTTTTTATGAAAATGTGCTATATAAATACATTTGTTGTTGTTATCCTGTAGTTCATCACATGTGACTATTAGGCTTTATTTTGCCGTTTTAGGGTCCTAGGATGACCCCATTCTCCCTTTCAGACTCTTTACTATATAGCCCTAAACAGAATGCCCGAAATACCAACTATAGCCCTCATATGTTTAAACTCACGTTTATATCTATAACCTCAGGTAACAAGACAGGAGAGAAGACTTCTATTAACTTAAGGTTTCTAATTGTGCTCAAACTAAAAGCAGAGTAAAATGAGTGTGTGACAAAATAATATCAGTACAACCTGGACCATATTGCTAATTCATTATGTTTAAATCACCAGGTGGCTGTCTTTTTTAGTATGTTTTTAGTATGTTAGTCCCTGGTCTAGTGTGGCACCTTCTCCAACATGGCCTCTGGATGATGTGATAGCAGAGATACTGCATGTCCTCTTTATGGATGGTATAGCAGAGACACTATTAGCCCTGAATCTGAGCCAGTCCTATGGTCCTTGACACATGCTTTTGAAGAGTGGGGTTGTAGTGTATCAGCTCCTCAGTCCTCAGTGCTGTGGTGCACTTAAAAGAAGCTCTATGGCAGTGAATTTGGTTAATTACTTTGTCTCCATTAAACTGCAAAGACAAATACGATATGCATATTTCATAATTATTAGTAAGCAAGACTTTAAAGGTGCTATTTAAATTTAGAATTTTTAAAAACTTGAGAAGAAATGCTTTCAAGTTCACTTTTAAACAAACTAACAACCAGAAAGTAAATTTCTTCACACTTACTCTCACCTCTAACATTAATATACATACATGTTAATGTCTAAAATGCATTTAACTGAACACAATTGGGATGTTTTGACAGCAATTATTTCTGGATTTGGCAGATTGTGTTTCACCTAGACATTGTGACATTTAATGAGTGTCATCATTAATTAAAATTAATTCATAGAATATATTCTAGTGACAGGCATTACTCAAGCAAGCACATCCCCCTCAGCTATTGTTCTATATGTAGAAATGAAAATCAGAAATAGCCCATTTTTTATTACTAACTGAATTATGTAAAGATTAAGCTTACAATGTTCAGCTGTATTACTAAATGCTGTAAGCTGAGATTTACACAGAAAATAGCATTCTGCTTTAATAAGTATGCTCTAATTAGGATGTAAATTTTATGAACTAAAGGCATGCTGGCAATCATACCTAATTAGAGCTATCAGTAAGTTCAGGGGTGGTGGTGCCCTTGTGAAGAATCATCAGGAAAAGCAAACTGGCAGCAACAAAATTAGTAAAGAAGCTTCAGCAACAATTAAGTGACAAACAAGGAAGTTATTTACTATTGTGAATACATACATAAAAAAATACAGATGTGCATAGAAATACTGTGGTAAGGAAGGAGTCCTTGTGGCAGTCTGCTACATCCAGAAATAAACCAAGGTCACAAAATTAACTATAAAGGTGTCTTTATTAAATAAAATTAAACTTGATGGAGGAATTATTATAGTGAGAACAAACCTGCAGCTACTTTCTGTCTATTCAGGTTTTGAACATTTTTCTGCAGTGAGGTGGTTTACTGTTGTGAAAAGATCAACTCGACACACTTAAAAAGGTTTGGGGCAGCCACCCATATATTATCCCTGGCTGCAATGGGTTTGGGTTTTGACAGAAGTGTCTTTGTTGGAGTTCAGACATGAACTGATGAGGGTTTGTAAAGATGGTGGTTTTAAGTAGTCAGCCCAAAAGTGACGTAAGGGAACCAGAAGTGACCTTCTGATGCCAGTCGAGGTGCCGGAACCGAAGTGACATCATCCAAGGTGGCGGAACCGGAAGTGACATCTTCCTAGGCGTCAGAACCAGAAGTGACGTCTTCCTAGGTGCCGGAACCAGAAGTGACACCATCAATGTTGAGTCAGACAGGTTTTCCCGCAGCTGGTCTGCACAGATAACAGGAAAAGGTTTAGTGCACCCGCCACCCCCTGGTCTGGCATGGGATTACCTTCACTTGGTCCATACAATGTCCTCCTACTCACACGTGCGTGACACTGTATTCACTTACCCATCACAGTACCACACAAAAGCACACTCCTTCTTTCAAACGTTTTGAAACCCATGTCTGTCTTCCTGCTGCCAACTGATTGTTTATCCCTCTCCCATCCCATTCTTTACTTGAGAGGTCTTCAGACCATAAAATGGCTTTAACCAATACCTTGGGATTACTTCTGGCCAGTGGTTCCTTTCCATTTTCCCAAGGGACACCAGGCCAGAACTTCATTTACCAGATCCTAGTGTTCCAGCAGTCCTCCTGCTTTGATGGGCATGAAGCAAATTCCCATTCATTTACATCTTAGACAGTCAGAAAGTGTTTCTATCTCTGACATTTGCTTCCTGTTCTTTGTCTTTTTTCAATGAAAGAGTCATCAGGGACCCCAGCATTCTCAGGGTCACCTTCCTTCTATTATTCTAGGGGAGATTTGTACACTACCATCTAGAATACTCCAGTCTTTCAAATGTTGATGTTCCTATGTAATGTACACTGCCCAGAACTCACCACATGCTTCCACACTGGCACACACATAAACCTCTACCAATGTCATTTTCTCTCCTAATTTTCCCTAGAAGCTGCTACTTTATGCTGCCTTGCGCCATCTAGATTGCTTCTTTGCCTGTGGCATCCTCTCTAAATTTATTGATTCATTCACCTAGATGGTGAGCCAGATCATCACAGGGCAACATCACTCCCACAATTCCAAACAATTTGTCAAGATTTAGCGAACCAGAAAAAAACTTTGTCAGACACTGGTTTCCAAGAATGGCCATCAGCAAGAATGCAGAACTAATCAAGAGACTGACAATCTGGGCTAAAATATCCTGTTATTGCAGGTTACTAGAATGGAAACCAAGCAGAAGTTATAGAGAAAAAGGGAATCCGTGGATGCTTCAAGATCTACTGAAGGTCAGATGGTAAAAGCATGATCCTTTCTGTAAAGGAAAAAAATGAAGATGCCCACATAGAGAAGGGCACTATTAAAATCAGCTTTATGGCCGGAGAATCTGAATGACTTATGAGGGTACATGTTTCTTAGTTGAAACTGACTGTTCATTTCCTTTAAGGGAAAGTAAAGCCTTGGAAACCTGGGCTTGGATGAATGAAAGACCTTGTCATTTTTTCTGGGTTCAGGTGCAGTTCAAAATATAAAAAAATTGTAGTTCAAGTTGGGGCAGAAAAAAAAAATATAGCCACTATATGTAGCAACGTGCAAGGTTATGCTATGTTTCTTTCCAAGGTGCATATAAATGTAATAGCAGCTATGATGGACGATCTGGACCATTACCCAGCCGGGACACCACCTGCATGGATGGACCAGGGCAGAGAGCATCTGCAGGGCACTATCTCCCCTGGGACACTAGAGGGCAGCCCTCCTGGGTGGCTGTGGCACCATGGATTCCCACAGGGCACACCGGAACTTGGAGTTTGGTA